>JAFMOD010000557.1:84370-103899 GCA_019802435.1 Corydoras maculifer | reverse complement strand
CTGAATAATTTTGCACATCGCACTTTTCAGTTTTTTATTTGTAAAAAAATTGTTGATTCATGTATAACTTTCATTCCACTTCACAATTGTATACCACTTTGTGTTGGTCTTTCACATTAAATTCCAGTGAAATATATTTATGTTTGTGGTTGTAATGTGACAAAATATGGAAAAGTTCAAGGGGTATGAATACTTTTGCAACCCACTGTATATATATATATATATATATATATATATAGTGGCACGGTGGCTTAGTGGTTAGCACGTTCGCCTGTCAGCGCTAGGGATTCCCGGTTCAAATCCCCATCTGGGTGGAGTTTCCATGTTCTCCCCGTGTCTGCGTGGGTTTCTTCCGGGTTCTCCAGTTTCCTCCCACAGTCCAAAAACATGGAACAAGTTAATTGAATTCTCAAAATTGCCCCCTATAGAGTGTGTCTGTGTGAGTGAGTGTGTGCCCAGCGATGGATTGGCGCCCTGTCCTGGGTCTGTCTGCCCAGCGCCCGAGACGTTCTCCCCTGGATGGGCATGGGGAACCCCACCGCGACCCTAATAGAGGATAAGTGGAAGATAATGAATGAATATATATATATACACACACACACACATACATACACACACACACACACTGATACCAGTCATGCTATGAAACAATAAGGCAATACACAATAATGCAATAAGGAATACTGTTCGCTTAACGTTTCTGCAGTGGCAGAACTGTTTTCTAAATCACTTCATGATCTTATATCAAAGTAGTACCTTAGCAGCTTCCTGTGCTATTTTAAGCAAGCTGAAGAACTCATTGCGGATGCCCTGTAGGGTGATCTTCTCAAACAGACACTCCTGAACCTGCGACAGCATCATTCTTATGAGCATACTTAACATGGCTGGGCTCATGTCATAGCTCGGAGTGTGTGTGAATGTCTCCTTCAGGTAATTTAGCACACCTATAAGACACAGCAAAGGTTTCAGACAAATGGATAAACTTACATGTATCTATAGTTTGTAAGGTTAAAAAAACATTTTAAAAAATGTTAAACAATCCAGATAAAACATAACATAAATCTAATCTAAATACATTTTCCTATTAATATTAATTTATTGTCTTTTCGTTTCTGGTTGTTTTAATCAGTCAGGTAAAGACTGAGTGAAGACTGTTGAAGCAATGCAGGAGTAAATGTGCATTGTAAGCAAAAAACCAGATTAATTTTCTGGAGACAAGTAGTGTATATAGAGATAATGTTGGAAATAGAGATCTGGTTAAGATATAGCAAAGCATCATTCCGGGAAACAAAATTTAGTGTCAATCATTAGTCATGACTCTCTTACACAGCAGGTAAAGTTGGAAAACAGTCATATATAAATTCTTTTAAAAAGTAAACAAAAAAACCTCAGGTGTATGGGTGTGTCTATAGAAGGGAGTAAATGATAGGTTGAAAATTGGTTTGAAAATACCAACTTTGACAACATTAAATAGGTTGCTTTTAGCACCACTTTGCTTTCTCACAGCACTGTTTCTTCCCACACACCATTATACTGATACCTAGTATCACGTTAAAGAACTCTTGTCGATATGATCTAATAAATCTTTTAAGAAACTCTGGAGGGCTAAATATCAGTCTTGAATTAAGTGATTGACATGACCTGTTAAAAATAGACTATATAGACAAAGATATGTAGAGATTTTTATATGGTCATTGTGATTTGATTCACAGAAAGAAAAAATGTTACAACTAACCAGCTGATTTTTGTAGAGCAGAAATGGAATTCTCCAGGCCCGCCTGTGTGTGTCTTTCACTCCGTGTGCCAATCTGGGTGTAGAGGGCAGCCATGTTAAACAGGATACTTGCTTTTTCCAGGGAGATATTCTGTTGGCACACTGGTACTCCTGTAAATGAGTCATACCTGTACAAAAAATGTGTTACTGTTATCACTGGCAAAACTACATACGTCCTGAGCTCAACCCCTTAGCTAAAATGGTTTTTAAGAATAAATCGTTTCCACCTCTGAATATTCCTTGCCAAGAAACACTGGACAGGTTTATATGCAGGAATGAAAATAAATGCTATGAGAATTAACAGTTACACTCACAGAGTTGAATTCAAAGCAACCTGAGTAAAAATGAAGTGAAATGTTTTCAACAGCATATATCATATGCAATAAGTCCAGGAAATTTCAGGACAGTCAGTGAGCTTCAAACAGTGTTGTTTACTAATAAGCAGACCCCGGATATTGACAAATCAGTCAATTACGTAACCACCAGGCTTTAATACAAACAAACTGAATCACTAAACTAAATTAAAATTCAGCTTAGTGCTGTTTTGAGACAAACAGAGCTGGAACCTACCAAGTAAAGAAAATGCCCAACTGACGATTAGGGGAGAAAAATCGGTTCTCCAAAAGAGAGAGTTGGCTGAAGTAGCTGGCAAGCAATTCTACCCCTGCATCATTTCGACTGGGAGTGCGGCATGCCTGCACACACACAAATGCACGCACACACAGACACACAGACAAAAACATTATTTAAAATAAGTTTTATAATGTGGATTTTAAACAAGCAGGTAGCTAATTCTATTAACTGTTTCTCCTATATAAACCATATACAAAACCATATACAGACAGCTTTACATATTTTATCCTATTCCAGGTTTTGTTGAAGATAAGAATTGGAAAAAGTATCATTTAACCATAGATTAATGAAAGTGCAAGGGTACTGAACAAAGAGTCAGTTGGTAGTAAATACATTTTACACCTTTTACTGGATTATCAGAGATAATTTGTTTATTTAATGTTGCTTTTGTTAATGTAGTACATCAATCTTTACAAAGGAATATGCCAGTGTATACCTGTCTGAGGTCCATTAGATCATCAAGCTCATCCTGATAGCGAGTTCCATCTTCACTGTAATGCTCGAGGATGAAATCCTGCCAAAATATACACAATATACAGATTTGCAAATGACATCAGACACATTATGCACACAGACACCTACATGTGTACACCATGTCATCCATCATTCTTAATTGATGCCTGCTGACTGCCGTAAAGGAGGCAACATTAGCTCTACACACTATTATTACTGTAGCAATGACAGGTTGCAAAGAATCCTTTATTTCTGTAACTTTGTCTCTAACCTAAAGCAGAATTAAAGAACATACAAAAAAAGTTTACAGGAGACACAACATGCATATCATTACACACTTTCAGGACAGTATTAATTACATTGTTGATTTAGTTCAGCTAAGGTTCTAATTTCAATACAAATGTTACCCGACTACATCAGAGCTGAAAAAAAACCCTGTTGCTCTCTGACAAATCCTTTAATTATGTCCGTCACATTGTATGTTTATTAAAACTGCTGTCAAAAGTTGTCATTGAGTCCTCACTTTACACTTCTCCCCTATGGAACGATCTTTATAAACTTTAAACTTCAGTTTAAACTGAAGTAAGCTTCACTCTACTGTTGTGTCATGATGAAAATACTTAATTTCACTATATGCTTTGTTTTTTTTTTCTTGGTCTGTCAGGAGACAATTACAATGCACCAACTGTGATCTACAAAGCAATAAACACACTGAATGCTTTTGAAATTGGCATCATGAAAAATATCAAAATACATGAAGCAAACCTTAAACGGAACAGAAAAGTCCACTTCTTTTGTCTCCTTTAGGCCAAGAGGTATGAGTGGAATTATGGTTGAAGTTCTGTAAAAAAAACAAACAAAAAAAAAACAGCATTATGGTGACCATGTGTGCTAATTTTTGTCATATTAAAGACCTCCAAACAAGAGCGGTCTAGCAAACAATTTAATTATCTAGACAGCCAGAATGAGATACCCAATTAAAAATATCAAGCACTTCATTAAGAAAAATGATCACTGTTTTTTTAACTGCCTATCTGGTATTTTCATATAGCGTTGTTCACATATTTATCTCATTATATATCTCATTGCAATAAAGTGAAAATACATTTCTGTATATAAAGATTCCTTATAAAATAGAGAACAGAATCTCAGTTTGCAAAATGTATCAAATGTTTCTTAACAATAGTCTGTATCAAAAAAGAAAATCACTTACTAATATCAAGATATAGCAAAGTAAAATCCTTTATCTGTTTATATTTTCTTAAAATACCCACAATTTAACCCTGCTAATAAAATAATACAAGCAAATACATTTTGCATAGTTGTTACAAGTACATACTATAGCGTGGTAAAAACAGGTCCCATTAGTCAACTCACAAAATATGATTTACACAACAATCTAAATAATTTTTGAATGACCTTGACTGGGCTGAGTAAATATATCACCACTTGTTATTTGTTTTCATATGGTTATAATGATTTCTATACCCATGTTCAAAAAGTCTGCAATTCCAAGCAAACCTTAAAAATGGTGGATTGTGAATTAAAAGATAATAAACAAATGCAAATGTTAAAGAAAAGTTTTTTTTGTGTTTAAACTTTTGGCTTTGAGTTCTTTTGGCTTCGAAAAAACTGCAATACATCACAGGAATAGCAAAATGTAGGGTGGTTTAAGCCAAATTTGAATTTTATCTTAAAATACAGATTAGTTAGATTGGACGGATGTTACCTTAAACAATTTAATTTCTAATTTGTTTAATTTGATAATTGTACATATTTGAGACAGCAACAGCCAGCCAATAGTGAATCCCAGACATTAGACACATGATAGCAAAAGGACAGCAGGCGTATTTCCCACTCTGATTTGCCTATTTTTATTTTAATCTAATCTTTTAGATAAGATGCAAAATAGCAAGAGGTGCTTCATGCAGGTGCTGAAGTAAGGCACGGTGACATATTCCATATTATAAATACTGCTGTTCAATGGTAGCTAAACCAACAGACTGCTATAAACTAACGTGATGTTTTTGGAAACTTACAGATTTAGTGTCTTACCAATTAGTCAATAGCCAAAATATTTGTGGCTATAATATGGCTAATTTTATTACAAAAAGTATGTTTCTATACAGCATATATTTTAAACATCAAATATACAAATATACTCTATAAGGGTTTATGTGCAAGTCATGCATATATTCTACTAAACTGATCATAAAAGTAAAGCAGGAGAATTCCGGACACCAAAGTCAAAAGTTATATAAAAAGACACAACTGAAAGCAGTTGTGGTTGGTGCTTTAATGCAAATTCCTGATAGAAGATTAACATGCAGATCATGGTGCTGCATCACGCATACCGAACCATCTGCTTTAAACCTGCTATGGGTTTTGCATGCAACACTTGAAACACCTGCATTTCTTTCTTGGTTCTGCAGAATGAAGATAAGCCAGTACACATCTATTATGGCACCATTCCAAATGCCTAAGTGCTTGCACACAAGTCTATACAGTCACACTTTCAAACAGCAAACAAAACTAAAATATCTTAAAAACAAAGAAAAAACGTCAGCTTATATGTAAAATATATTATTTTTGCAACACGTTACATAAGATCCTAATTGTGGTAAAATGACATACATAAAATGATATATCCTTCAGTTTACTATATGGTTTAAATCACATTTTATGAGACAGTTGAATAACTTCCTTCTATTAATATTAAATAATTGAGTAACTGTTTCTTAATTAGCAGAATGGGTGCTAGAGACACTTTTATTCTATGATATATTGAACTGAACACTTCTGTTTGCATATTAATAAAAATCAGAATAGAGTCTTCTGGAGAATTGATTCACAGCATTTTAGTAATAATGAAATATGAAGATGATGAATAATATCATACTACTATAAAAAAGATCTATATTATTGAGTTCTGATCTCATCTTATTATTTTTAGATTAATCCTTTACTAGTACTACTACTATGTACTTGTACAACTGATCAGGCAACAAGCAGTCATATAGCTCTGATCTTCTGAAGTAAACACACAGGCACTTGCACGGCTACAGAAGGCAGCAGGCTCATTGTAAGAAGAGCTCATCCTGAATTAATAGGCTTCTGCAGATGGCATAGATTTTGAAGAAAAGAAAAGGCAGACTCTTACATGGCCTATAATGCATGCCAGAGGCTCTCAAGGATGAGAATGTACTTAGTCTCTCTCGCTCTCTCTCACACACACACACCTCATCTCACAGCCATCTGACCACTAATCGGTCTTTTTTGTTTAGGGTTGTCATGGGAGATGGCCCTTGAATACAGGCAGTTTTTCTCTTCACCTAGGCTTCCTGCCTCCCCCATTCCCCTTAACTAGCAGCAAGGATGAACACAGGTACAATATGGACTATTTGACAGAAACTGTACATAAATTTAAAAAATGTAAATGGCCATAGTAACATGTGTGTGTGTGTGTGTGTGTGTGTATATATATATATACACATATACACACATATATGAGAGAGAGAGAGAAAGAGAGAGAGAGAGAGCGAGAAACTATATCCATTTAAAAGCATGCACATTCAGGCAAATAAGAAAAACACTTATTCATTCATTCATTCATTATCTCCCGCTTATCCTCTATTAGGGTCGCGGTGGGGTTCCCCATGCCCATCCAGGGGAGAACGTCTCGGGCGCTGGGCAGATAGACCCAGGACAGGGCGCCAATCCATCGCTGGGCACACACTCACTCACACAGACACACTCTAAACGGGGCAATTTTTGAGAATTCAATTAACTTGATCCATGTTTTTGGACTGTGGGAGGAAACCGGAGAACCCGGACCCCCCCCCCCCCCCCCCCCCCCCCCCCCCCCCCCCCCCCCCCCCCCCCCCCCCCCCCCCCCCCCCCCCCCCCCCCCCCCCCCCCCCCCCCCCCCCCCCCGAAAAACACTTATTTTGAGTTAAATGATCTTTAAATAAATTCTGGCACAAACTAAACGGAAGAAAATCTGGCTACGCCATGACACGGGTACTATGAAAAAAATGGAAATAAGGCACAATTTCATTAACAGAAATTAAGGATGCACAAGTGTAATTAGCAACAAAATTAGTGTATTTGGGTTTCAATCCCACAGTGCTGCTGTAGTTTCATTTAAACACCTCAGTGACACTGCTGGTATAGGAATTATGCACCAACCAAATTCTACCTGCTCACAACTCTATTATTGTAGAACTACAAACTAATTTAATTAAAGTAGAACTGATCAAATAGACAATAATTGGAGCAAAAGGTAGTTGTATCCAGAGAGAGAGACCGAGAGAGAGAAATGCACACACACACAAACACGCACAGTGTGTGGGAAGATTTAGGAAAAGTCTCTGGAAAGATTCGCCTTAGCCTTGGGCTGACCAAGCTAGAAAGCAAGACCAAAGTAGTGTAATGTTGTTACACTACACTATTTTTTCATGTGTTTGAGTTTATGGTTGAATATATGTTTCCATGTGACAGTTAATTGCTAAAGGAATTATTATTGTATCTGTCAAAACCTGTCTCTAGTCCTCATTGCATCTGGGTCTAATACACTGGTGCCGAAACTCTGGACAATAGGGACAACACAAGACTCGATTAGACAAACCAAGATTGTACAGACCCCACCCCAATCTATCCCCATACATTTTAGACAATTTATAATGATAGAAGATAACAACTTTCAGGAAACTGGTAATTGCTTTAATGAGATGGTGCTACCTATATCCTCTTCTGCTGTGCCACATACAAAAGGTGTTTATTTCTTGTCAAACAGGCTCACAGAGAAATTAGTTCATAAACTGGTTTAGCAAGCTGCACCCTTTCATTTAGTAAGTGTGTGGGACTGCTTATTAAGATCATATAGACATGTTTTTAATTTACCAGTTAAGTTCACACTATACCAGATGTTAGACAGAAAATAATGACAATGTTAATATGAAAAAGCCATTCACCTTTTTCTTCCTCTACTAGTAACTTGACATGTTTTAGAAGTGTGTGAGTGTGTGTTAGTGTACTTACTGTTCATTCTGGTAAACCTCCACTGAACTGTTGAGACCTTGTAGTTGCTCCATAAGAACTTGTAAGTTAGCGTTCACAAAACTCAGCTCCATTATTACCATGTCACGAACTTTTGCATTGGCTGTGGCCCTGAAAAAAAGGGAGTTAATTCAACTGAAGTTGTACAGGTTGTGACTACAGTATACATGGGTTTAACCAGAATACTGCAAAAAGCAGACAATGCAATGCTGCCAAAGCAAAAACTCGAAACATTTTGAAAGACAACTTTTAGTCTTCAAAATGCCTTCAAAACTACTCCATTCCATCCACAAATGCTCAAGATACCTGGGATGCTAAAGGTCTGACTGTGGTTATTAGTAGAGACAAAAATGCCACCTTATCCACCTAGAGAACCAATTACCTTATTAAAAAAAAAATCAGCTTCAGATGGCTACACATCAGTGCTACTGTATGTACTTAATAAAAATGGCTTTTAGTATATAGATTGTAACATATAAAAACTATAAAAGAAACAACCTGAAGGATTTGTGAGAATTTATTAATCATTGCGTAGACAACGCCTGAATGATGGTTTTTGCATATAAATTATTTAAGATTTTCATAAAAGTTCCAATAATCCAAAACTTGAACAACATGGAACCTGTAAGCTACTCATGAGGGCTTTCAATACAAATTTTAAAGTGCTTTCTGACAGTGCTCTACACAGAATGATATTTGTTTTACCAAAATTGTGTTTTAGTTTAAAATATATATTTTATTATTTCATCGTGTTTACCATCCAAATTTCTTTATTATTTTTTTATCGATAGTGTTATCAATGGAAAACATTGTACTTCTCTTGACATCTATTAAAAATGAAATTAACTTTTGTTAAAGACCTTATTTGATGAACCATGTTTCCACGGTTCATATTTGATTAAAAAGTGTTTAATTTATAATTAGAAACCTAGTTTAACAAAAGAGGTTCATCATTTTATTCACATCAATATTTCATTTTCCTCTTTGTCTATCATAATGAGGTCATGTTATTCAGCAGGTCAAGTCAGAAAACTTGTTGACATACAAACAAGACAGACAAACCTGAAAGTGGTTATAAAAAAACACTACTTTAACACTCCTTGTGTTTGAGGATAGAGCTGTGGTTAGCACTTTTTTAAAGTCTCAAGCTTAGCACATTTTGACCTCAACACACCTGATTTCAACTAATAAGCTAGTTAGAGGTATGCAGATAACACCACAATGTTCGGCGCCAAGGACCTCCAGAAACAGGTTAAACCTCTGAAGACTTTAGACACTACAAACATTGGCCATTTATAGAATAGGATGAATATTTATTGTTAAAACATATATTTAATATTATAATACATAAGGTCGTAAGTTGATTAAACTGTGAACAACAGGAAAGCCTTGGAAAGAATGTCGACATACCAATGATTCGTGACTATTAACATACGCACATAAGACAGAAAAAGAGAAAGGAACTACATACATATACTGTATATATATTCTATTATATTATATTTTACTTGGTTTAAGAAATGAAAATGGTCAGTAAAATATTTACGCAACAGTAATTAGAAAGGTCTGCTGCATATCACCAGTGCAAATATAAAAACAGAGCAAGAAATATTTCAAAGTTTTTGTTAGGTTTAAACTTAACAAACTTTTTACAAGTTCAGGCTGCAGACCAGCTGTGTCAGGGTTCAAGTGCTGGACTGAAGTACAGCTCCAGGTGCCACATTTTCCATGAACCATTTATAACAACCTTTTTTGATGTGTGTGTCTCTTTATACAAACATGTGCCTGGCACCACCCACTCTAACAGAACAGTGTATCCTTGATGCAGGGGCCTTCAAGGGGTTGTCCTCAGCTAGTCTATCCTTATGATAGCAACCATCCCTAGAGAATTCTGTGAAGGACCTCATATTCTGTAACTCATAGCTAAGGAAAACTTGTGTAGCTACAACAATGTACCTGGTTTTATTAACATAATCTGGCAGTAATTATAATATGTGGAGATTTAAATAAGTGAAATATCCACAACTAACTTGCATTTGTACTGTGTTTTAACCTGTTTATGAGAGGAAAGTGAGGGCAGGTGTTTGTAGGTAATCGACTATATAACCCAATTTAAAACTTCAAATCAACAATAAATAAGTTTTTAAAAGATAAGGCATCATAACATTCCACAATTCCAATTTAAAAATTGTTTATTCATTTCTACCATAAAGATATCATTAATATTTATTAATGTTAAATGCTAGAATCTTGTTTTGTAATAAATCTACACTTTAGTCAAGATTTAAGTAAATTTAATTAGTTTACTATATAAATTGCTCCTGAATCAAAGCCCAAAGATTTACAAGAAGTATTTTACTGTAAAAGTCAGAGAGAGGAATAGGGAGAAAGCAGAAGTTTCTAGCCACTTTTGCAGTAATCTGGGTCTGTGGGTTTTTTAAACCACTAATGAAACTCAGCAGCCTCAGGGACTGTGATCACTGACCCTACTGTACTCCTGCCATTGCAGATGCTAAAGCTCCAGTTAAAGTTGTTTTTGGACCTGCAAAAAAGGAGTAAGCTCTAAAGTGTCTGGAAATAATATAAATCATCAGGCCTCATGGGAGTGGCGAGGGAAGGCTTTTAATGAACTTGTGCTCAGCGTCACCACTTTGAATATTAAGAAGTATTTCATGTGAGCAATTTTCTGTTAAAAATGAGTAATACAAAAGATAGACCTTATAAATGTGGTAGCAAACTCAGTATAACTCAGCAATTAGGCACCTAAACACCTAAAAAGAATCTAAACAGAAGACTCCAAAACACGAAATGCAGCAGTTAATGAGAAATAACACTGAAAATATATTTTTATACATTTACTTGTCTATACTAGAGTAAAAGAATACCACTGTACTTTGCCTCATTTTGACCTTATTTCAGAAAACAATGTACTTTTTTACTGTACCATGTTTATTCAGCAACTGTAGTTTGATTTTTAAGATGATTTTATATACTTGACAATATAACAAGATTTTAACTTTTACAATGTTAAAAGGAAATGAACCAGGTCTTTATACCTTTTTGCTGTTGACATTTTACAGAGAACAATGTGTAATGAGGTCATGTTACAGTCTGAGTTAACACCTCAGTGAACAGTGATTTTTTTTTACTTTCGGATGTCTTGAGTCAACATTTATGTCTTCATTAAATGTAGGAATAGATTACTACTTTTAAAATAGTATTAAGGTATGAATAAAAAATATAAAATGTATGTATATACATACATATAAAAAATAAATTAATAAAAAATAAAATAACAAAAAAACCCTGCCACTTTTCAGTGGTTACAAAATAATATGCTGCCTTGATTCATGGCTTAGTATTGTTAATCTAATGTTATGCATAATAATAATAATAATAATAATTATAATAATAATAATAATAATAATAATAATAATAATAATTTTAATCTTAGTTAACAATACAAGTTGTAAAATGCACTCTTTTTTTTTTATAATTTTAATAATGCACTGTCAAATCACTAAAAAAAACATTTATTCTGCAGATGCCCTGATGAACTTGTAAAGTCCAAGATCAGTGACAGCTAGGAACACAATACAAAACAGATTTGTGTCATCCAAACACAGAGACAGAGAATAATGTCACGGTAGTGTACTACTTCTTATACTACTACTACTACTACTACTACTACTACTACTACTACTACTGTAACACTGACATATGTAAGTTTTCTTTGTTTGAGGGAGATGTTTAATTGTTTCCTGCTGAAGGAGGGCAATAAGGACACAGTGACTGAGCAATGTCAAAACACAGTGTGTAAAGATTGAGGTGAAACCATTCAAGTGGTCTGCATTACAGGACATTCTGACCACAAACTTTTACCATACTATTAAAATAAAATAATAATAAAAGTCTATGACCTGTGATTCTATATTCTACTCGTAAAAAAATCTGTCAACCATTTCTACATAAAAAAAATATCATACTCAAATAAAATAATGATTTAAATAATAATAACAATAAATAAATATACAAATAAATAATGACTCACTTGCCTAAACAAACCCACATTTGTAGGAAACTATCACTAGAGGTGTGATGCTGAACTGCATTTTCTACTAGATTAAGAGATAATTGCAGGTTTCGTAATGTGCATTTTAACATACCATCCACTATATTTATACAAATACGTGCCTGATGAATCAACATAGTTACATCAGCTAGATGACAGGAGAAATGCAGAAAGCCATAAAGATTCCACAACAGCAAAGAAGGTTAGGAACATGTAATGTTCTCCAAACATCAAAGATTTTTAAGGTATTTTTAAAGTAAATCGCATTCATGACAGAAACAGAACAATATTCAACTTCTATTTCATATTCTAAAATGTCAATAAATAGGTGTTGGCTGTCTTTCTATTTAAATAATGTGCTTTAAAATATTACAACATGGGTATTTAGATGGGTATTTGCACATGTAGGTGTGTAGGTAAACAATTTTCCTTATTGCATGTATGTACTTACTTGAGGAGATTCTCTGCTCCTGCTCGTATTCTCATCTGTTTAATTATGAGCTGATTAAGGTCTGCTCTCTCCTTCTGGAGCTTACTGCGGCCTGTCTGAGCCAACGGATTGCAGCCCTAAAGGGTTAAAAAAAATACAAGTGTGAAAATGCAGCATTACAACAACGGATAATTCAGTTAAATCTGATTGGCTGAGCCGATTGTATAGTCATGACATGCACACCCAGCACCGCTTCACATTGGTTTTAATGAAAAAATATAGTCAGGGAATTTAAATCTGTGACTGGTTACCAAAGTGAATCATGTGTAGTCATACAGCATTCTAGCTCGATTGAATGGAGATGCTGGAGCATTCTTTTCATGCACGTGCCGAACAACAACAGTTAAAAAGCTTAGAACTAAACTGTTTCAGCTCACCAGGAAAGAAATGTGCAAACATTATTTTAAATAGTGTTTAATATAAACAGATCAGATTAATAATCATAATCAGATTAAACATAATCAGATTGATATAAACAGCAAGTAATTTCTGGATGAGCACTAAGCCAGTATCCCATTGCTTAGTGAATAATGTTCAATTTCAAAAAATGATTAGATTAGATCATGGAAGACCAGTTTATTAATTTATTTATTTTAATTAAGCACATTTATGAATTAAACTTTGTTATGTTATTATTGTGTTTTGTACAAGGTATAGTTAGGCCTCTTATGAAGGTATTGTTAGGCCTCTCGTGCCTTTTTGCTTTATTAAATCATGACTTGAGTCAGTGGTAAGCCACATTCAAATCTGCCATGGTCAGCTGAAAGAGAAAATGTCAGAAAGCAACAACAACTCAACCGTGAAATATTGTAATCATATCCTCTTACAAAATGAATGATCAATATTCAGTTCCAGGTAGGATAGTGCCAACTATAAAGTTTAATAAAGGATAAATAATGCCATGACTTGGACATGAATCTTCCTTCCGCATCTAGTAAATATGCCCTAACTGGATTCTAAAATTTTATTGTCTTTTTAAATTTAGTGCACATACAGTATGTTAGAACATTTACAATTCATTAAGGTTTAGTGTTAGTCACACTAAGTATAATTACCAAGTCTTTATCATGTTTAAATATTCTACTACTCTACTGTTCTACTAAATGTTAACCAACATACCCATTTCCATGACATGCTCTAACTGTTCTTGTACACATACTAAATGCATTATGTCACCAAGCTGAGTCAGTCAAAGGCATATAATAACTTAAATAAATTGAGTTGTCTGTGTGACTTGCATCTGGGTGGACACACCAAAGTAAACCTAATGACTATGGAATGAAATTCATTATTGCAGCTGGAAAAGGTTTCGGGCCAATAAAGCACTCCCTACTCTTATCTGAGCAAATACTTCACAGAATCAAGCTCAGATCACTTGCATAATGTCATTCAAGTGATACACAACTGTTTTTAATACACTTGAAACCGGTCACTAGAGAACAGAAAGAGTAAGCATGTGTCAATTTTGTGGCATATTTCTGACCAAAGAAATTATCAGCTGTGAATCTGTGTCAAGAGACAAAAAACAAGGTTGAAACAATAGTTTTGTCATGACTCACTTTTTTACTACATCACTCTTGCACTACAATTTACACTTCAATGCTTTTCAGTAAAAAATCTTTTGTTCGACAGATTTTATTCATTTACTGGTGGCTAGAAAAAGATTTGACTCAATGCATTTCTTGCACTCTGGCTCATGGAGGCTTAATCTGTGTTACCAATTAGAAGCTAGGCTTTAAATATGCCAGTGGCAGTTTTGTCTCTTATAAATTAGACAATATGGGACAGCTTTTTGTTCTCATTCTAATCACATATTGTAAGGATTATTCTGAGAACTACTGCTACAATTGTATAACTGTTCCCAGTCTCTGCAGAAGCTGGAACATCTGCCCTACATTAGTTTATGTGGTTTGGCTGAACGCTGCCGTTGGTTAGATGCGACGTCAACTGAGGAAAGATGAGTAGTACGTGCAGAATCTGCAAATCTGGTTCTCTGGCCACAGACACAGCTTAAGCAATAGAATAAGACTTTATCATCAATTTGCCACATTTCTTTTATTAAGCTACACCCTGCACCACATTCAGTTTATAATATTCTTTATGCTTTCCTTCACTTAATATATTGTGGTTCAGAATGTTTTGAATCAAATTAGGCCTACCTAAGTGATCTTAAGGATTTAACAAATCTAGGAGTCCAACACCAACATGCAACCATCCACATTTTCATCCTTTTTGCTATAACACACCCAGTCTTCTTTTCCTTAGTTTCAACAGGTTCTGATATGGAATGATACAGCGGAAAGCTATCTATCTGTCACAGTTTTAGACAAGATTTCTTTCCTGATGCAACCCCTTTAATTTATCTGAGTTTGGAACAAAAAGTGCTGGTGCACTGATACACACCCACTGATGAATAGTAAAACTTTGCAACTTCACCTGTTGGCATGTATTTGGAATGTGGAGGAAACCAAAGATAAAACCTATGCAGACATGACATGCGGACCACACAGAAAGGACCCGTGTTCATCCCACCTAGAAATCAAATTCCTGTTAAGGTGGAGGTGCACACCACTGTGCCACCATGTCGCCTGCTTCAACACCCAGTCTACAAAACACAATAAATCAAAAGGACAGTACAAAGGCGAAATCTCCTGATGTCTGCGCAAACCAACAGCCCACATCTTACTTCCTAACCCCAAACAACAGCCCGCATGGCACGAGCCACTGTTCCAAAAACTATGATGTCAATCTACTTTTTCTACGGGTTAAAAACTATAAAATAATGAATCAGACCTTAATAATGATGAGTCATTATTATTGGCCAAACCAAAACAAAAGCTAGTGTACAATTTCAGATGGTCTATATGTGACTAAGTTTCCATTTGCAGAAAACCTACAGTTTGTAGATCAAGGACATTCTGTATTAAAGACAGGACTTTGTGTTCTGGGCATATTTACTAATAACACAGGTTTTTGACCTCATTATCTACTGTACAAGTACTGCATCATAAAATACCACATATTCTTAATGTACACAAACAGAATGTGGAAACAGAGGCTCTAACATTAGAGAGAAATTGACTAGTCAGTGGATATGTGTATATATGTATGTATGTGAGAGTGAGAGAATAAGTGAGAGAATAAACGAGAGAGATGTTCCACCCTTCATTCTCATTGCCCAAGTTGCCTCTGGCCACATCTTATTCTAATGCGTCCAGGAAACACTGGACAAAACAGAAGGGCAGATACAGTTCATGGGCAAAGCAGTGTTTCTAGCAAGACAAAGGGTTCTTTTCAGCACTTTGGACACACACGGGCTTTAACAAAAAAGAAACAGCACACAGATGACTGAGCAAATATGTGACCCTACAGGTTCCACCGCTCAGATTAGACTAGCTAAACTAACAATTCTCTCTCCTTAGATAATTATACTCTTCCTCCAATGTGGAACTCAAACATATATGTTCGAACACCACAGATATTAAAACACTATATTTACAGCAAGACAATGGCATCTTAAATTCAAAATGGAGAGAAATTAGAAGGACAGATAGAAAGTACAGTAAAAAAATGTGCATTGAACAGAAACCCTTGCTGGAATTCATATTCTTTAACTTAATAATACCACCTGCTCATCATTTTTCTTCTCTTTCCCACACTATATCTGAATATATCTTTCCCAACTAAGCAAACACTTGCCACTATAAGCAGGTCTCACTTTAAACATTGCTGGTAGGCATGATCTGTTAGTAGATAAAATGGGCAGTCCTTAACTTTAAGTTACCATTAGTGCCCACAGGACAGCTATCTGACATTATACATCAGTTATCTTTCAGTACATCATGTTTCCATGCAGAAAAGCAATACTGTAAAAAAAAAAGTTGGCCTAAGAGTGTCTACTGTTACATTTACATTAGCCTAAACATAAAAAAAAATTCAACTGACATGAACAAATTTTGGATTTTATAAGGAACTTAACTGCCCCGACCTTAAAATGATAATGACACTAGCATGTCAAAATCCAGATTTAACATACAGAAGGTTAAAAAATGCAAACCTCTGTGTTGACCTACTTATGCAAGATCCTTAACCTTCAGTTGTTTGGATCAGATCGTGAGTCTCCTGTATGTGGCTTTGAGTAAAGGCACCTGCTAAATGATCGAAGGGCAAACTAAGCCTTAATAGTGATTAATGTCGGAAATTGACCACATGCATTATGTATGGTTACTTTAAATATGGATTATATTAAATTATAAATATTTATTATAGACCTAATTTATTAAATATTGATAGCAATATTTCTTATTCTTATAATTGTCCCCTGACATTCGTCCTATTTTGTCTATATCAAATAGGTCGATTTTAATTGTGGACTCCAGTGTGGAGCAACATTAAACCTGCTTAATGTGGATTTGAGAGGTATTACTACAGGAAAAACATTAGCAAGTTTAATAAATAACTAATTTAGACGGACTTTGGTGGAAAATATCGTTTTATATTTGACAAAACTATGAATAGTTGTACATTTCATGGATTCTGTGTTAACTATGAGAAATAAGGTGTTGTTTCACAAACATGTGATGTGTGTTGTGATTGGAAGGCGTAAACAAAAACTGATACATCAGTTTAACAACGTGGAAATCATCGGCAGGTGATCGAGCTTGACAAACCGATCAGAATCCTTAAATCTATTAGCATAATAGGTTTTCCAGCTGTAAATCTCATCGAAACTCTCCCTGACTTTCTCTCTCACCTTCCTGAAGTAGTCCTTCTCGCTCACTCCGTCGCTCTCGCATCCATTCGGTATGATGGCGTCCGTCATTTCCCAGCTTCCAACTTCAGTTTCGAAGTGGAAAGAAGTCCGTGCGGTCCAGAAGAACCTCGGCGAATTTAAAAGTAGCAATGGGAGAGGCGCTGAGTGACTCGCC
Source organism: Corydoras maculifer (assembly GCA_019802435.1). Lineage (NCBI taxonomy): Eukaryota > Metazoa > Chordata > Actinopteri > Siluriformes > Callichthyidae > Corydoras > Corydoras maculifer. Next base: position 86,491 of record JAFMOD010000557.1, on the reverse strand, counting down.
TTCCCTTTTAATCTGCTCTACAAGTAAATACTCTACTACTGACTAAGCTCCTGCGTGTTCAGCGGCAGTCTCAGTAAGGGATTGTGTGTGTATGTGTGTGCGTGTGTGTGTGTATGGGGTGGGTGTGTATGTTCTCCGCCTCCATGATCAAAAGGGCGTTTCTCACCTGCGTTTCTGCTCGCTGACCTCTTCATATAATGTATTCTTTGAAAACCAATTCCAGAAATATCGGAAATCATTTTAAGAATTACTAAATTGCCTTAAAAATGAACATGGATCTCTTTAGGTAGCTGTAAAAACGCACATAAGTGATGAAATATGCATAACATTATAGTTAAGAAATGGACCACAAGAGGGAGACGTTGGTGAGTAATAAATAGTAAATTCTTTATAAACATACCGACAATCATGGTTCTGTGCTGTGACCAAGATGCAAGATAGATCTCATCTCATTATTCATTTATTCATTAACTCCCGCTTTATCCTCTATTAGGGTCGCGGTGGGGTTCCCTATGAGAACATCTCGGGCGCTGGGCAGATAGACCAAGGACAGGGCGCCAATCTATCACTGGGCACACACTCACTCACACAGACACACTCTATATGGGGCAATTTTGAGAATCAATTGACTTGATCCATGTTTTTGGACTGTGGGAGGAAACCGGAGAACCCGGAGGAAACCCACGCAGACACGGGGAGAACATGAAAACTCCACCCAGATAGGGATTCGAAATGGAATCCCTAGCGCTGAGAGGCGAACGTGATAACCACTAAGCCACCATGCCGCCCTCATCTCATTATCTTAAGCTTTAATCCTCTACTAGGGTCAGGGAGGTAGGATTGGGGATTTCCCATGCCCATGGGAGAATGTTTGGGGTGCTGGGTGCTACACCCAGGAGAGGGCACCAATCCATTAATGGGCATACACTCACTCACACACAGACTATTTTGGGGCAGTTTAAATAGGAGCAATTTAGAGCAGCCAATTCACCTTGATCCATGTTTTTGGACTGTGGGGGGAAACAGTCAAGAACAACACGAAAATTCCACCCAGATCTGGATTCGAACTGAAACCCCAGCGTTGAGAGGTGGACATGATAACCACTACACCATTGGTTCAAAATCAAACTTATTTAATTAATTTTATTTTGATGACGCCCAAAATATTTATTAAGGTGTGTTTGTAATGACATTTTGCGGTTTAAAAGTATTTTATTGTTCCCTTTACTCTGCACTTTGATGTACATAGGCTCAATGGGACTACAGTAGATTCGGGTTTTTTTTAATAGGGATGATTCTCAGCATGATTGTATGATATTATGGTGTGTTAGGGTGTATTGTGCTGTTATGAGTAGATCAGATGAGTAATGCTGCTGATTTTTTTTTTAACAACAAAGTGATACTGCTTGACTAACAATGATTTGACAATCATTAGATGAATCACTGTTTCTAATTTTTTCATCTACAAGCTGGATTAGTAAGTTGATCAGTAAGATGTGTACAACCATTGGAGACAGTATTGGAAACGATCTAATGCTCTAAGACACACCATCAATTTCACTTTGTTGAGACAGATCCGCCACTCAAAAAGTCCTGTACCTTAATACTTTAACAAACAGAAATACAACACAGTATATTGAAAAAAAAAGACGGCTAAATTTATAGAAATATACTATATATATATATATATATATATATATATATATATATATATATATATATATATATATATATATATATATATATATATATATATATATTCATTCATTCATTCATTATCTTCCGCTTATCCTCTATCAGGGTCGCGGTGGGGTTCCCCATGCCCATCCAGGGGAGAACGTCTCGGGCGCTGGGCAGATAGACCCAGGACAGGGCGCCAATCCATCGCTGGGCACACACTCACTCACACAGACACACTCTATAGGGGGCAATTTTTTGAGAATTCAATTAACTTATTCCATGTTTTTGGACTGTGGGAGGAAACCGGAGAACCCGGAGGAAACCCACGCAGACACGGGGAGAACATGGAAACTCCACCCAGATGGGGATTCGAACCGGGAATCCCTAGTGCTGAGAGGCGAACGTGCTAACCACTAAGCCACCGTGCCGCCCTATATATAT
>JAFMOD010000557.1:41452-84084 GCA_019802435.1 Corydoras maculifer | reverse complement strand
TATATATATATATATATATATATATATATATATATATATATATATATATATATATATATATATATATATATATATATATATATATATATATATATATATTCATCCATTACCTTCCGCTCTAGTAGGGTCGCGGGGGTTCCCCATGCCCATCCAGGGGAGAACGTTTGGGGCACTGGGCAGATACACCCAGAACAGGGTGCCAATCAATCGCTGGGCAGACACTCACTCACACAGACACACACACAAACACACTCTCTTTGGGGTAATTTGGAGAATTCAATTGACCTTGATCTATGTTTTTGGACTGTGGGTGGAAACCGGAGAACCCGGAGGAAACCAATGCGGACAGGGGGAGAACATGGAAACTCCACCCGGATTGGTATTTGAGGAACCGGGAATCCCTAGTGCTGAAAGGTAAACGTGAACATAGTATTTTAAAAGCATATTTGGAACTTTTGTCACTTCAAATTACTTACCATTATAAAATTATTAAACTTTCTAAATCTAAAGCCTAAATAAAATTTTGCAATTCACACTTGTAATTTTGCTAAGTTCCTTTATTTAATGTGCTTCCTCTTTTTATTGTATTCCAGTGCTTTCTAATCAATAATGTCATATATTTTAAAAAATACATTTTATGTTTAATACACTTTAAAAATTAGACTGAATTAAAAAAAAAATAATGCAAAAATATTTACTTGTACTTGGTGACCACTGTCGTTTATGTGTTTTTAGTAGGGTGTTTATATATTTTGTTGTGTAAATGACTAAATTGCATTAGTACATAAAACAACCTATTTATAACAAACAAATTAACGATTAATAATTATAGAAATAATGAGTTTTATTTTTGCAGTAAAGAGTAGTGTGTTTAGAGTGCTATAGCCCCCTCTAGTGATATAAAAAGCTAAAGCTTTTTTACACATGCTTCGGGTGTAGCAAAAAATAAAATAACTAAAAACTAAAACTAACTTTGTTAACCAATATTTTTAAACGTAGAATATTGTCCAAAGTGTCATATACTTATAAATTTGTGAGATTAAGAAAAAAAATGTAGGTATCCTGAAATAAAAACTAAAAGAACTGTAAATTTCATTATCTTCAGTACTTCTAATCCACTGTGACTATGGTCACCATGAACCTTTCAGAACGGTACTGATATGATGTATGTGAGTGCGTTCAGGGTTTTAATTTTGCAAATTAAAAGCAAGAATAAGTCTTTCTTAGTTGTTGATTTATACCAGCAGATGGCGCTTAAGGATAACGTGCACAGAAGAAAAAGAAGAACAGCTAAGAAAGACTTGGCCATTTTCATTCATTGTGTCTTTGTATTGGGATAGTGTGGTGGATTGGTAGATTGTGTTGAACTGCTGTATATGCAGACATTTTTAAATGTTTATACTTAAATCATTCCAGGGTTGGTTGCCCTCTAATTTCTGTTGCAGTCATTTTTCAAACAAGTGATTAGTTTGAGTGGAGTTGAGTAGTTGAGTTTAGACAAAAAAAAAAACGAAACATGCTGATTGGCAATAATATATTTATTACCATGCAGTGTGTTTAAAGTATGACTGATTTAATGACTAGAAAGTAAAACAATCATGATTAATAGTTCATAGAGACAAAAGCAAAATTAGAAGCTTTGTTTTTTATTCCTCAAAACAATCATTTAATTGCAGTAATAACTTAAATAAATGTATTTGTCTTCACTAATGTCAGCAAATAGTGGACATTAAGCTTAAAGATTACAAGAGTGTGATGTAAAGCCCTGTCTATTTGGAATATTTAAAGTTTTTGTTTATTGCTTTTTTTAATGAATGACTTTTATCAATGTGTAATATGGCATTTTGAAAACGAAATAAATGTCAAAAAAAGCTAAATTCTCTGTCTATTATCTATAAATAATCTCTGCAAAATATGAACCTGTAGCTAAAGGAGAGAGTTCAGGCAGTTGACTGTTTTGTGTAAATGAGTTTTTTATTTAGATTATTTATTATTGTTGTAGTTAATAACTTGTAATTGGTAATGATACTACCAAATACTCTCCATCCAACTTTTATCCAATGAGAATGTGTATCTTTACTTTTTTCAATCTGAACTTTAAATCTGATTTAAATTCTAATTCAGCGGTACATTTTCAACCAGCAAGTGTCACCCTTAAGGACTGAAATGTAGCATTTTAATGTTAATGTAGACAATTTTAATGTAACATAAGAAAAATAACTGATGTCCATTCCTAAATGTCTAATGTCAGTACAGCCTTGATGTTTAACAGTATTTATATCATGCCACATTAGTTCTGCTTCTCCAGCAAATATACAGTGGCATGCAGTGTTCTGGGGCATTTTCCCTGATAGTCTCTTAATTTAGGGAAAGGGTCTTTTTCAGAAGGTCTCCCCCCTAACTGAATACTCTTACAGAAACAGATTTCCGCCCATTTCTCTTTTTTTCTAACCAGTCACAACGCTGATCAGAGATCACTGCTATTTCTCCTCTGAAAGAACATTTGGTGAGAAATTGACTTTAAGACTGATCCCGAATCAGATAAGATTGGCCACCTCAGGGCCTGAAGGATAGGGCAGTGTTTAGTTGCTATGCAGCCTTAGCTTTCTTCCCAGGAACTTTAGCTGTTCCCTTAACAAATTATGTTTTGTGCAGGAGCATGCTCCTATTTAAAGTGGGTCTGATCTTGTAAGACTTTTTTAATCTCTAAAGGCCAATATTGGTATTATGTCTCACATAGGAAAGTATAATAGCATATGTATGCTAATATATATATATATATACTATTACTATTTTTTATAAAGCTACAGTACATTATTCACAGTGAATATACAATCTTAAATTGATTTGGAGTATAAAGTTTGCGGTGTCAAAAATGTAGGCCATTGTTAATGTATTTCTGTATTACACAGAATGGTGATGGTGCAATTTAAACTGTAAACTTAAAAATGTGCAATTGATTTGCAATTATTAATTTTCTTAGATTTAATGATTTACATAAGTAAATACATTTTAAAATAGCTTTATTAAGAAAAATAGAGATACTGCAGCAGTACATCTCCAAAAAGCATATGTGACAGGTGAAATAATGCCCAGTTACCCAGTTATGATCATATATTTTGTCAGAACATCATTTTGCATTTTCTGCAATGTTGCAACATTTATTTCTGTTCATATTTGCATTAATTTTTCCTTCTCTCTTGTATTGATGATTGGAGATTTGGACCACAGTGCAAAGTCTTCTTCAGCACATCCCAAAGATTCTCAATTCTGGTCTGGACTATGTGGTGGCCAATCCACATGTAATAATTATGCCTGAACCATTCTCTCACAATTTGAGACTGATGTATCCTGGCAGTATCATCTTGAATTTTGCCGGTTTCATCAGGGAAAAAAGAATTCATTGTTGATATAGCCTGGTCATTCAGTGTGTTCATTTTTAAACCTAGAACTGACCGGCTGCAGCCAACCCAGACCCTAGTTAAATCCAGGTGACAACCATTTTTTTGGTATACATTTTAGTCACCCACACACTGGAAATGAAAGTGGGGATTATTTTAATTTGAGTCTATATGTGCTCCATGGCTGTGTGGGTTTAAACTGTGATCTCCGTTTTCCTCCTTCATCCAAAGGCTGGTTAACTTGGAGGTGCTAATTTATCATGGTCATTGGGTATAGATAAATTATTGGCCTTCTTTTGCTCCTGAGCCTAAATTAATAGAAGTGTTGTTTTAGGAATCCTATGTAAAACTGTGTGAAGTCAAAAATATGAATCTTTTATTAATGAGAGCTCCTGTATCCAGGTCTATACAAACTGCTATGTTTCCTTTTTCCTAAACAGATTTACATATGCAAAACACAAAACTTTGTAGAAATGTAAAAATGTGCACATAATATGCAAATGTTTAGAAATAAACATGCACATTACATCAATATATTACAAGCTTCAAGCAACCTTATACAAAATAAATAACCTAATACAAAAAGTTTTAAAACATTACTTGACCATAAAGTACAGCAGTAAACATGTACACCACTAGTACAGTACAGTTCTCATGGCACTGCAGTTTACTAAAGGTTAGGGATTATTTTACCAGTCTTTGTAATTTGTACATTTTTGCAATGTATTTGAGTTGTGTTAACATGACTTATGCATGCAGATATTATGTAATGAGTATGCATGTAATTGAACTGAAATTGTGGTTAGGCAGATGAAGTCATGCAGACATCACACAGAAACAACTTCTATTCGAACTTAGAGACTTTTTCTTTCTGTGAGACGAAAATATTAATAAATGCACCACCATTCTGCCAGATGACTACAAACAAGCTGAGAACACATTAGACTCGACTTAAAATTAAACACATTACCCACATATAAATAAAAAATAAATTTTGGTTATTAAAAATAGTATTAGGAAAAATTTGCAGAATTGTTCATAGGACGGTGGCTCGTGGCTTAGTGGTTAGCACGTTCGCCTCTCAGCACTAGGGATTCCTGGTTCGAATCCCCATCTGGGTGGAGTTTCCATGTTTTCCCCGTGTCCGCGTGGGTTTCCTCCGGGTTCTCCGGTTTCCTCCCACAGTCCAACAACATGGATCAAGTCAACTGAGTTCTCCAAATTGTCCAATATAGAGTGTGTCTGTGTGTGTGTGTGTGTGTGAGTGTTTGCCCAGCGATAGATTGGCGCCCTCTCCTGGGTGTATCTGCCCAGCGCCCGAAACGTTCTCCCATCGATGGGCATGGGGAACCCCCCCGCGACCCTAATATATGATAAAGCAGAAGATAATAAATGAATAAATGAATGAATGAATGTTTATAGGACCAATTAAAACTTTGATTTTAACAATTTAATTTGATTGAGAAGTAATATATACAGTAATTTATATAAAATTGTAGCACATTTAAATAAATAAACCACATTTCTTTGAAATAAGGTGTGTCCAAATAATTGGTCTTTATTTATGTGTACATTTATATTTATGTATACATGTGTACAAGTAGCAAAGTGGCTTAGTGGTTAGCACGTACGCCTCTCAGCGCTAGGGATTCCCGGTTCGAATCCTCATCTGGGTGGAGTTTCCATGTTTTCCCCATGTCCGCTTGGGTTTCCTCCGGGTTCTCCGGTTTCCTCCCACAGTCCAAAAACATGGATCAAGTCAATTGAGTTCTCCAAATTGCTCCATATGGAGTGTGTCTGTGTGAGTGAGTGTGTGCCCAGCGATGGATTGGCGCCCTATCCTGGGCCTATCTGCCCAGTGCCCGAAACGTTCTCCCCTGGATGGGCATGGTGAACCCCACTGCGACCCTTATAAAGGATAAAGCGGGAGATAATGAATGAATGAATGTGTACAAGTATTATCAACCACCAGTATCTATCCAAAAATATGTTTGGCTATAATGCACTGTGCTATATTTACTAAAATCAAACACAGCATATCAGGACAAAGATCTCATAAAAATGTGAAGCAAGGTGGCAAAGAGATAATGCTTTGAGTTAATTTGCCATCACAGGGCATGGTCATCCTGTAGTTTCTGAGTTGACCATCAACTCCTCTGTGTACCAGAATACCTACGATTGGTATCAGCAGATGTTTAGGTGAATAGTGTGCAAAGGTCAGCAACAATCTGCAGAGTACATCCCTAAATACTCCCAAACTTTGCCTTTAGATTTATTGTTGTATAGCTTAATTGTTTCTCATTTTCTTTAGTGGTTTTAGACAAGTTATGACACAGCTTTTAGGCAATTTTGTCAACAATAGTTTAACCCAAGTACCTGAACAGACAGGAATGTGGAGTTGACAGGTATTATACTGGTTTGACAATGTCTTTAGGCCAAGCGGCTATGATATCACACACTCTTGCTTTCTTTTTTTACAATCTTGTCTCTACCTGTTCAACTTTCTTGCATTTCCCGCTTTTTTTTTTTTTTTTTTACTTATACAGTAGTGGACAAACATATTTTTACACATATGCACTAAGCTTTTAGAAGTATCCCTTCTTTGCCTCTCTATCTGTCCTTTTGTGGGTGTACTCAATACAATAATAATTCATAAACATCAGAAGGACATTGGATATGAAAACATTATGCATTTTTGTATACTGACATATCAAAAAAAATACTTTATTTATTATCACTTAACCCACTGACATTATATTGACAATATGTTGCATATATTGTTTGATAATACTGCTGGTTTTTATGTTTAATATTTTTTAAATTAAAGCAATTTAAGCTCTATAAACAGAATTAAACGAAGTTATGTCTTAGGCTTTTGCTATTTTTCGACTTTATTTTAACTGAATATAATTGACATATAACTTAAGATAACTGAAATTATTGTATTTAGAATATTAGCACATTAACATAGAAAAGTTTTTTATTACACCTTGGCCATATGGCTTTTTGGTGTTTGGACTGATTTGTTTTCATTTATTCAGAGGGGCATTATTTGGATAAGCGACTGAGGCACAAAGACAAAGACATGAATAATGATTATATTTATAATTATAATGATTATTTTGGGATTGTAACATATTTATTGAAGTTTAGAGTAAATTTACAGAATTTGACAATTCTTTTTGGAGATCATAATTTTAACTGTAAAGAATAAAAGGGGGAGTTCATGGCGGTCGGTGGCGGGGTCTGTTTGGGATGAGCGCAGGTGGGCGCAGGTAAGGCGCGCCTCTAGGGATGCCTCCTCGCAGCCGCTGCTTGTTGGCTGGCATCCAGGAGCGTCCGCGCATGCGCACCGCCTCGCCGTACATCCGCTGGTTATATGAGAGAGTAAGCGGGCTTGTTTTATTTTTTTAAACTGTCGCAGAGATGGACGGGGCCGTGGCGAACCAGAGGAACTGTGCGATGAGCGACCCTGGACAGGAGACCTCCGACGCGGGACAAAAGAGAAGCGGCTCTAAGGATCGAGTGACACTTAAGAAAGAAATCGGGCTGCTGAGCGCCTGCGCTATTATTATAGGTAGGTTTATTAGCACGTGTCGGGGCTGCTCAAGTTCAGTTCACGGATCTGATGGTTTTGTTCTGATCGTTAATGTTCCAAGTCCTCTTAGTACACTGTCCTTTAAGTACTCTGCCCAGTTAGTACTCTGTGCTGTCAGTACTCTGTCCTGTTATTACAGCTCGTGGAGGGGTTACAGGTAACAGGAGAATCGTGGAGGACAAAAGAAGCCAGTGTTGTTTAAGAGTGCACTGGCGTTAACGTAGACAGAACCAACATGGACATGTTGAATAAGAGGAAGTAACTCGTTTTGTTGTAAAGAATAGTTTGCAACGTGTACACAGACATAGTTTTTGAAGTGCTGTCCGAAGTGCAGAACGTCTCCTCTCTTTCTCCTCTCATCTGGAGACACGATTGCATCATTAGGAAGTTGTACTTGAACTCAGCAGAGCGCTTACGTGGCTACAATGCCCATTTATTCACACACGCACACACACACATACACACACACACTTATGCGCGCCACGTATTCATTCAGCTCTAATCACAGTGTCCTCTATATTGCAGAAAGTTGCTACAAACTACAGTTCAGCTACATGTAACAGGAAATCGACTCACTGCTCTCTCTGCTCAGGAAGTATTCATAGCAGCACATGGTTCATTTTTCTGCAAAACTGAGAAAGGTTACAGTCTCCACCTTACAGTTCTGCTTGCAATTGAGAGGCTTATGTGATAGTGCCATGCAACTTTTGTTCTGAATACTGTAGTGACAGTTAATACTTTCGCATATGGTAAACACACTGGTTTCCTGTTGCACTCCTATACATTTTCTATAGAAAAGCCTCCTATGTGGTGCATATGTTAATTGTATGTATATTTGTCTTCCTGTAATATTCCTGTTATATAGTCTGATAGTAATCAGACCACTGGTTGATTAAAAATCGGTGGTGTACTCTGAATACTACAACATCTTTCGTCTTATTACTCCTAGCTGTCTGCAGTTTAAAAGCTCATACAAGGTGTGTTTGCTTCATTTGGGAATTAATTCTTTCTCATCACATGCCTTCCACTATGCTTGGAAGAATGTATCTATGCTACATCATAGATAGACACTGATAACAATAATACTATTATATTAACAGTAATCATCTCATCTCATTTTATCTCATCTCATCTTCAGTTTAATCCTCTACTAGAGTCATGGGGGATTCCCAATGCTCATCCAGGGTAGAATGTTTCAGGCGCTGGGTAGATACACCCACGACAGGGTGTCAGTTCGTTGCTGAGAACATAATTACTTACACAGATTTCTCACACACTGTATAGGGGCAATTTTGAAACAGTTTTTGGACTGTGAGAGAAAAAAGAATATACGAAGGAAACCCACACAGACACAGGGAGAACATGGAAACTCCACCCAGATTGGGATTCGAACCTCGGATCCCCAAAACTGAAAGGCATATTTGCTAGACTCTACAAAAACTACTATAAAAAAGCTGCAGATTTCTTACAGCTTTGTTAGTGCTTGTTAGTGTGCAATCACTAAATTAAGTTTTATTTATTTGCGACATGAGCAATATTATTTACCATAGAATGTTTAATTAACACAGCTTCATTAAAGGTCATAATAGTGTAATAGATTTAAATAGTTTAAAATCTTTTTTTTAAGATTCTTAAAGACAGCCAAAATACATCACTGCACTGTGCTGTTTTCCAATAGTATCAGAGAGATGAAAAGCTATTACCACACCAAGGATGTAAATTCTAAAACCGGCATCTTTTCTTTTGCATTTGTTTAATAAAACAAAAGGAGATATATTGCTTCTTTGAATTAAGCCCTAATATGAAAGTCCAAAAATGAATATGAAGAAATGTTTATATTTATCCTGGTACTAAAAGTACTTTGATAAATAAAATGTAGGATCACATTAATGTGCAATATCTAAGCTCACTCAATTCACCTTCTAGAACTTGGTTCTCAGATAAGTCCTGTAAAACTTTCCTTCGGAACTTTGTTTGGCTGCTCAAGTAAAGGTCATCTGATTGGCACCATTGCTTAGTGATACATGGTTTTGTTTACTTAACTCTTAGAGTACATTTAAAGAAAGCTTTTTGAATTCCAGGACATCTTTATACCATTTATCTAAAAGATTGGGCAGTTTACTATTCACATGTTAGTAAACTGGCCCCTAACTTATATTCATTTAAAGATTCATGTGTTTACCATGCCTCATTTGAATACCGGAGTTTGATGAAGTATCTGTAGTGGTAAGAGTCAAGCAAGGTCCATTGGAGAAAAAGAATACAGCTGAAGTTCTGGCCTAATTCCAATGATGTGAGAGGCATTCTATAGAAACCTCACTTGCTCATTGCAAACAATATTGTTCAGTTTTATTTATTTTTGAGTAGAAATCTTTTAGTTAATTGCACAAGTTGGCCGCCAACTTAAAGCCATTAAACAGAACAAATATCTTAGACATTTTCCAAATATTTTTAAATTTGTTCCTTAATGTATTGTTGACTGGAAAATATAATAAGTGGTTTTGAAGGTCACATCTTTTAAAATAACAGGTACTCATGCTCTCTGCTGTTTATGCTGTATGATGCACTTTCCGGGAATAGCATTGTGATATGTTCCACCATGTGTTAAACACTTTCTGCCAGCAGCTAGAGGAGGTGGTCTAGTTGTCTTTAAAAGAGTTTGAGTTTAAGCTCTTTGAATCTTTTTGGGATGAAACGGAATGCTAATGGTGAGACACACCTACTTAGTGCAGATCAGTTTATCTGTTTGTATATACTCTGTTTAAATGGACATGTGTTTCCACATTGACACTCAAAAATATTGTGAAAAATCTTACCAGAAAGATAGGGGCTGGTGTAATGAGAAATAAAGGTTACCACATCTATTAATGCCAGTGGTTATGGAATGGGGTGTCCAACAAACTCAAAATTTATGGTATGCTGCAATACACTTTAGTTTTCAGCTTACATCATTTATTTTCATTCAACCCAAAATATCTTTTAAAAAACATATAAATATTTTTAGTCAAGATGAACTAATAAAAAATAATATAATTTTTTACATTATACCCTTTGATAGACAAAACTTATGCAATCCCAAACATACAATACAATTGCACGATACAATTGCAATACATACGATACAATTGCAATCCCAAACATAACAACAGACATCACATGTTGGCACAAGTGAGACAAATTGACTGCTGAAAAATTGAATATCAATATGTCCTTTCTTTTACTGAAGATAAATAAGAATAACATATAGATCACATCCTACTGCAATAGAGGAAGACATAAGATACATCGTGTGCCAATAATGGTAGCATGGAAACTGAAGTCAGCAGTTGTAAGCAAACAAGCTTAATATGGTTTTTATAGCTTTATTTTTTTCTATGACAGCTTCCATTTTGTATGAGTATATGACTAGGTTTTAAATAAAAGTGAACAGTTAGAATCATTAAATTTTCTTTTCGGTTAGTATACACATTATCACTGAGCCTACCAACACCACACCAAATTTTAAACTGTATTATACACACATAGACCTATTTATTACTTTTTACAGACACAACACATCACTAATCATTACTTTTAATTAGCTGGTGACCAGTTTTGTTGTTTTTTGACAATTGTTTTTTTTCTTTCAGTTCTATTTAGAATTACAATGTTGACAAAGTGCACTTAGTTTTACCTACATTCCTAGGTATCCACCATAAGGATGATTTTTTAAATCCATATTTACTCACTGTGGTCCATCTGTTGTGTTATAAACTGAACTATAAACACCTTAGGAACACCACAGTTTAAATATTTGTGCTCTAGTTCATGGATGTTAATGTTAAATTCATGCTAATTGTAGAAGAAGAAAAGGGTGTAATATTTTGTAACCATTAACTGTTGCAGTGCTTGTGCATGTAAATAACCAAACAGCACAATTAAAAACCTAAAACAAAGGCTTTTACATAGAAGTAAATGGAGGATAACAGTAACTAAAGAAAACCTACTCAAGCAAGAATAAACAAAATATGACACACTTGTTTTACTATAACTAATTTAATGGCTAATTTTCATAAACTTTTTCTTTAGGTGTCTGGCATGATCAACTTGGGCAGCAAGCAATAAGCATACCAGCTTATAAAAATTGTATCCGATTTCTTTAATTGAAACAGATTTGTGTTTAGGATGTTTGTGTATATCACTTTATAAAATGCTTTTTAAAATCATTCTTTGGTCTTGCTGCACAATTTCTCTTGGGATTCCATTGGACCTCCTTGGTGTGATTTTATATTAACATATTCACATTCATATTGCTGCTTGAGTAACTAAATGTTTTTCGTTTATTTTTACTAATTTGTCTTAATTACTTGTTTTTTTTATCAAGATACTACCTTATTTATATTACCATTCAGCACCGCACTTGCTTTCACTTCTCCTATGAATCTGAACACAATACTTGTCTTGTTCAGTTTCAGGTGGCATTGTTTTTGGCCATTATCAGCTTATAACTGTCTTCAGCATGATCATGATCATCATTACCCAAGCAACTTTTATGTGATCCTATTGAGAATTGGACCATGTGTTCTGTTCACTTCCTCTCTCACCCATTACTTTCATTCGCTTATAATAAATGTTTTTATTCTGCATGGTCCAGTGGCTGTACAAATAATTTTTTACAGGCTAACTAGCAAAAGGAAATTAATCTTGTTCCTGCAAATCATTTATCTTTATTGCTATGTTGCACTTAAAGTACTGAGCATAAAACGAATCCTTCTAATTATCACAATTAAACCTACAATGTATAAGGTTTAAACTTATAGAGATGGATTTTGTGTTTGTGAAGACTTTAGCACTATAGGAACTGTATACACACAGACACACACACACAGACAAACAAACACACACACAAATTTAATTTGATAAACAGTTATGTATGTGGGTGGCACGGTGGCTTAGTGGTTAGCACGTTCGCCTCTCAGCGCTAGGGATTCCCGGTTCGAATCCCCATCTGGGTGGAGTTTCCATGTTCTCCCCGTGTCTGCGTGGGTTTCCTCCGGGTTCTCCGGTTTCCTCCCACAGTCCAAAAACATGGATCAAGTTAATTGAATTCTCAAAATTGCCCCGTTTAGAGTGTGTCTGTGTGAGTGAGTGTGTGCCCAGCGATGGATTGGTGCCCAGTCCTGGGTCTATCTGCCCAGCGCCCGAGATGTTCTCCCCTGGATGGGCATGGGGAACCCCACCGCGACCCTAATAGATTATAAGCGGGAGATAATGAATGAATGAATGAGTTATGTATGTGTGGTTTCACAACTAAATGACCTTTGTGTGTTGTATTTAATCTGACCGTTGTATTTTAGGAGGCCCTTCTCTGACAGCTCAATTTAAACGATTTTGTTGTGATTTGTATGGGCACAAACACTGACTGTTTGATATATACAAATATCCCTCCATCAATGTGTCAATATACTGCAGGAAATGTTTGGGTGAAACCATTAGCTTTTTTGTAGTAGTTCCAAAGTTTTGCAGATTTTTTACAGGTTGCACTGAAGCAATAAGCCAGTCAGTAGAGCTCGCCATTATCATTAATAGTCATTCCCCAAAAATTCAAACCATCTAGTTATATCTTGAAACCAAACAGCACTAATCCCTCATGCCATTAATGATGATAAGCCTTTGTGCCCTTTTGGACTATTTTATGACTTAATTCTGAGGTGGTCTTTGTTGGTTCACAACTCCTGAAGTATAATTTTGGTCAGAAATTTCTACACAACCTGTCTGATTTTGTGAATTTGTGTACAACATTGTTCCAGATTTTTTGAAGTTTATCTTACCAGTAATGGGCATCATTAAAATAACATGCTCATGTACTGGTTATACTATTCTGATATTATGGCACAAGTTACAGTCTAGTTGAATAAGTAGCATTTCGAAAGTGAAGAGGAGCTGATAAAAAATAAAGTAAATTGATCAAGCATTATTAATCCTTCACAAATGTAATTGTAAATATAATGTTCGAGTAAATCAGTACACACACAACATCGGGCATGTTCATAGCTCTTGTGGAGCAGTACCTGCAGTTAGTCATTTTAATAACTTACACACAACATAGGGAAATTTTATCCTATTTCTATATATAGAACAAATTTTTATCTGGGATGCTTGTGGGTATCATCCCCTATACCTCTTGCTTTCTGTCTTTTCAGAATTTGCTGTTAAATTAAGGTCACTCACGAGTATAATTTGGACATTCAAGAACATAAATTTTATTTTAAATCATTTTTTGGTACATTGATGTGTGCAAATAAGGCTGTTGTCACTCTGCATGTCTAACTTCTTTTTTCTACTGTAATTCCTTGGTGTGATTTCGATTTTACCATGTTGTGGCTTGATTAAATGAGTTAAATGTTCAATTATAATGATCAAAGGAATCCAACAAGATACAATAAACGTTCACAAAATGTTTTTTTTTAATAAATCCATACATACATGCACAACTAATAATTTATAAAGTATTAGGTTTAAAAATATAAAGACATCATCCTATGTAATGCACCTGCTCAAGCACATACATTTGTATCACTTCAATTCTCATGTACTATCATAGATGCAGCAGTTCTGACAGGCGTCTGACTAGTAGTGTTCTAATCAGCTAATGCAGCACTGCATCCTGGTTCATGGATCTTCGTTGAAACCTGATCCAAACCATTACAGTCAGCATTTTTCTGTGCTTCATTAAAGCAGGCGTGTGGTAAACCACTGTTTTCTTCCTGTTTCTCTGAGTAGCTATTGGGGGTAGTTCTGCATTGGGGAAAATTAAATACATTTTAAAAGGCTTGATTAGTGTTGCATATGTGTGCAGCAATTAAATTTATTGTTTTCTTCATTAAGTCCCCAAGTATACATTTGCTACACTGATTTATACCGATTTCAGGTGTACAATACAGTTCATATTTTAATCAATGAAATATTTTAAAAACATTATTGGTGTTACATCAGCTGTGGTTTAAAAAACAAAAACACTAGCTTATGTTATACACAAGCAAAAGCAATTAACAGTAAATGGGTTCACCTGAGTAAATCTACAAATATACTACAAGTAACTCATTTCATCAGGTTACTTACTAGCTGGTAGTTAATCCCCAGGTTATCTCATTATTTTATTTTATTTTTTTTTATAAATTATAGTCTAATGCAAAGGTTTCGCCATTAGCAGGCCATTTTCACATTTTAGCTATTTTGTAGGTAAAAAAGTAAACGTATATTTCACAAAGAACAGAAAAAACACAGAGCTTCTGTACACTGATTAACTGAAATTAACGGAATAAAGCAAACATCAGATGTTACCTTTACACAATTAACTGGACAATAATTGTATTATGTTTCTTTTTCCATTAAGTTAAATTCTGTTACAGTCCATGTAGGCGTGCAAGGTGCACTTCGGACATCTGAATTATTATTTTTTTGGCTTTCACTTTGTAAAGACAATAATGAATATTGATATTGTTTTAACACATATTGAAAAAAAACCCAAGTAATTATTAAGGGAGAAAAAAAGCTTAAAAAGCCTTTTAATAACTTACATAGCTTAATTAATAAAACCTCCATCATTGTATTAAAATATATTAGATCAAACATCACAGAATGATGACACTATAATAACTATAACAATGGAAATATACTAAAAGTAGCAGGATCACATTTTCACAAGTTGTCTAATCGTGGTATTATTTTCTACAGGGAACATCATTGGCTCAGGTATCTTCATCTCACCAAAGGGGGTTCTGGAGCATTCTGGAAGTGTAGGCTTTTCTCTGATTGTCTGGGTTCTCGGCGGAGGCATCTGTGCGCTGGGATCACTATGCTATGCTGAATTGGGTGTCACTATACCCAAGTCTGGAGGAGATTATTCCTATGTGACTGAGATCTTTGGAGGACTGGTGGGGTAAGATGAAAAACATTCAAACTATTGTTTGTAAGTCTTAGTAATGTTGTTAATTCTTATGGACATGGAATTCAGAAAAAAATAATTTGGTGTGGTATATCAACATTTTATTGATTTATAACAAATGTCTCCAAAATATTGTAGTATAACATGCACATTCTATTATTCTTAGTTCTACACATAGTTATATAACTGATATGCTTATCTGAAGCTTGTTAAATATGCAATGAAGAGTGAGAGCAGTGGAGAGTGAGAGAATAATTTAGATAAACATAATTATAAACACTAGGGGGTGGAAATTGACACAAATGTAATACAATACTGTCATTTCATTAAGGTCAGATATATTAGTGTATTATATTATTTAACATGTAAATGATATAATTATAAATAATATAGAATAGTATTAGCTTTGCAATTGGTTAATGTGATATACTTAGTTGTTCTCTATATTAATAAAAAAATTTATTAAGTTCTCAACTTTTCAGGGTTTCGAAGGTCACATGAATTATTAATAAATAAAATATAGTATTATAATCTGAAATCCATATATCTGAAATCTGAATATAGCACCTCAAATGATAATAGGATGATATCACACACCCCTTCTATTTGCCCAATCAATAAAGGCAACACCTACTAAATTCTTGCATAC
This sequence comes from Corydoras maculifer, assembly GCA_019802435.1. Lineage (NCBI taxonomy): Eukaryota > Metazoa > Chordata > Actinopteri > Siluriformes > Callichthyidae > Corydoras > Corydoras maculifer. The sequence goes on along the minus strand of JAFMOD010000557.1, from coordinate 68,509 downwards.
AAGCTTCTGTGTTTAATGGCAGGGGGTTGGGTCCGTCCTCCAAGTATAGGAGAGCTGCAGTTTGACAGAAATAGGGGTTGGGTCCATGTGTTTTGGAAAATGCTTGTTCATCATGTATAGCAACCCGCTATAATTCATCATGTGCTTGCCATCACCCTCTTATAACTGCAGTTAGCTTAAGTTTCAGTTTTTAGATGTGAATATCCAAAAGGACTTTGACTTGTCAGATTTTGAAAACAAGTGAAATTTGAAAATGATTTTATAAATGTGCCATAATATCACTTTTTCTTTCAAACCACAGATTCTTGTTGCTGTGGAGTGCAGTATGGATCATGTACCCAACAACCCTGGCTGTGATTGCCCTTACTTTCTCAAACTATGTGCTGCAGCCTGCTTTTCCCAATTGCCTGCCTCCTTTCATTGCCACACGTCTTCTTTCAACCATCTGCATTTGTGAGTTATAACACACCGCTTAACAATTTATTTTTATATATATATAAACTTGGCTTGTCACACGTCGGAATATTTGGTAATGACGAGATCAGACTAGTCCCTGACCTATGAGAAAGCCAAGAAGGCTCGTGTGTATAATGAGTAGCCCCGTGACTCAGCTGGTTTTGACCTGTACTAGCTGGATTGAGGGGGCAGAGCACATGTGAAGGTGTGTAGGGGGGAGTGTGCACTCTTTTTATTTTTTCACATTTGTAATTAGAGCAATATAAAGTCTGTGTTGCAGCTGCATCCAGTTCTATTTTTGGAAGTGGAATCCAGCTCTATTCTACAAGTTTGTCTGAATCAAAGATATATGGCTACACTTATAATAAGACTTACAATGGAAACCTTTTGTTTCTGTCAAGTAGGTTATAAAACAAACGTTAATGGTTTTATTTTGGAGGCAGTGATATTAAAGCTGTTTTTTTGCTGTATAACCTGATCTCATTGAGAAGGACTCTTTCTTTTATTTTTGAAACCGGACTGAACATGGATCTGTTTCCATTATGACACAAAATATTACTGAGCATTGGTTTAGAGGGTAAACCCTCGAGCTGGCATTCTGGTATTTAAAACAAGCAAAATCAACATTTCCAAACTGATAAAGGTAAATTGTCTTCTGAAGTAACTAATCTATATAAAAAAAATGTATAGTTGATTTTTGTGCACCTGGGTGGCTAATACAGCCCTCACAACAACACAACTGTCACCTAGTGCAATGATGATTCAGTGAATAAGGTTCTGGCCTAGTGTCCTAAGAAGTTTTTGAAAGTTAAGGTCATTAGAGTGTAGGTTGCCTGTAATAATTTTTTTAGACCATAATGGATTGTTGTCTTTTAGTTGATTAGTCTAATGGTTTCTGTTCAATTCTGCAGAATCAGACTTTCATGGAATATTACACCCCACTCTATAGATTGCATTTTAAATGTTTTAGTTCATGAGACCAACTATATTATCATGTTTTCCTAACATGATTTCTTAACATTAATAAAATCTCCAGCCATTAAGATTGTAGATTTAAAAAGACAAAAATGTGATTACTGACCAACATGTGTATATAAAATAAAGATAAGAAGTAAGACACCTATTGCAGTGTACGTGGTTGTATTCACCAATGCATAAAATTAGAGGTTCTATGGGTAGTTTTATATGTATAACTTAACTCATTCCCACAAAGATTTTTACCTCATCTATAAAAGAAGTCTTTTTATAAACAAAATACAATACATGGGCTAAAATAAAGTCGATGAAAATGGGTTGGTAGTTATTGAGTCTAAATGACTAAGCTGTTATATATAAAAAAGTGAACACTTTGTATATTATTTCGACACTCTTTAGCTAATTACCGATGCGTACTAGTTGTTCTGTAGTTAGCAATTTAAATTAGAACTTTATGTTCAAGTGCAGTGGTCCAAATTTTTAGAATTCAAGCTCATTTAATTATCTTGAAAGCATAATGCTATACTAGGGTCGCTGAGTACACACTTTTTCACACACACACTATATAAGGTAAATTCAGAGTAGCCAATTCACCATGAAATCGGGATTCAAACTCGGATCCACAGGGCTGATGGGCAGACGTGCTAACCACTACACCAATGTGCCACTCCTGAATTCAAGTCTGTGTTTATATATATATTCATTCATTCATTCATTCATTCATTCATTCATTCATTATCTTTCGCTTTATCCTCTATTAGGGTCGCGGTGGGGTTCCCCATGCCGATACAGGGGAGAACGTCTCAGGCGCTGGGCAGATACACCCAGGACAGGGCGCCAATCTATCGCTGGGCACACACTTACTCACACAAACACACTCTATAGGGGGCAATTTGGAGAACTCAATTGACTTGATCTATGTTTTTAAACTGTGGGAGGAAACCGGAGAACCCGGAAGAAACCCACGCAGACACGGAGAGAACATGGAAACTCCACCCAGATGGGGATTCGAACCGGGAATCCCTAGTGCTGAGAGGTGAACGTGCTAACCACTAAGCCACCGTGCCGCCTTTATATATATTTCTATACAAAAAGTTATACATTTATATTTACATTGCAAAGTATAATAACATTTGGCAGTGCTAATAGTGTTTTTTTGCAGCATATGTGTATATTGTGCAGGATTGAGTTTGTTAGCTTGATGCCTGGCAGCAAGTTCTTTAACTGCATTGTCATTGGTGACCCTGATCCTCACATGATGAAGTATCAGCTTCTGTAATGGTGCCAGGCTTTGTGCTCTGTTCGCATTGTACATTGTTATTTTTTTATGGGATGTTACTACAAAGCAGTATTGCTGCAGCAATTTAAATTCACTCACATTTAAAGGTGAAAAATGTCAGTACTATATCAACTAATTATAAAGAAAGCCATCACTATTCATGGTGAAAATTAATATATCTATAAATACTTTAAAGACCAACAAGATTTTTGGCATTACATTATATTCATTCATTTAATATCTTCCACTTTATTCTCTACTAGGGTCGCGGGGGGTTCCACATGCCCATCTAGCGGAGAATGTTGCGAGTTCTGGGCAGATAAACCCAGGACAGGGCGCCAATCTCTGCATTACATTAACAATCTTTTTAAAAAGAAAACTGAAGCTTAATGATTTGCTTATCTGTCATTTAAAATAATCTAAAGTTGAAAAAACTAAATGTTTGCGCGCTAATTCTTACTCTGTTCATTTTGTAGTGTGCATTCATTTATGAGACTGTGATTGTGTTATTGGTTTTAATGTTATGTAATTTGTTATTATATTATAAAAAGTGTGTGTGTGTGTGTGTGTGTGTGTGTGTGTGTGTGTGTGTGTGTGTGTGTGTGTGGATGTGTTTGTGAAAACTGAAAATCTTACCCTCCCCTGCTGAATGTTCTCAGTGAATGTCACAAGGTCACTCTGGTGCAGTGTGTCTACATAGTCTCAGAAACACACACACATACACACAAACAAACATTCACATTCTGTTCTTGCTTTTTTTCGTCTGTTCCTACAAAGTACAGCTGCAATAAGAGGTAAACTGTACCTACCAATCATAAAAAACGCAGGACTAATTTAAAACAATAAAAGGCCTTGCAGGTGAAATTTGGTCATTTGTACAATGCCAAGCTAATCACACCAGAAACCTGGGGACAAGACGAAAAAAAACTATGTAAATAAATTTAGTTGAAGTTTTTTTTCCCTGTATGCCAATGCGGTGTTGTCAAGTCACATTTTATTCATGTCATATTTTAGTGTAATACATTTCTCCCTCACATTTTAAACCCTAGTAAAAAGGCGTTAAGCTGATCCACAAGTAAAGGCTAAAACCTGGATTATGTTTGATCAATAGGGCTTTTAAAAGCCCCTCAAATCTATACTTGTAATACTGCAGAAATTAAGAACCATTTGGCTGTCAGTCAAATCAGAAAGTTTGTATAACCTATTAATCATATACATATTATTTGTTTTTAAACAATATAGCTTTTAAAGACATTTATAATGAATGAATACCACAGTAATACGTAATTAGTACTAATTAGTCAATAGAAGAACCTAATTAATTATAGAAGAAATCATACCTTTTATGTTATTCCAAGTTTATGGTTTACTGACAATAAAAGATAAGTTAATTCTAGAGACTTGACTAGAGTAAGTAGCAAATATCCAAATAAAACAGACCGCTAGTGAACTCTCGCTTGTGATAGGTTCAACATAAAGTAGGATAGTGACTTGGAAAGCAAATTAATTAATGACTACATTTTAATTATTTAAATTCCTTCCTTTAAACTGCAGTGAGTTTCATGTTATTTAACAGGGTTATAACCTACTCACCAAGAGGTGCTAACTACCCAACTTTTATGCTCAGATCAAAAGTAAAAAAAAGTACTTACTAAAAGGTTCTCAGTATTTTGTGGAGTAGGTTTATGCTCACCATACCTTTACGTTTCCTTCATGTTCCGGGCCAAGACCTGAAGTGTTTTCAGGCCAACCTCATCCATCTTTGTATTTAGTGAGGCTATTGTAACTTTTATGGGTCAATTAGCCACTTTTTGGAAATCCTTCTTTCCTTTTGGCTAGATGGCTTTCAGCCAAACAGGAAAAACAGTGCAGTTGGAGCTTCATTGAAATTCTCCTCCCATTAGCATTGCGTTCACCTAACTTCATTAAATTGTTTTTGATGATTTCTTCTTTTTAAATGGTGTAACACCAAGAGAAATCAAGTCAAATCTAACTGAAGGAAAATTGGCAATTGTCAGATCTAAAAAAAAAAATCTTTATTAATGGGAATAAATGCTTAGGCTACAATTATAGTAAAAGGATATATGAATATATTAGTATTGGTTGTGGTAGGCAACAGTTGACTGTAAAGAGGGCTTTAGGAGTTTCTAAATGCATTCAATGTTTTTTTTTCATTCATTAACGAATGAAACCCAGCAGTGAAAGCTGGTGGGCTGTTTCAGCAGGCGGTGAACAGTTGGTGCTATTTTTTTGTTTTTGGCTAAAGGCAGGCTTTTTAGGATTTTATCGGAAGTCATTTGTTTCGTGGTGGTCTAACTAATTTCCAGTGTTTTTGTGGCTTTTAAGCATGTATGCACTGAAGTGTGTGCCTTTGTATGTGTTGGGGGGCGGGCCACTCTAGGCAGTGATGGATGAGAGCATGAAAGCTGTGTCCGCTTTACCCAGTGTGGTTTGCTGCATTGATAGATTTGTGACACTGGTTAGCCCTGGAGACACCGGATCTTTACTCTAGCTCTTGTGAAACAAGACAGGATACACACACACACACATACACACACACATTCACACACACACAAATGCATACCTACATGGCCGATGTATGCCACATTTCCTGTTGCTGTACCGCAACTGCAGTGATTTAAAAAAAATGAAATATCAAAGTGCATGTTGGAAATATACCCGTCCTGTATACATACATATTATAGATGTATAGAATTCCTAGTCTGGCAAACCACATTTTATTTATCAATCTAAAGTAATGGCTGAATGCATATATCCTCCTGAAAAGAATGACAGCGGAGATTCTCCAGCTTGCTCTTTGAAATTTGAGACACATGACCTAATTTAGCCATGCTGTTGCTATTGCTGTGTTACAGTAAGATGTGTCCCTCATAAAACATGTGATTTAACATTTGTGGTTCCACATATCAGTCTTTTGAGTATTTAAAAAAGCTAGAAAGAAAAAAAGGAAGCCTTCATGGACTCTATTTTTTAAATACACCATAATTACATAATTTTTGAAAGCAGTAATTTTATTTTTATGCTTTCTGTAAAGTCTTTTTTGTAAGAATAATTAAGATGTTTTTGGCCTCCCATTTGCAACTGAAGGGTTTGTATAGAATTTCAATATGTAAATCATTTCGCAGTTGTTTTATTAAAATAATTAATGGTCTATAAGCAGTCTGTAGGGATCGCATGTTTAAATGTGACAGTTTGCCACAATTTTTTACAAAAATATTAATTATGGTTATATTGAGCTGGGTCAGGGTGGATGCCAGGGTGGATGCTGGAGTCTATGCCAGGATATCTCACAGAGGAAAAAGGCGGGAAAACCTCTAAATAGGTTGCACATGTAAGCCAAATTAACACCATTTATATATGTTTATCTACTTGTTTTGTAGTGCTACTGACGTGGGTAAACTGTTCAAGTGTTCGATGGGCCACACGAATTCAGGATTTCTTCACTGTTGGAAAACTGCTTGCTCTCGTGCTCATTATTATAGTGGGCTTAGTACAGATTTGCAAAGGTGAGTGTATGAGTGTTATTATATGGAATAAAATATAATAAACAATTGTAATATGCTTTATTTTATATATTGTTTAACCATGATAACAGCAAAACAGAAACATTCTTGGAACAACCTAATATCTTAGGAAGACCTTAAGGGATTATGTATTTTACAATTTGCTAAAATGTTTTTAGAGATCAGTGTGACACTACATCCATTCCATTCTTGTTAATAACATTTTCCACAATAAAAATCTAATGTTTTTTTAAGAAAATTGTTTACTTCTCTTGACCTGTTTGTTTATGCTGGGATGTTAAAATTATGACATGCTAAAATAATAGAATTGTGAATTTTATTGTTATTGTTGAATATCTATAGGGCATTATGATGCTTTGGAACCACAGGCAGCATTCAAATTTATCCGCGATCCCTCAGTGGGTGAAATCGCGTTGGCATTCCTGCAGGCGTCTTTTGCTTTCAGTGGCTGGAACTTTCTTAACTATGTGACTGAGGAGGTAGTGGAACCACGCAAGTGAGTTATACTACACCCTTATTTTTTGGCTTACCTAGAGCCATTCTTCTTTTTAACTTATATTACAGTAGTAATCTATGCTTATCTCTAATTAAAAAAAGTACAAAAAATTAGGTCCAATGTAGTGGTTTTATAAAATAAAAATAAATAGAGCTGTTAATAGAGTACAATAGTAAATACAGTATTTATTATAAAATGCTACTAGTAATGAGAATAATAATGGTAATGATGTAATGTTACATTTATATTTAAATAATAATAATAATAATAATAATAATAATAATAATAATAATAATAAATCAATAATATAAAGTTTTACAAAGGACCAATATCTACCAATCTTTGATCAAAAAGTGTGTGTATCTATCCAAGCAAACTAGTTACATTGATTATCATTGCTAATTATAACTAGCCAGCTAAATTTCATCTGCAAAGCAATGCTTTAAAACATTTTTTAGTATAAATATTTTTTAGATAAAAATGCAAGCAGCTCCTACTGTTCCATTGTTTTGCATTATAAGTACAAATATGTTACTTGTTTTTAATGATTTTTTTAAATTTAATTTTAAAACCAAATGTATCTAACTAAGAATGACCTATTTAAAACATTAACTCAACAAAAATGTTATGACATGTCCAGCTGTGACATGGTCTAAATACACCTGTGTAAACACACACAGACACACACATACAAAAATATCCAGTGGCTGATTATCAGCTACAGGAGGTCATTGTTTATTATTAGTAGTTGTAGTAGTTTTTTTTTTAATTGCATATAATTATTAATGGTATAATTGCATATAATTAAAAATTGTGTATGTGTGTGTCTACAGAAACCTTCCACGTGCTATCTACGTCTCCATTCCTTTGGTCACTTTAGTTTACACTCTAACTAATATTGCCTACTTCTCCTCTATGACCCCTGATGAGCTACTTGCGTCCAATGCTGTTGCTGTGGTAAAGTCACACACACAGTTTTTTTTTTTTATATTTATGCAATTTAAATTGAAGTGTTTAAAACATCACATTATTATTTAAACGATATATTGACATTCTAACCAATAATATTAAATGAAAACATGTTTATTTTTTCACAGACATTTGGTGAGAAGTTGTTAGGGATGTTCTCTTGGGTGATGCCTATCTCAGTGGCTCTGTCTACATTTGGTGGGATTAATGGATACTTGTTTACTTCCTCCAGGTACAAAAGACCTCAAGACATTCTTAAAGATGCCTATTAAAATTGTCCTCGTTGAAATGAGTCTTTCTGTGCCACACAGGTTGTGTTTCTCAGGAGCTAGAGAAGGCCATCTGCCATACCTTTTAGCTATGATCCATATGAAAAACTGCACACCCATTCCAGCTCTGCTCGTCTGTGTAAGATAAATACATCAAACTTCTGTAAAAACTAGTATTGTCTCCTGTTACCCCCAGTTAACAAAACTAAACCACTTCTGAACCAGCTGTGTACAATGTTACAACTGTCAACAAACTTATAATAAGTATATATAGATTTATATTTCTATTTAAATTTTCCTATTTTTAAATATATATATATATTTCTAATGGCTAAATACCTTTTTCACCTTCTTTCTAATGTAACTTGCTGCTGAGAATGTGAATTTCCCCTTTGTGGGACAAATAAAGGTCTATCTTATCTTATAACATACTGTAAGTATAACATTGCTCCTTTTGACAATTATCCATAACCTTACATACAGGCGTACAATGTTGCCTCGTTCCATTAATTCATTCATTCATTATCTACCGCTTTATCCTCTATTAGGGTCTCGGTGGGGTTCCCCATGCCCATCCAGGGGAAAACATCTCAGGCGCTGGGCAGATACACCCAGGACAGGGCGCCAATCCATCGCTGGGCACACACTCACTCACACAGACACACTCTATATTGGGCAATTTTTTGAGAATTCAATTGACTTGATCCATGTTTTTGGGCTGTGGGAGGAAACCGGAGAACCCGGAGGAAACCCACGCAGACACGGGGAGAACATGGAAACTTTACCCAGATGGGGATTCGAACCGGGAATCCCTAGTGCTGAGAGGCGAACGTGCTAATCACTAAGCCACCGTGCCGCCCAGTTCCACTAATTTAAAATAAAAAAAATGCACTCTTTCCTTGTTACCTGCAACCTAACAAACTAAATGATATTTTTTTTAATTTGCAACAACCCACTATTATCTAAGTGGGTTGTAATCTTATCAATTATACAGGACAAATCAGGTGGCATACAGTATAGTAAACCATAAGCTATGTGTGTTAATTTAGTTTTTGTTAATAGTAATTTTTCCAAATACTAATAAAGTTCTAGTCATAAATGTCTTTCTTTTTTAGTGTACTGCAACCATCGTTATCCTCTGCATTGGCGAGACGCATAACCTGATCAATTATGTGTCTTTTATAAACTACCTCTCATATGGAGTCACTATTGCTGGTCTGCTGTACTATCGCTGGAGGAAACCCAATCTTCTCAGACCAATTAAGGTGAATGATAGAAGAGCAGAGTTGTGAGATTCTGAAATTAAAAATAATAAAATATATTAATTCTTATTACCTTTAGTTAACTAACAATGGTAAAAATTAAATATTTAGAATATTCTCAATAATCAATATCATTGTATTTTAGAACTTAATGCCTGCAACAGTTTATAGTTCAGCTTACAGCTCCCTTTATTTTTTTAAACTCTTCATCTGTTTTCTTTGTAGGTAAATTTGCTGATCCCTATAAGTTACCTTTTGTTTTGGGCCGTTTTGCTTGGCTTCAGTTTGTACTCTGAACCTGTGGTATGTGGAATGGGATTGGTTATCATGCTTACCGGTGTGCCTATCTACTTCATTGGAGTGCAATGGGCGGGTAAACCACGCTGGATATACAGTGCAGTGGGTAAGTAAAATCTTACCTAGTGGGACTTGAAGCGCCAGAAGCTGGATGTCATTTTGTTTTAAATCGTTCCTTTTCTTACATGTACATGTGTGTGTTTGTTTGTTTCAGAACGTGTGACATATATAGGGCAGAAGTTGTGTTATGTCGTATTTCCTCAGAATGACCCCTCTGAGACAGAACCACTGACAGAAAAAGCGGACAAGTAGCTGATCTTCCAGGGAAAGCCCCCATAGTTTTACGTCATTGAAAGTAACACTTTCATTAGCTTTTGGATGTAATGAGAAGGCTTTCTCTATGGTGCTCCAAAGTTTCATTTATCAGCTGTTTCAGACTAGTGCTTAAAAGGTTTTTTTTAGGGGTCAGATGTCAGCTTGTGTTAAACGAATGCTCTGCTTATCTAAGAGAAACTGGTTTTCATCAGCCTTCTGTTATTGTTGCCTTGACAGCATTCATGTTCTGTCATTTGCTTGTTGAAGCCTTTTCCCTTCTGTAGTATTTGTTTCAGTACCCCACCACTGTTCCTATATGAAAATGTGAGGCTAATTATAAATTTTTTGCTTTAAAACTCAACCCAAGTGCGGCGTGTCCAAGAAAACCATACCTATTTAATAGGTAGATCAAAAGATCTCTTCCTACATTATAAGCATATTGTAACTAAAATTTCTTGTCGAAAATCAGAGTTCTATTTTCTATAATTTTTTCTCACAGGTTTCTCACAGGTTACACTTCTTTGCATAACATTTTTAATCTAGTTTATTTGTGGGTGTAGAACAGCTGTGACATGGCAGGTAAAAGACTAGCAGGTACTTCCTCTAACACATGAATCATACACACTGCCTCTATACGTCTGTTAGGCTTGGAGCAAGGTGCTCGCTGTCATACACTACCAGATTAACTTACACTGGCTAAGACTGTTTATGATGGGTCACCTTAGACTTTATTCTCAGGTTGTTTGCCTGAACTCATATAGTAGGCATAAGTTTGTACAAGCCAAATAATACCAGTTCTTTTAAAGAGAACATGCAGTCTTGATGCTGTAGAATGCTCAGATGCAACTAAGGCTGGGCAAGCTTAAAATCTTAGACTACCCATTACAGCTATTTCCTCATTTTAAATTTACCAGCAAAAAGTGTTGGACATTGTTTTGATTCTATGGTATCAGATTTTGGTCACGCACTTGATGAATTTGCATGCCCACAGACAGAATATGAGCTGAGTAGACAATTTAATTGTGCAAACAAAGTTAAAAATAGAAGGCAGCTTACATTACAGTTGTCACTACAGAGAATTTCTGGCCCTTGTGTATGAGTGATGCTACAGGAAGCCCTAATCCTTTTTTAGTATTTTGCCCCTTTATGACATCCTTTGAAAACAAGACCTATTTTTCAAAATCAACTGCCTTCATGTTAAATATCACTCAGTTCTACCTTATAATGACAGATTATAAGAAGTTTCACACACTACAGTGGTTTAATTAAGAACCGAACAAATGTTACATTCAAAAATAAGATTAGAAGGAAATGCACTGTATAAGAAACAATTTTATTTTAGCTTATATGGATAACAGAAAGAGCTGCCTATTACTAAAAACTGATTACATACTGTTATGGCTTCCTGTATTTACAAGTCATGTAAAATGTGTCATATGTTATAATAATTGTTTTATGCACTTGAATCACTAAAATACAATGCGATTCTTAACAAATTTTTAGATTACACACACACACACACACACACACACACACACACACTCTTCTTAAGCTCCATTTAAATAAAATAAGTAAATAAAGTAAAATAAGCTGACTCCAAGGCCTAAAACAACATTGGTAAAGTATATTGACTGAGTTAGGTCTAAACTTGCTTTTTCCTTTAATGTACACAATCTAAAAAGTTTACAGCATCATTGAACATTTGTTTCAATCACAAAATCTGCAAAGCACTTTTTAATTTAATTTAACAGATACCTTAAATACTTTGTAATTGCTGTTCAATGACCAATTGATCACTAAATCCGCATAATTCACCTCATCTAGATTCATTAGATTTTTCATAAGATTCTAGACTTTATGGAAAAAACTATTTTCAAAACAGGCACAATTATGTTCTATACTGTTGTGGGAATTTTTGTGATCTATTCTCTAAACTGGGTTGTCCAAACCTTGACTATTTAAATTATATAATACAACTTTGACATACTTGAAGTTGATTTGGTATTAATAATGTTTTGCATTTTGCAATAAGGATATCAAGTGAGTAGTGTGAATTTATTTTACAAAGGTTATAGAGGTCACATAATTCAAGCACTTACACTTTCTTTGTGGGGTAGTTTTATGAGAACTCAAAGCATATAAATGTACAACTTGGATGAAGTGCACTTGTTTTAAAACTCAGTCACTTTGATGTGAGATGATAATTTGCTAAGCAAAGCTTACTCGATTGCTCATTGTAATCGATCTATGCAAACATACTCTGTTCACTTTATTCATTTCTATTCAATAAGAAAAAAATATATATATAGTTATTAGGAACCTCTCAGGAGCTTATCACTATTTAAGACCTGCCACACTTACATATTGTACAATTGTCATTCCAATACATGTATGTATTATTGTAAAGTATTTAAAAAACATGCATAGTCATATGCAAAAGTTTAAACATTATTTACCAGAATGGTAACACTTTCCTTAAATCCGGTATTCATATTGCATTATAAACATATTTATAAAGTTTTATAAAGTATTCATAATACTTCATAATGCTTGTCATATGCCTTTGTCAATGTGCATGAATGTTCTTAACTTACTTATGAAATGTCATAAGAATATGACTGCTAATAAAAGCTTTTTACAGGCATGGGGTAAAATGTAATTTATTATATCTATTATATTATATATTAAAATAAATTTAAAAAATAAAAAGTTTTTCTTTACAGAATTTAGGTGAAATAAAATCTTGTAAAATAAGTAAAATATATATCTAATAAAGCGTTACAAATACTTTAAAAGCTTAATGAATGCACTTAGAATGCATTTTATAAAACTGGTCGTCCCGGTATTTAAATCTGATTGGCTTAGTTGTTTTCCAGACGGGACATTACTAACAATAATGCACCTCTTCTGACCGCTGCTTCACATTCGTGTAAATGTGTGATAAACAATACATAATTTTCTAATTATGTACCATTAATGGAAATAGTTAGACATTTCCCGGTGGGAACTAAGCCAGCAATCAATGTTCACTTTAAAAACCGGACTAGATTACGTCTTAGAAGACCAGTCTATTAATAATTTAGTGTTTTTTTTTTTATAATAGTGTTTTTTTAACCATTTTATAAAAGCAGTACGGCATTTGAGGTTGTAAATTATTGTAAATAAATCATGGGAAAAAGGTGTAATGACGCTCTGATGCGCACCAGGCTGTAACGGTTTCCTGTGATTTATTCACAACACACATCCTTATAAAATTAATGAATACCAGATTTATAGAATTTGTTACTATAATATATTTTTAATTGAGGATAGAAGCAAGAAACATGTTATTTCATTTGCACAAGGTCATGTATTGTTGTATATTTTTCTTTTTTTATGGTAAACTTAGTAAACATAGTAACATAAAGGTATACTGACATGTGCTGACATTCTTTAGCTGTAAACATGTTTCTGATTATTTTTACTTTAATATATTATCATACATAAAACATGAGATTTAAAGAAGGGGGCGCGGAAAAGACTGTTTATACCTAGTAAAGCAAAAATATATTTGATTTACTATTAAAGATGTTATAAGTTATCAAATGATTTGGAATTAGTTCAGTATTTTATGTCGAGCCTGGTAAATATGTTTTATTTACTTTTTGGGTTTAAAGTACTTTAAAAAAAACTTTTCTTAATCATCTCTCTCATAACGTAAAACCATACCATTAAAAACATACCTATCCTAGAGCCAAACAAAATGATATGCATCACACAAATACTGTGTTACTAATTTTAGGCTCAGGCCTAGATCATTAAGAATATGCAGCCATGACCATGACTCAGATGTGCACTGATTGTTATTCTAATCATAATATTTAACAGTTTCCCATGATGTACTTTATGTACGGGTCTATATATATATATATATATATATATATATATATATATATATATATATATATATATATATATATATATATATATATATATATATATATATATATATATATATATATGGCGGCACGGTGGCTTAGTGGTTAGCACATTCGCCTCTCAGCACTAGGGATTCCCGGTTCGAATCCCCATCTGGGTGGAGTTTCCATGTTCTCCCCGTGTCTGCGTGGGTTTTCTCCGGGTTCTCCGGTTTCCTCCCACAGTCCAAAAACATGGATCAAGTTAATTGAATTCTTAAAAATTGCCCAATTTAGAGTGTGTCTGTGTGAGTGAGTGTGTGCCCAGCGATGGATTGGCGCCCTGTCCTGGGTCTATCTGCCCAGCGCCCGAGACGTTCTCCCCTGGATGGGCATGGGGAACCCCACCGCGACCCTAATAGAGGATAAGCGGGAGATAATGAATGAATGAATGATATATATATATATATATATATATATATATATATATATATATATATATATATATATATATATATATATATATATATATATATATATTTTTTTTTTTTTTTTTTAGGGTTGTTTCTTTAATCATGCAGATAGTATGATGATTTTAAAACAATGTGTTGCTGTTATTCTACAGTTCCTTGTTTTATTTTTATTTTTTGATTTGCATGCAGTTTCTTAGTAAACCATGGCTTCAATATATTGAATTATTGTCAGGTCTTTTTTTTTTTATAAACAAAGAGCTATGACCCAGCCTTTTTTTTCATATTCATCTCAATTAGAGCCTTCAGTGTGGTATTTTTTTTCATTTTAACTGTAATTGTAATTTCTAAAGAAAAAACATAATTCCTTTCAGATGAGTGAAACCTTCAGTACATGTTCTATAAACATGTACTTTTTGTAAAGATGTACAGGATGTTCATTCATAACAATAAAACCATAATAAATCTAAAAAAAAGTGTGGCTTTTATGAGTGTGAGGGTCTGTGTGTGTCCATCACATTATGGTCCAAATATAGAAGACCCCTAATAGGTAAAAATACGCCACTCTGTATAGGTTTCATGGCTGATATACAGATAAATAGATTTACACCTAGTGATATTTTTATTGTAAATAATTACCTGACTTGTCTTTTGATTTTAATGTAACTGGAGTTGGAGGAAACCAACACAAACACATACAAATTTCACACAAAAATGAGCCTGACAGTCTACCCAGGAATTAAAACAAAGATTTTGTTGCTGTGTTGTGGCATATATTATTTGTATTAATCTGGACATAAGAAGAGCTTTGTAAAAGCTTTGTTCAATTTTGGAATTATTAGTAAAAGTAAAAAAATCATTCTGCATCATGCTAAAAATTATTATTATCATGAACTATGATTCAAATTCATTACTTAATTATGCTTAATTATACGTAAGTATTATTATTATTATTATTATTATTATTATTATTATTATTATTATTATTATTATTATTATGAATGTGAAATTGTGACTTAGATATTTTACGTCAACTCCACGTCGTGCCATCAGAGGTCGCAATATCCTAAAAATAAATGAACCAGTGAACGGGGCCTGCTTGCACAATGTAAATAAAAATGAATAAATATATGTTTGGTGGTAATTAAACATTATAACATGAACAATGTCGTACAAACAAACAACAACATGTGTTTTGGGATAAATAGAAAAATAGATTGTATAGCTAAGTGACCAACCCTTTAAATACCAAATTCAACCAGTTAATTATTATTATATTGACACTATTCACACCATTTAGGACCAATTCAGTGATTTCTTTCTCTCTCCATCTCTCTGACTCTAAATAGAGAGAGAGAAATGGGGAGAAAGTGCTTATGTGTGCAAAACATCTTTCTTATAACTCTCATTTCTTAAAATGTTTGGTTGAAAACAACAACTATTCCTTATTCACAAATACCATTGACAGGAAAATGACAAATAAGTAGATAAATAAAACAGGGAAGGCTGACTTTCAGTTTTACTTCCTCTTTCTTTACATTTTATACTTAGACATGTCTAACAGACACATACTCAAAGAAATATATTTAAAGGGAAAAAAATGGAAAAAATAGGAACTCAGTTAAAAGTTGAATGTAAGTAATGTAAGTCCTGTATTAGGGGTAATGTAACATTATAGAATAAAAAATATTTATAGCAAATAATGAAAAACTACATTAGGTTAATGTTTATACAATATTAAGTATACATCAAAAAAATTGTAAAAGACGATGTTTTTTGTTTAAAAATAAGTGAAAAGTAATTGTAATTAAGTCTCACAACTTTCACATAATGTCATTGAGGCTTAATTATTCAGATATTGTCTGTATTAATCTTTTCCATGTGTAGACTTCCTGTAATCTATGCAGCATGATATTTCACATTTGTACATATCAAGCACTGTCCTCAATTTCAAAAAAAATGTATATATATATATATATATATATATAAGTCATTGGAACTCTAAAGTAATAAATAGTGTTGAGGGGTTAAAGCTCAAAAGTTATGGTGATAATTTGTTTTACAGCTCTGTTCAAAGGGTACAGTTTCTTCAACCTCTTTAATAAAAGAGTGTGAACCAGCATTCGCTGTGTCATTGCTGCTGTAGGATGTCTGTTCTGTGGGTTTTCGTTATTTTTGCCCTAGTCTCTTCAGCTTGGGCGCAAACAATTGAGGAGAAAGCAAGAATCTTCCTACAGGAATTTGATGAAAAGGCATCTCACCTTATGTACCAGTATAGTCTGGCATCATGGGCCTACAATACTGACATAAACCAAGAGAATTCAAACAAGTTGGTAAGTAGTGTAACGTTAGGGTTAGCATTCACACACATACAGTACATACATAAATCCTATATTTTTATGTATATATCAGACTGACAGTATGATCGATTTGTGTCTGTTTCAACAGGCAGCACAGGGTGCAATCTGGAGTGAATACTATAATGATGTCTCAGAGCGTTCCAGTGCTTTCCCTATTGATCAAATTTCTGATCGTGAGATTCAGCTTCAGCTGATGTCACTTCAGGACAAAGGATCTGGTGTGCTGTCTCCTGATAAATCGAGCCATGCAAGTGCATTATGATTCTAATAAATCTTTCTGAAATGATGACGTTTCAGAAATGCAGTATCATTGCAGACTGATTGTGATTGTGAAATATACTAAATAATTATTAGTATCTACACAATCAGATCTTTATCTTGTATTTATTTGTTTTAATTAGCAGACAAGTAATAATTAATTTTAACAATGACAAATTTTTTTTTTTTTCTTTGCTCATTTTTGTCTTTTTATATTGTAGTTAAGCAAAGTCATGAGTGAGATGAGTACTATTTATGGAACAGGAACTGTATGCAAGATGGATAATCCCTTTGACTGTCAGACTTTGGAACCAGGTTTGTTAAAATCCTTATATATCCACATCTTATTCTTTATTTATTTGGAAAATAAGACTACATAATGTTCTAAGCAAATTCATTCACGTTCATGTATGGAAAAAAAAGTTTTTTGTTAAAAAGGTTAGACATCACTGTGCCTACACATTTGCATCTGTCAAATGTGTAATATTTAATAAAAAAATAAATATTAATCAATTAATGACTATGTGGTGCAGAGTAATGCTTTCTCTGTGTGAACTCTGCTTTGTCAAAAACAATTCAAATATTTACTGTAAACTGGAGATATTAAATTGCCCTATATATATAAATGTCTTACTTAAAAACATTGCTATTAAAGATGGCCTATCATTTGTCCAAATGTTTAACTTTAATACAATAAAACATATTTTTATATGTCACTGATGTCATATGTCACTGATGTCTGGGCCTTAGTTGTAGCTCTAGGTTCTGCACTTGAGTCTACTCTTACCATCTTATGGTGACATTTTTCTGCAAACTGTTTTGTAGGCTTGGAAGAAATTATGGCCAACAGCAGGGACTACTATGAACGGCTGCATGTGTGGCAGGGCTGGAGGGTTGAGGTAGGCAAGAGGATGCGACACCTTTATGAGGACTACGTGGATTTGAAGAATGAAGCAGCAAAATTAAATAGTATGATTCCTCGTCTTCACTCTTTAGAGACTAATTGTAAAGCAGACATATTCCAGTAATTGCTGTCAACCACCTGCAATGTTTGGACATTGCAAATACAATTTAAGACAAAAGAAACGAAGTACATGAACAGTAATACAGTGTACCACCATTCCTTGTTCAGCTGAACCTTTCTTCAGTTCATTAGCTTTCTTAGATATTAGGCATTATTGCTGACTTGTTTGAAGCAGTTTATCAGAAACATTATTTTGATAGTCATGAAAAATGTCACTTCTTACACATATTGTACAGTAAAGTAAATTTTGTTATCTTTAGTTTTTAGTTCAGTTAGCTTTAAGTTTAAATACTAGTTGCTCAGGAGAGCTAATTAATGACTTTATCAAGTATCAATGCAAAACAAATGTAACAAATATTCTGAAATGTAAGCATATGGTCAGCTCAGATATCATTAAATGTTATTAAGTGTTTTTATTTAAGATTATAAGGACTATGGAGACTATTGGAGGGCTAATTATGAAACACATGATGATCCCAAATACAGCTACACTCGAGATGAACTGATGACAGATGTGAGGCGCATATACAAGGAGGTATACATATTATTGTAAATGAGTCCTTTTTCTGATTGGCTCTTCACTTAATGATGGTACTAAGAGTATTTTTATTCATATTGCTCTTTCTCAGATCTTACCTTTATACAAAGAACTTCATGCATATGTGAGAGCCAGACTACAGGGGACTTATCCTAACCACATTGCCTCAGATGGAGGCCTTCCAGCCCATTTGCTTGGTAAGGCTATTTGGTTTAACAAAGAACTAATGGTCAGTGGTGTTTAAAATATATCTTTTTTGCAAATGTGTACTTTAAGAGCAATCAAAACATATACTGCCCTTAACAATGAAGCTTTTGATAATATTTTATGACATTGTTTTGTAAATTTTTTTGACATTGTTTTAAGTACAGATTAATTACCTGTCATTGTTAAAGTGTTTACTGTACTTGCTTAAATTTATTTTCCTTTAGGTATCACAATATTTCAATTAATTTGTAGTTATAAAAAATACTTTTTTCTCTTTTTGCATAAGCAACAGTGCATGGAATATTAATTGAATATAAAAAGTAGAAGATGACCAAAATAAAATACGCACACTATTTTTTTTTTTTTTAAAGTAATGTACATGCATAAACATAACAATATGATAGTGATAATGACAATATGATAATATGATAAAAATATATAGCAATACATTTATTCATTCATTATCTTCTGTTCAATCCAATACTAGGTTCGCGGCAATACAGAATTTTTACAAATTTTAGTAAGGTATGTAATGTAATGTCTACTAATTTTTTTTTTTTTTTTTTTAACAGGTGACATGTGGGGAAGATTTTGGACTAACCTTTACTCATTGTGTGTTCCTTATCCAAACAAGCCTGACATCGATGTAAGCACAACAATGGTGGCACAGGTTAGACATTATTACTATTAATCACTCACGTGCAATTAGCTCAGAGCTATTTTTCTTTATATGTACAAAGGTCTTTATGAACTGATTTAAATGCTTTATTATTTATGATACATTATGTTTTATCAAAAGTAATATGAAAGAGTAACTAGTTGATAAAGAGTTTTTATGATCTTTATCAGGGCTGGAGTGAGTTAAGGTTGTTCCAAGAAGCGGAGACATTCTTCAAGTCAGTAAACATGTCAGCCATGTTTGATAACTTTTGGACGGACTCAATGTTTGTTAAACCTGATGATGGCAGAAAAGTTGTGTGTCATGCCACGGCATGGGACATGGGCAACCAGGAGGACTACAGGTAAAACATCTCTCAACTATTATTGCATTTATTTTATTGATTTAAACATCTGAATTTTTCATCTGAAAATATTTACATGTTTTGGGCCTTTTAAACTTAGCTTGAAATTTATAGAAACTAGTACTGCAATTTAAATTCAGAATAAAAAATTATATTTTATTTTGTGTTTTGTTTATTGTTGGTTTCAAAGTTTGCAAAACTGAAATTGGCTTGCACTATGGGTATGTGCACTGCTGTGTGTCCATGTGTAGCATAACAGGTGGGAGTGTACGTGTCTCTAGTGAAAATTAACTGATGCCTAGATTGTTTTCAGTCAGTGGCACACCTGTTAATATATGCCATACGCCAGGGATTTACATGGACAAACCTAATTTTAATACCACCATGGCAATCAGCATTGACATATTCGCATGCATCATTACTATTTTTTTCTAAATCGTTACTATTTATTCATCATTACCTGTCACAGACAAAAAAATTTAAAAATAGCAATGAGCTTCGCGACACATCTTGTGCAGGTTGTAAGCTAGGGCCCACAATCTTTAATGAAATAGATCTAGCTAAGTACTGATTGCTTTATACAGGTGAAACAAAACAAGCTGTAACTTATAAAATACACTTACTTTAACACAGAATCAAGATGTGTACCAAGGTGACCATGGATGATTTCCTGACAGCTCATCATGAGATGGGGCATAATCAATACCAAATGGCCTATCGCCATCAGCCATATCTGCTAAGAGATGGAGCCAATGAGGGTTTTCATGAGGCCGTTGGTGAGATCATGAGCCTGTCTGCTGCCACTCCATCTCATCTAAAGGCGTTGGGGCTCTTGCCTGCTGATTTTGAAGATGATGCAGGTAGCAATTGGGCCCTAGAGAACTATCTTAATTTAGAAATACATTAATACATTCTTCCTCTAACATTCTGAAATAAAAGAGGTGAACTACTGTAACTTAAAGTGGGAGTCAGCATTGATTTGGCAACTGATCTAACAAAGCCCAAATTATTACACATACTCCTCTGTTTTCTGTCACACATTAAGGATTCATGGTTTCACCCACTTAATTGTGAATAAAACCCTTGTGTTATTTCTCCAATTATTTTAAAGTTCAGCATTATGTGCTCTTTTTTCCAGTTATCAGTGGTGGTACTGCTTAGCCCAAATAGGACTTTTTTATAGAATCAAATACATGTTTTTTTTATACCTGTATTAAGATGTATTTGGAGATGTTATACTTGCCCGTTTTGTTGCATTAATTTAAAACCTACCTTTTTTTTGTAAATTGCAATTTCTTTGCATTATTATAGCAGTGTGTTATGTCTTAAAATGCAATAATATCCAAATTACGCCCAGGAGATTGTTGTAATACAGTCTAATCACAACAATGTATGTATAAATCTTATTATTTTAGTTCATAAGTAATCAACAAAAGTTGGGACACCTGTAGGAAATGTTTAATTGGCTTTCTGTACATTTGAGCAGTAAAAAAATGTGCTGCTTTAAACAAGCCCCTTGGTTTTACTTTATTTTATTGATATATCAGTATCATACATTTATTTGTAAACCTTACATTTTTGTAAGGTTTGATTACTTAAAGTTATTTACTTACTTATTTACTTACTTCTTTATATTATATTATAGAATAGACCTTAGATGTAAATTTTTTATTGTGGTGCTTTTTCAGAGACAGACATTAACTTTTTGCTGAAGCAGGCACTCACAATTGTGGCAACACTGCCTTTTACATACATGCTGGAAGAATGGAGGTGGCAGGTGTTTCAGGGCACCATTCCCAAGAATACGTGGATGTTGCACTGGTGGGAAATGAAGTAAGGAAAATTTCTTCCATTTTCTGATCAATTTAGTTACTTAAACAATGTCACATTCTCATCAAACCTTTCAATTTTCCTAAAATTTGGGGATTTTTAGCAGCTCTCTCTTCCCCGGGAGATCGGCTACGCGGGAGGAAATGCGTACGCCGTCTTGTGCCTGATGAGCGTTTCCTGGGAATCGGCTACGCGGGGAAAATTGCGTACGCTGGTCCGCTGGATGAAACGCTCCAACGGATACAACCTGCGCGGGGATAGTGCACAGCGTTGTACCGTGGTTGAACGCGGACGGAGAGTTCGAGACACCGGGCATAAAAACAAACGGAGGTTTATTATTAAAAATGGTGTAGGGACACCAACAGAAAGGGGGGAACGAAACGAACAAACTAACACCTGGGTTAAACCACAAACAAAGACGTGCCCGGGGGAGAGGGAATACGGAAACTAAATACAAAAGACACCCAGTCACGTGCACAAAATAAACCATTCACCCAACTGAGACAATGAGTCCATTAAATGAGGGACAGGTGCCCCAGGCATTTGTGACAGGGATTTTAAATATTTGTAGGTATTGCAGTTGTGTATAATATTACCACAAGTATTACTACTACTGTTACTACTAATAAAAATATTTATTCATACTTTATTACTTACTGTAATGAACAACTTGCATTTGTAAGTTTTTGCACTCATTGTTGTACAGTGTAACACACAGCATGTACTGCATTATAAATGCCCCCCCCCCCCCTTAATCTTATAATACATGACATTGGCATTACATTCATGGTAATTAAGATACAAAGGTACAATATGCTTTATATTAACTAAGTTAATGTACTGTTATACAAATAATTTGCCTAGTTTATTATTTTGTTTTTTAATCACAGGAGAGAGTTGGTTGGTGTGGTGGAGCCTTTACCCAGAGATGAATCATACTGTGACCCACCTGCTCTTTTTCATGTGTCTGGGGATTATTCATTTATCAGGTAATTACTGCCATTTAGAATGGCTATTCAATGTTGGTGTAACATGTCAAAGGAAAATGAGACAGAGGAAGTGTGTTGTCATGAATAACTTCCCATTTAAGATGCCACTGCCTTCTCTCACTGTGTTGAAAACAATAAGCTACAAAACTATAATAACACTACCTATGTATCATAGTTATGAAAAGATAAAAGCTGCAGCTGACCTAAGAGATTTTATTTTGATGGTGGATTTATAATTTAAGCAACCTTTAAGGATTTATAATTTCAGCAATCATATACAGAACTAGGGCTGCATGGTGGCTTAGTGGTTAGCATGTTCGCCTCTCAGTGCTAGGGATTCCCTTTTCGAATCCGAATCTGGGTGGCGTTTTCATGTTCTCCCCGTGTCCGCGTGGTTTCCTTACACAGTCCAAAAACATGGATCAAGGTCAATTCAATTCTCCAAATTACCCCATATAGAGTGTGTTTGTGTGAGTGTGTGCCCAGCAATAGATTGGTGCCCTGTCCTGGGTGCATTGGCCCAGTGTCCAAAACATTCTCCTCTGTATGAGCATGGGGAACCCCCCCGTGACCCTACTAGAGGATAAAGTGGAAGATAATAGATGGATGGTTAGATATACAGTACTGAATGAATGTATAAACACCAGAAGACCATCACAGAACAGGTATAATTTGGGTGGTGTTTTAGTACAGAAGTGCTGCTTTAGTCTCATTTAAACATCTCAGTGACATTGATGGGATAGGAACAATGCACCAATCAAATAATACCTGCTCTGTGGTGCTACTATTGGGTTCCCAATCATCAGAACAGAGTAATGAAATCCATTTGCTAATTTGTTATGTGATATCAAAATAATATTTTCCACTATCTTACATCATGTAAAAAATACTTTTCACCTTCTTACCAAAATCATATTGACTGATGTTTCCTTTTTCACATATAGATATTTTACAAGAACAATTTATCAGTTCCAGTTTCAGGCTGCCCTCTGTAAAGATGCTGGTCATACAGGTCCTCTTTATAAATGTGACATTACAAACTCAACCAAAGCTGGAAATAAACTCAAGTAGAGCAATTAATATTAAAATACTTTTATAATTTGAATAAAGAAAGAAAAAGAAAAATACTAACTCCTTTGTGTTACTTAACTCCTGACAGACACATGTTAGAATTGGGGCGATCGAAGTCTTGGACAAGAGCTTTAGAAGATATCTCAGGGGATACAAGAATGGATTCTCAGCCTCTGCTGAACTACTTTAGTACTCTTTATGACTGGCTTAAAGTGGAAAATCAAAAAAACAACAGAAAACCAGGATGGAATGTCAAAAATGACCCTTGTGAGTGATAAATTTTAAATAATGTATTTCCCTTTTTTAGGTTGTTTCATCTGTAAGCATACTTTTTATAGCAACACATTTAGGAATCATATTGTTCATATTGGAATCATATAGCATTTACAACTTATGTAAATGCTATCCTTATGTTGGAACGTTCTGTGTTATGGGGCAATACAATTTTTTCAATATATATATATGACTAATTTATTTGTTTTTATACAGATTCCAGTAATGCCATTCTAGTAAGACTAAGTCTAAGGGCTGCCATGGGAACAAAGGCGGTGTGTTTATAATTAATATTATTTTTATAAGGCTATTATAATAAAATGTTAAATTATGTATTAGAGGAAGCATTTGAATGAATTGTTTTGTCCTCAGTATACATGGAATGCCAATGAGATGTACCTCTTCAAAGCCTCCATGGCCTTCGCTATGCGACAGTATTATTTAGATGCTAAAGATGAAGTTGTCAATTTCACGTTAGTATATGTTTCATTTCAGGTTATATATGTATTGTATGTACAAGTGTATATATATATATATAGGCGGCACGGTGGCTTAGTGGTTAGCACGTTCGCCTCTCAGCGCTAGCGATTCCCGGTTCGAATCCTCATGTCTGCGTGGGTTTCCTCCGGTTTCTCCGGTTTCCTCCCACAAAAACATGGATTAAGTAAATTGAATTCTCCAAATTGCCCCCTATAGAGTGTGTCTGTGTGAGTGAGTGTGTGCCCAGCAATGGATTGGCGCCCTGTCCTGGGTCTATCTGCCCAGCGCCCGAGACGTTCTCCCCTGGATAGGCATGGGGAACCCCACCGCGACCCTAATAGAGAATAAGCGGAAGATAATGAATGAATGAATGAATATATATATATATATATATATATATATATATATATAAAGCATGTGTGTATATATGGGGGGGTCTGTGTGTATGTTATTAACCTAATCAGTCTTTCTATCTTTACAGGACAGAGAACATCTATTTGTATAAAGAAACCAAAAGAATCTCATTTTACCTTTTAGTGACTGATCCAGCTAAATCAACTATGATTATTCCAAAAGAAACAGTGGAGGCAGCAATTTTGTAAGCATTAATCAATAATTTTTCTAATGAAACCATTATCAAATTTAATAATTATGGTTAATAAATATAGTTCATTATACTACATGATACTTTGTAGAATTTCCTAGACACAAGAGGAACTCTGGTGTTTTGCAATTGCATCATCTAACTTTGCACACACTTTCCCTTGTTACCAATGTAAAAATTTTCCCTGTACAGGCTTTCTCGAAACCGAATCAACGGGATTTTTCAAATGTCTGATGAGACATTAGAATTTGTAGGGCTGGAAAAAACATTTACTCCTCCTACGGCCCAAAAGGTGCAAGTGTGGCTGATCGTATTTGGAGTGGTGATGAGCATGGTGGTTTGTGTTGGGATTTACCTAGTTGTAATGGGGACAGTGAACAGGAAGAGGTGAGTGCATAAGGGAGAGCCCCTTCACATAATTACATCATACACAGCTGGAATTTTTTTTTTTTTATTTAATATGTATTTTCCATAAAACCTGAATTAATTTAAAATTTAGATTAGAATATATCTCATGAGATGTTAGTTAAGTTGTTAGCACCACTCAGCGCTGGTTATCCAGGTTTGAATCCCAATCTGGATGGAGTTTTCATGTTCTCCCTGTGTTCGAGTGGGTTTACTCCAGGTTCTCTGGTTTCCTCTCACAGTCGAAAAAAATTTATTCAAGGTAAATTGAATGCTCTAAGTTGCCCCATATAGAGTGTGTTTGTGTGTCTGAGTGTGTATGTGTCTGTGTGTCTATTGACTGTGCCCAGCGATAGATTGATGACCTTTCCTGGGTGTATCTGCCCAGCGCCCAAAATGTCCCTGGATGGGCATGGGGAACCCCCCTGCCACCCTATTAGAGAATTAAGCAGGAGTTAATAAATGCATGAATGCTAGTTAAGTATTAATTGTTAGTGTCAATATTTTTACATTTAATTCTTCAAAAAGTTATTTATATTAATTTATTTTATTAATGAATGGTTTATGGTGGTGCTGAAGCTTCCTGTATTCAACGAGATAAATGACAATATCTTAGACCTGTCCTAAGCACAAAAAAGTCACCTCCTGTGCGAATTATTATTTCCAAATGATCTGGTCTGAATGCCATTGGAGTGTGGAAAAAAAATTGCACAGACACATAGAGAACCTGCAAAATCCATATGGAAAATAGTAATGTAACCAAGAACCTGGGATCTTGTAGCTGTTAAACATTTTGTAAAAAAGGACTGTTATGCTACTGTGCCATCAATTTCGTAACGTAAAGTCCTAAAAAGTGAAATCTGATACATACTGCACTGTATGTTTAATGAATGCTTTATTTTACAGGAAAGCCAAGAGTGTTGAGGAATCAGGCAACCCATATGGAACAGTGAACAGTGCTTATGAAAATGACTCTGAGCAAACAGGATTTTAAACAAACACTAAAAATTGTATACAATTTTTAGGCTTACAAAACAAAGACTTAATGTTTAAATTAGTTATTAATAACCGAGTCATGTTTATTAATGATTTTGTTATACCACTACAAAATTGAATAACAATAACATAATTTGTTTTACATGTAACATAGCCAAAAAAAATTAAACACATTATAAACATTATTACCATAGCTGAAATATAATATAGTTCATAATTACAGTCAATAACAAACATCAGCTTAAACATCAGCTTACAGCTTTCCATAGAAGACCCTATTCTCTTTAACATTGAGACACATTCAGTGTTTGATTAGTGTTTGGATTATTATCATTATCATCATTATAAACAAAACCAAATACAGAAACAAAATCAATAAATTATCTGTCAACACAAAAAATGATTCCTGTTGTCAGTGTTTAGTCATCTCAAAGTGAAACACAGGACCAGTTTGGAGTTAGGAAAGAAGGTTTTGTATTTGATCTACTTTAGATAATATGTTTCAAAACAAGTTTCAAAAAACCAAATAAATATTCATATATGAAATACTAGAAAGAAAAATAGAAAATTATATTTTGCTCTGTGAACCACACTGAAATTTAACATACCAAAAAATGTAAAAGATAATAATTACGGTGTACATTATTACAATTACATACTTATAAATAGCATGTGTGTTGCAGGCATCGAAAAACAATATAAAATACAAAATAAACTCTTTGACAAATATTTTTTGTACATTTTGTCTTGCATGTTTTGTCCTTCAAGAAT
>JAFMOD010000557.1:0-26343 GCA_019802435.1 Corydoras maculifer | reverse complement strand
GGCGCCAATCCATCGCTGGGCACACACTCACTCACACATACACACTCTACATGGGGCAATTTGGAGAATTCAATTAACTTGATCCATGTTTTTGGACTGTGGGAGGAAACCGGAGAACCCGGAGGAAACCCACGCAGACACGGGGAGAACATGGAAACTCCACCCAGATGGGGATTCGAACCGGGAATCCCTAGCGCTGAGAGGCGAACGTGCTAACCACTAAGCCACCGTGCCGCCCTTAATATTAATATTTAAAAATAAAATCACTTACACACATTTACAGTATTATGCAAATATTGTGGACATTGATCAAAGATGTTAAGTCCCAGAAAGGAGTCTTGGTTTCAGTTCCCTATTGGGTGACCTGGGATCTTTCTGAATTATTTTATTGGGCACAACGTCATAAACTGTGCATTCCATAAAAACTATGTAATGCATTTTTAATGCCATCCATTTCCACACATTCTTGATAAAAAAAAAAAAAAACCTGTGCTTTTCTTTTTTTTTTTTAATGTGTAAGTGTTTAAATGCTGAATAAGCAATCTCTTAATTTATCACTTTTTATGAATGTTCCCATGGAAGCTCTGAGATTCTGCCACAGACTTCTGCCCCACTCTGTAAAATGAAAGTATGTAAATGAAGACCTAAATATGTCTTATAAAATACACCGGGGGTTTATTTGTTTATTTTATGTCTAAATAATAAAAAATTAATGACGAAAACTAAAATGTATATCAGAAGGAAGTTTGGGAATTGCTTATTAAAAGTTAATATATGTAAGATGTAATTTAATTTAAATTGCATTCAGGCATTTAAATACATTTACATATAATTAAAATTACATTCAGTCATTTAGCAGACGCTTTTATCCAAAGCAACTTACAAATGAGTACAAGGAAACAAACAAATTATATCAAATAAAATGGATTTATAGAAACTGGTACAAACAAGTACAACACTATTACAACTTAACTGTTGTGTTAAGGTTTTTGGCCATTAAATTTCAACACTTGCAATCTAGAGCTGTGTTTGTGTTTGTGTGTCTGTGTGTGTTTTTATGCATATGCACATGCTACTATTCCTCTCACTCAGGGTTGCATGTCAGTCATAGTTATTTTTATACTGACTTTCAACTCATGCAGCCAATCAGATTCTAGTGTATCTAAAGTAACACCAAGAGTTTCTACACTATGCTACACTTTTCAGCTTTACAACAGGCATACTTTCCTTTCCCTTTCTTCCCTCTGCTGTTCATAAACCATTGCTGTAGGAACATTTACCAGGTATTATTGTCTCTACCACAAATGCAAAATATTTTAAAGTTAATTTAAATGCATAAAAATAAATAATTCTGAATTATAGTTTAAACATTAATGTATTGTTGGGTTCTTTTTGTTCATAGATGTTGGATGTATTGATTATTGGAGGAGGACCCCATGCTTTAATTCTAGCTACCCTACTTTTGAATCCACAACAGAATGTAAATGCTTCAAATACCAATATCCTTCAAGGTATCCAGCTCAGTAAAAGCAAATCCAAGACCGGACGCTCCAAGAGCAAGGGTTTACCTTCCTGTATGACTATATTCTTGTGAACCATTTATTTACAAACGACTGAATATTTTGTAGGTGTAATGCGTAGATGTTTCGAACCACTTTTGTGTAGCTTATCTAATACTGTTTTTTCACAGATACAGTTACACAAAGTCACAACAACCAAACATGTTCTTGTTCTCCTTTGCACTTAAAAGTGGTGGATACCTATGGAGAATGGGCCTCTCTGTGGGAGAGCCAGTTCACTGCCCTGAACATTCCTCACCTTCGTTCTCACATGTTAGTGCACACTAATCCTCTCAATAAGGTACATGGATTAACGAAGTAAAGTGATTCATTTAACTGTTCAGTAACAAATTCAGCATTCACGCTGCTGTACAGTTTATTTGACAAGTGTTAGAATAATCTATACATTAAGATGATAATCAAAAATGCAACAATATGATTTATCCACAGAAAGCTTTGCAAGACTTTGTGTTGGCAGAGGGTCGTGTTGCTGAGATTCACTGTCTCCCTGAGAAAATCCATATTCGAGACAAAGACGCCTACTTTAACGATGGACGTTTAGGTAAACGCAACAAGAAACTACTGAATGCAGCTCCAGGTCTGAAGATGAATCTGTATTTAAGTCTACCTGGGACTCAGCTCAGTGTTGACTTCTTCAAGGAGCAGGTCTAATATGACTGTGTCATAAAGCAAAGTCATGGACTTTCTAATTATTACTAAACAAAAGTGTGTGGTTAAAGTAACTTTGATAACCTATTAGTTTGGTGTGGTAAAAACATATAAAGCATAAAATTAAAATAATGAATCTTCACTGATAGCTTTGCATATGGTGTGGTGCATTTTAAGGTTTGGCATTGAAATTTAGTAAACTGTTAGTTTTTTTATAAAATATATTATTTATAGTCCAATATTATTTTTGTGAATTCAACAACTTTTTTCCAATCTACTTTACTTCCACTGTATAAAATGTTTCTATGTCTATTTTTGTAACAAAGAAACCTTTTTCTAGTCTGGGACATCTGGTTTAACATGTGTTTTAGATATATATAAAACTACAAGTTCTTTATCAGTAAATTAAAGAAAATTGTGTTAGTAAGAAAAAACACTATTACGGGTAATACATAACAGCCAAAATATTTACACCTATAAATAGGAATATTATTATTATTATTTTTTTGTTGTTTGTGATGAAAATTAACACAAAACTGCATCCAGGAGCATGGTGTTTGACTGCATGCATGCTTTTCAAAATTATAGTACAGCATGTTTTTCTGAGATCTAAATAGGGAAGGGTACATATATGAAATCACAAATTTAAAAAAAATGATTCAAGCAATTTTGACATTTAAAAACGGTGCATTAGGTCTTTAGTGTTTAGTGGTTGCTCAATGCTGGTGTTTTACTACTAAGTAGATGATACTGAGGATTATTGTAAACTTCATTCAACTTTATTATCATTTTAAATATATTTGCCATAAAGTTTATATCATGTAGTTTGTATTTTTTAAAAGACACGGTCTTTAAAATTAAAAAAAGTTTACTAACTCTATTTGGAAAAACAATTATATGTTTGCAAAGAATGCAAAGAAAATCATTCTTATGTCAAAGTGGTGTTTTCTAGAAAATATTGAACTTTTGAACATTAGAGTATATTAATTTAAAACCAATGTGCATGGTGGAACTGGTCACATGTAAATGCTTTAAATAACAGTACAGCTTTTTTTAAACAGGTCCAGAGTTACAATTTGGATAGTGTTCTCATCAAAGGCACAGTGGACAGAATTGTTCCGTTTCTTGGTAAGAATCAAGAAAAAGTGGAGTACTTTAGGGTGATTCTAGACACTGGTGAGGAGCTTGAAGCCAAACGAGTTGTCATGGCTACTGGTCCCACTAGAGCACAGATGGCAAACATCCCTCCTTGGGTGTCAGCCATCACAGAAAGTTACCCTGAAGAGAAGCTGCAGCATACAGTGGAGCTGATGCACCTTTGCTCTCAGCATAAGGTTCTAGGTTCCCACTTTACTGGTGAGTCTTGTGTTGGAATTCAGCATTAAACCTAATTTAGCTGTTTTCTTTGCCAAATTACAGCTTACATCCCCCCAAATAGTGTTTTCAAGCAGATTTATAGAAAATTTGTCAGCTTAATACTAGAAGTCGGCATTTCTGACCTTAGTAATTTTAACTTTTACTTTTCTTATTAACTCCTCCCTAAGGAAACATACAATAGATAACATATAAAGGTGCCAAAAGAGAAAAGGACTCATCAGGGTCATAACAGCCATAATGAAGGCTTAAAAATATCTGAATTGAAGACTGATATTAATTATATTTTGTGCCTGAACTTATTAATTAATTTCAAATGTTCTGTTTGCTTCCTTTCATAGCGTTTCTTCTGCGTTTGTTGCCTTCAGACTTGTATTTTCTTATTAAATCAATTAACATTAGTGGTTGCCAGGTTCAAATTTCTGTCTAATCCTTCAGGACTACATTATTTTAAAAGAGTTTAATTAGTAAAAAAAACATCTATTTAGAATGTTGGAATAGGTCGGCATGTAAACATTGTGTTTGTCCTTATGTTCGTATTCCTTTAAGTTGCTTGGAAATTTTTCAAGTGACTGTATGGGGTCTTTGTATGTATATGTTTCAGGTCCTCCACCTGTGTGTCAAAAAAATGAAAATGTATTGGTGATTGGTGGGGGCCTGACTAGTGCTCACATCATTTCCATGGCCCTACAACAAGGCGCAAGTCAAGTGACCTGGGTCCAGCGCAAACACTTACAGGTACATCAATGTGCTATATTAATTATACTGGGTGATTTTAAAAAGGTTTATTCACAGCCCACATGTTTAATTTCAATGATTTTACAATTTTTTGCAAAGCAGAGTCAGATTGTTAAAATATCAACAATGTTTACAAAGAAATGAAACAGGAAAAAGTCAGATGTAAATGTAACTTGCAAATGTTCAATGTCCATTAAGTGTAAATAACCAGTGAATGTAAATGTAAATTGCAAATGTTCAATGTCCATCAGGTGTAAATAACCAGTGAAAAAGATTTTTAAGATCATATTATAATCATATTTGATCAACAGGTTATCTGTTATACAATAATCAGTTATATTAGTCATTTTGTATGTTGCTTACACAGGTGCTCAATCTATAGCCTATATGTAATAATAAAATTAAGGTATGTATACAGTATATACTGCATGTTACGGTCAGTTATTTAAATTATTGTTTCATCGAACTAGCTTGTAACAGTAATAAGTAATCACATCAAATAAAGAATGTTTTTTTTTTACTTTGGTACAACACGTTTCTAAAATCAAGAAGTAATTTAACATAAAAAGCATTTAAGTAACTGGTGCCATCTACTGGGTGTGACCTGAGCGTCACCTCAATCACTAATAACGCCACATAAAGCGTTTATATTTTATCATGCATTTACATTTTATATTAATATTTATCCAGAACGACTATTTTTTTTTAATCCAATAGATATTTCCTCGTGTTATATGTAGTTTATAAAATTTAAAATTTCTTGATATGAAATTTTTGTATATTCTAAAACTATTAAATGTCAGTGCATGAAATAACTCAAGAGATAAATACATCACACTTATCTTAAGTAAAGAAGGTACATTACACCAATTTTAAATGAACAAAAGAAAAAGGTGGCATAGAAAAGGCTTCATGTTTCTTCCTTTTAATTTAAAGGTTGGGTCCAAGGTTGAGCAGTGCAGTGTTTTCAGAAAAAAACAAAACAAAAATAAAACATGTGGCTCATTAATGTCTCTCTGTAGCTGAAACAGTTTGACGTTGGCGATGTGGAGAGTCTCATTGGCCGCTACTCACATGTTGAACATGGTGTTAAGCTGGATGGTCTGGCCTACCTGCGACAGTTTTATGGTGAGAAGAGCCTACACAGAAGATTGGCAATGATCAAACAGGCACGTAAAGGAGGAGCAGTAACGCCAGAGGTATATGCACAGCTTCAGCCTTTCATCCAGTCAGGAAAGCTGCTTGTTAAAACATATTGCCAGGTATTCATTTGTTTTTTTTATATTTATTACGATTACTTACATAAGCTTCTTTTTTTGATATTGAGTAAGAATAAAAGTGAAGGCATAATTTAATTGTGGCACTGTATAAACTGACAGCAAAAAAATATTTTTTTAAAAATATTTTTTCCTAGCCAAGGCCCTTTCTGTGTGAATTTCCCCATATTTTACAAATGAAACTAGGTGAATAGGAATGTGTATGAAGATATTGGTACCGGTGCCTCTGATGCAATAGACCAACAGCCTGTCCAGAGTAATTCTCCACATTTCATTCTGTGTGGCACTGTAATAGGCTTCAACATACCACACATAGCTGAATAAGTGGGCACTTTAGGTAAAATAACTTTAACCCTATTAAAAGTCATATTTCTACATGCAGGTCACTGATGCGGTGTGGAGCTATGAGGCTCAAAGGTGGAAGATTACACTTTGTGATGGGGAGCAGTGGTCTGGTGATAGGATTTGGCTTGCTACAGGCTGTAAGCTAGATGTTAACCAAGATCCCTTACTCTTCAGTATCATAAAGCAATTCCCTATTCAGGTCAACCTTATTTGTTAAGCCAGTTAAATAAGTTAAAATTGTAATGTAAAATCATAATCTGATCAACATAAATGAACTATTTATATGGTGTTGCAGGTTCTTGAAGGGTGGCCATGTGTTACAGAGTCTCTACAGTGGGCTCCTAGATGTCCCCTTTACATGATGGGACAGTATGCTGCACTACAGGTTTGCAACTGTATAACTGTTAATGTCACAGCATTATTGTCTTTTTTATTAGGTTTTAATACCTTTTATTTTAAAGAACTAGGGACATATTTTAATATAATCAATATGTCTGTGTATACTATTTTTTTTAATTTGACCCCTCCATTTATTTGTGCTTTTTGTTTCTGTTCTACACATATACGTTTTCTTTTATCACCTGTCATAGGTTGGTCCCCATGCTGTTAACCTTGCAGGGGGGCAAGCTGCAGCTTTACGGATTGCAAAAGATATAATAGATCAATACTATAGTGAAGGACAGAACACTGAAACTATCAAAGGGCAAAAGGAACGAAATGAAGAATACATTTCACATATGCATGGCCTAATGTGGCTTTAACAGACAAAAAGACCTTCAGCGACAATACAAACTATTCTAAAGAAGAACAGTGCTGACCATTTGTCAGTGCAACCATTGAGACAAGCTTAAAGACATTGGTAATGTTTGAACACACCTGTTTAAAACATGTATTAAACTGAGTAATAAAATTAAGGGCTTAATTAATTGTTTATGACCAAAGAACCAGTACTATTATTTATTGTTACTATTATTTATTATAATTTATATGTGTGTCTTGGAGAACTATAGTGTGAGGATGTGGTAGCTCAGTGGTTAGGGTGATGGGATCTGAAGATCATGGTTTCAAATCTTAGATCCACTGAAGTTACCAATGTAGGTCTTTGAGCAAGGCCATAAACCCTTATTATAAAACGGGTAGTTCCGGTCCTTTAATCTGATTGGCTGAGCTTTTTGTCCCTCTGTGATATTATTGACAATAACACACAACTGTAAGCGCTTCACATTCGTATCAATGCATGATATTTAATACATTCTTTTCCGGATGTTTTTGTGTTCAGTACTGCGTTCAGTAATTCGCCCACTAGATAAAACTGTTTGATTGTTAACATAACCTAAAGCCTTTTAGTCAGTGTTCACAGTAAAAACAGGATTAGATTGCATTGCAGAAGACCAGTTAATTACCGATTTTGCTTTCAATAAATGCATGTATTAATCAAACTGTTTTATTATTATTATTATTATTATTATTATTATTATGATTATTATTATTATTATTATTATTATTATTATTATTATTATTATTATTATTATAGTGTGTCCATTACTGTTTTATAAATGCAATATAAAATGTTGACTAAATTAATGGGTCATGGGGAACATGGGTCATTTATCATTTAAAAAGTGGTAAATGACCCATATAATGTAAATGATTTGTACAGTGCTTTAAAATAGCCTTGCTGTTATTGTTTGGGCATCTAAAACACTACCTATCTTCAAAAGAAGATTAAGAACATTCATTATCTTCCACTTAATCCTCTACTAGGGTCACAGGAGGCTCCCCATTCCCATCCAGGGAAGAACATTCGGGGTGCTGGGCAGATACACCTAGGACTGGGTGCCGATCTGTCGCTGGGAACACTCACATAGACACACACTATATGAGTCAATTCAGAGCATTCAGTTTACTCTGAATTCATGTTTTTGGACTGTTGGAGGAAACCGGAGAACCCAGAGGACACCCACGCGGACACAGGGAGTACATGGAAACTTCACCCAGATTCGGATTCGAACGAGCTAACCACTAAACCACCTATATTAAAAACATTGATTTGCTAATCCGCCTTCTAGATTTAAAGCATAGATTTATTAAAGCATTTAATACACTGTATCGTGCGAGTTTGGGGGCGTTATTCCTTTAAGACACTTCAAAACCCCATTGACTTTCACGTAATGACGTACTTCACGCGTGCGTAAAGCGACTACGAAAATGTAAACAACCGGTTCAACAGGTGATTCCTCCTACGACACACTTCATTCGCTGTAGTTTTGTTCTTGGGCTTCTCTGTTTAAGGTCTCTTAAGGTAAAACATTTACAGAACTAAGTGGTTTGTGTAGACGGAGAGAAGAAACATGATGAAAGTCAGGACAGTGAGTAAATTGGTGTTAAGCGTGGAGCAGGCAGAGGGAGTCGGAGCAAGAGTGCGCAGGAGCATAGGACGAAGCGAAGTAAGCTCATTATTCATTAAATCCTCTGGTGGGATTTATTTTTAATTAACATGACTGTAATTATACATCTGCGCGTCTCTAAGCTCAGGAATCTGGACCCATTTCTGATGTTGGATGAGTTCTGCGTGAGGAAACCTGCTGGCTTTCCCGATCACCCTCACCGCGGCTTCGAGACGGTACCTGCAATTAAAGTTCTGTTCATGTAACAGGTGTTTTTATAGTCTACTTTAGAAATGAGCTGTTTTTGAGACATAATTTTACTTATTTTAGGTCTTGTTGTATGCCTTTTAATGAAATGTGTTTTATTATATAGTGTTAAAATCTTGAATATGTGATTTAATTTGTATCATTGAAATTAGTGCTGAGCTGACAATCATCTCTAACCTCTAAGAAATTTTATCGTGTTTTTTAGTGCCTTAGAACACTTTTAACGAACCGCATTGAGTTAAATTAATAAATAAAATTGAGCCGTTTAAGCAAAGGCACTCACTCACTGTGACTAAGTGGTTTTCAGTGTTGTGTTCTGTTCCTGCCACTAGAGGTCGCCCATGCTTGAGTTGTTATTTTGCTTTATGTAACTATTAGCGACAGACTTTTGTTTGAAGGTGTTTAGCAATATCATTCACCTTTATCGTTTTAAGATTATTAATGTGTGATTAAAAACAAGGGAAATATTTGTATATTTTTTTTGTAGAAATTTAGGGTTACAATGCATGTCAGTAGGACAGTACACACTAAGATTGTTTGGTATACTGTTGTATAATGATGCTAATTAATCAGATTTAAAATGTGTATTGCTTTCCGTTCAGCATCAGTCATAGTGCTGATGGTTCAACATCTTGTCTTACAGCAA
This sequence comes from Corydoras maculifer, assembly GCA_019802435.1. Classification (NCBI taxonomy): domain Eukaryota; kingdom Metazoa; phylum Chordata; class Actinopteri; order Siluriformes; family Callichthyidae; genus Corydoras; species Corydoras maculifer. The sequence continues at coordinate 17,081 of JAFMOD010000557.1, read as the reverse complement.
TGCTGTTCTTTAATAATTTCTCAGTAGTTTGTAGTCATTTCTCGGTAATTGAAAAATGAAATAGCTTCATTACCACAGGGTAATTGCTGTATAGCCTATACATACAAACAGTCGCAAACTTTCCTTTGATCATACTAGTTAAACACAATGCTGTGTCCCTGGAGTGGAAAGTGTGACATTTGAGGAGCTGTAGCTTCATAAAGTACCAACAGAAATTTTGATAACAAATTATCCTTCTTGCTGTGCTACCCAGTGCACCATTGTCACCCTGGTTTCTTTTACAAATTTACTTTGAAATTTAAATCCGTCATTTGACTTGGCCTTGATGGCACATTAAATAACAATTTACATTTTTTGTGTCATTCTTATTGTAACATACACAAAATTATGATGAGCACAGACTGAAATAGAATGTAAAACAGAAATTAAGGGAGAAAAAATGTTTTATTGCGTAGAACTGTTATTGTGATTGCATATGATTTAGGAAAGACAGAGTTACATATATTTTTTTGCTCTCATGTTAAAACTCGTTTCACTTTTAAAACAGGTTTCTAATATGAATTGTAACACAGGTAAGGGCTTGAAAGGCACTTTGTATTAAACAGTTTTCATTTAAATTGAAATTTAATTAATTATCTTTAAATCTTCAACAGTGGCACTTGAGAGCTACCTGTTAATACTGTCATAGTCTACATTTAGTACTGAAACACTACAGATTATAGAGCCTATATAAGTCTTTCTAATTTTTTTAGGTAACATATCTTCTAAGTGGTATTTCGGCTCATGAGGATTTCTGTGGCCATTCTGGTAAACTGGAAGCTGGAGATTTACAGGTAGTAATAACTTCTCATATAAAGTGAACTTAAGGAATAATAGTGTAGATCAAAAATTAAGTATGTTTATTAATCCACATGAAGTATCACCATTGTAAATATGTTTTTAAAAATACTAATAAGTTAACATCTATTTAATAAAAAAATAGGCTAAGAACCGTAGTGAGATTTTTTTAATACCCTTGATCAGAATTTTTATATGCATGGTTGTAAAATTCTAGTAGCTTATTTTACAACATAATCAGTTAAATACTAAAATGCTGCACTTTATTGGATGTGAGGATTACATGTGTTGTCACTTGCTACTTTATGGGGGTTGTCTAAACAAGCAGCTAAATTTTTAATAGGGATTGTTTTTACTTTGCTCTGTTATTCTGTCAGACTTATCTGCTGCTTATTCAATATTATCAAATAGTATACAGTAAGCTATGATATAGAATAAAGAATTTTAAAAATGAAATCAACAGTTTGTTACCCTTGAACATATGCAATCTTTACTTCCAGTAACTCAATATTTTTTACCAAATCACCACTTTTCACTTAAGAAACACAGTAATAATATAATGGCACAGAGATACATGCTCTACCATTGGCAAATAACTATGCCATGAAAGCAATTATATAAAAACACACTGTTGTTTGTTACAAATGCTATGTCTTTAACAAATTTGTTTTGCACAGTTTAATTTGTGTTTGCATTTGTTTGCTTGTGTGTGTGGTGGAAGTGGATGACTGCAGGTCGTGGGGTGGTTCATGCAGAGATGCCTGTGTCTGAGGAGCCAATTAAGGGCCTCCAGCTTTGGGTCAATTTGCGCAAGTCGGATAAAATGGTGGAACCTCAGTATCAGGAATTGAAAAGTTCACGGATTCCCAAAATCAGCAAGGATGGTGTGTCTGTGGCTGTTATATCAGGAGAAGCCCTAGGAGTAAAGGTAATAATTGAACAAGATGAATGCTTGTGAACCATGCCCTTTTAAACAGCCATTTGGCCTAAAAGCTGATTTAATTAAAGCCTTCAAACCTAGCCTCACCAAGACATCTTTCAGTTTGTCTCTAAATTCCCAGCAATATGGATGTCTTCAGTCCCTAAATGGTTTGCCTTGAGCAGGAAATTAGGATCAGACTTTGAAGTTAGTGTTGCCTAAATGCTATGAACGTTAACTGTGGCAGTTTAAAGTACTGTGGGGCAGAAATGCATCCAAATGACCCAGAAGTCTAAGAAAATTGTGGGTCAGTCAGGAAAGCAATTGATGCCTTAAGCCAGACACCTACTGATATTGTTTATACCAGTGTAGCACATGTGAAGGTGAGGCAAGAATTATATCAATAAAATCAATAGCTTTGACAAAGAGTACAAAAACACAACAGGTATACTTTTAAAAAGTAGCTGTTAAATGTTTATGTAATGTTGTTAATATTTTATTTTTAGTCAAAGATTTACACCAGAACTCCTACAACATATCTTGACTTCAGACTCAAGAAAGGTGCTAAACACGTCCAGCCAATATCCTTAGGTAAGAATCATTATTTCTTTTATATTGTTGTTATTATTATATAGCTATGGAATTTATTTACAAACTATTTGAATAAGTCGTGTAATTAAGCTAGTGTGAACAAAATAAAAACAAATAAATCAATAGCTTTATTTATTTATTCATTTACTCATTATTCATTGCATGAACTGTCTCGTTTAATTTCCTTGTAATTTAATTCTGTAAACAATTATTTTTATTGAGAAAGTCTATAATACACAGGCATTGACCAAGCTGCCCAAATGTTTGTGTAAGATGGAATTAACATGACATAATCAAGCCTGTTGATAATTCTTTTAGACACATTGTTTATGTAATTAACGCAATACAGAAATAAACTGTAAAAAATATATATATATATATATATATATATATATATATATATATATATATATATATATATATATATATATATATATATATATATATATATATATATATATATATATAGGCGACACGGTGGCTTAGTGGTTAGCACGTTCGCCTCTCAGCGCTAGGGATTCCCGGTTCGAATCCCCATCTGGGTGGAGTTTCCATGTTCTCCCCGTGTCTGCGTGGGTTTCCTCCGGGTTCTCCGGTTTCCTCCCATAGTCCAAAAACATGGATCAAGTTAATTGAATTCTCAAAATTGCCCCATATAGAGTGTGTCTGCGTGAGTGAGTGTGTGCCCAGCGATGGATTGGCGCCCTGTCCTGGGTCTATCTGCCCAGCGCCCGAGACGTTCTCCCCTGGATGGGCATGGGGAACCCCACCGCGACCCTAATAGAGGATAAGCGGGAGATAATGAATGAATGAATATATATATATATATATATATATATATATATATATATATATATATATATATATATATATATATATATATATAATTAAATGAAAATTTGTTCAGTGGATAAAGTAAACCGACATTGCTATTAATATTAATACATAGATAAGAAACAAGCATAGCTTTGATCTCCAAACAATCATTATTACTACTAATATAGTTATTATCACTCTTAGCACTTTAGAATAAGTAGGTTGTGCATTATTAACAGACTGACAGTCAAGGTCCTTCCCCCCCCATGTCAAATGTCAGCTTTTTTCCAAATAATTTTTTTTGTAATATAATTGTCCATGGTGACCAATTTAACACAAATATGAATTTTAGGTTCTAAAATATTTTCCTAATATATCCAAAATTTGACTACAGAAACTGTAGACAATAAACTGCACAAATGTTACTTGAGTATGAGGGGGAAAAAAAACTTTGAGTTGTTTATCCATAAGTCATTAATCTAGTGGTTTTGATGATTGTCTACACAAGTGTATTGTAGTTACACCCCTATGCCTATCAAACTGTGTTTTCTCTAAAACATCTTGTTTTAATTTAGATTGAATGTGGTAGTCATAACCATTCTGTGAGTATTTGCATTGTTTTGGTCAAAAAGGAATATTTAAAGTGCTTTGACTTGAAAAACTCTGATGTGTCTTGTTTAAAAAAAAATTTTGCACGAAAACACCCACATTTAGACGTCAAAAAAAACGTTTGCATGGAAATAAGTGGCTTGCCTGCATTGTGGTTTCATCTTATTTAGAATTTCTGGAATACATGCAGCTCTGGTCAGAGGCATTCATGACATTAGTTGAAATGAAAAAAGCCAAAAGATCACAGTAAATCACAGTTTAATAACGTAAATAAGATCTTGAACATAAAACTTTAAAACCTACAAAGCTGTCAATTGGTCCCACAAAATAATAATACTAATATGATGATTAAAACCATTTACCAGAATGTCAAGACTCTTTCTTAATGCAAAAAATTGTAGTTATCAGTATCTGCATCATGTCATATGTATATCGATTTTTGTTTTGTACTTTTTTTTGTAGTTTTTTTTAACTTATTTGAGCTCAGAGAACTTGTTATTTCTGTAAAATCTAGATATGGCTTACTCTTGTATATTATTATTTCAGGAAGATACTACACAAAACATACCCAAACATGTATAGACTGGAAATAAGAGCACATGCATTATGTATCTTCTACACATGTAAATATCCCATTCACACCTGGTGTTAGGATGTTTTTTGAGTGAAAATGCATCTTGATTTATTATAACCTATTACTTTAGATGTGCCCATAATTGCTTTATCAGATGCAGTTTGGCAGCAACTGGCTGAACAAATGTAATCATCTTTGCACAGTGGTGGAAAGGCTTAGAGATTCAGTGTATTACTTCACTTTGTACCTTATTATGTAATATAGTGTAGCCTTAAGCTGTGTTAATATTACGTTATTGCTTATAACTTCAGATACTTTTTTAACATAATATGAGCTCATTTCTTAATACCAAGCATGTGATTCTAATCTTCATTCCAGGTTGGACTGCTTTTATCTACACTCTTTCAGGATGCCTGCACACTGGTAAACACCACTTTCATTTTTCGAACTACTGACAGTGTGTGGACAGACAATGAAACTTTTGTCCAAATTCCTGAAAGAACTCCCTGTCCTTTTTAATTTTCTGTAATTCAGCTTTCAGCTTCTTGTCTTCCCAACAAGTTTGAGCAGTTGCCATGTCTTGATTTTCCACTTTCTCTCTCTTTCTTGGACTCAGTACCGGCCCACCAGGGTGCCTCTGTGATCTTGCTCCAAATACAACAGCACACCCCAGCCTGAGGAAAAGCATTACTATTGCACTGTTTGATGTGCTGATTTATTGAGTCAGTTTTGATGATTTCCAGGTTGTGGGGGGATTTCTTTAAGGTCATTAACTGATGAATTGTCAAATCAGAGCAATCTGTGGAACATTTGAAAGTGTTTTTATTTTGCGTTTTTCATTAAAATTATTAATCATTAAATCATTAAGTCACTTTTGATTTATGTACAATAAGGTTATTAAACCAGTAGAAAAAGGGGTATTGTAGTATTTCAGTAAACTGACAGACCTAATGAAATCCCTTTACAATTAGTGTACTTTGTAGTTATATTTATTTTATTCTGTCAGAAGGACAAATGCTCATCAATAAAGCCATGGCAGGTGAAATAAATGATATAGATATGCCCTAAATCTAGTCTGTAACCCTCATTTGTTTATGTAAATGAAAAAAAAGTTTACTGTATAATTAAAATAATAACTGTAAAACTACGGCTCAATGCTGCGTACTGAAAATGTCATTTTAAAGATGTTGCATGATTTGTAAAGAAAGATGTAAATGCAAATGCTCAACTCATTGTTGCACTGTATTCTACTAGGCCCAGAAAATGACCAGAAGAAAGTTGAGCCCCACCACACTGTGGTTTTTGATGATGGTGATTGTGTCAATATGGAAAATAAGGTACAACAGCAATAAATACATTACCTACAGTTTTTAGGCTTTTAATGCTTCACAATTTATACATTTAACAATTTTGTGTGTCTATTATTAGGCAGACGAGGAGGCACATTTTGTGCTGATTGCAGGAGAGCCCATAAAGGAACCTGTTGTCAAACATGGTATGAGTTTTGCCACTTAGGCATAAATTAAGTACAGTCAATATAATTTGTTCAGTTTATGAAGTCAACACTTAATAGGAAGAATTGAATAAATCACAATACACTTTATGACATGTAATATCACGATTAGGTTAAATATCACAATTACCTGAAACTTAAACCTGTGCGAGAAACGGTGTAAGACTTCCCCAGAAGACTAATAAGTGTATGGTGTGTGTCTATATATATATATATATATATATATATATATATATATATATATATATATATACATACACACGCACATACACCAAAAACCTGTGTATACACACACATGGGGACCCTATGTAACTAAAGCTGCTCCAAACAAGTGAAATTATTTAGTTTTTATTTAAATCATGGTGTGTGGTTATAGTTCTATGGTTAGGTTATGGGGTTATGGTTAATGTTGGGGAAGTAAAGTTTGTGGTTTTTGTTTGGGTGTCTTTACGAAATTATTGGAAGTCTACGTAAATTACAAATTGTTTGAGTGGATGGACAAAATTACTGAAACACACCTTAAAATAATTGTTAATGTTGGTGTGTATAAAATCAAGCCCCTAGCCAAGCTTTTAGCATCATGACATTATTACAAAGCATTAATGCAGCCAATGCATCAACAAATAGTAATCCAATGTGATTACTGTATTATACACAGACATTCAGAATCACCAGACCATTTTATTAATCACAGATGCCGATGTGAAGCTCACCCACTTTCAACAACCTTCAGCACAAAGTAGCTTTCAATTACTGCCAGAGGGTCAAGATGTTGTGGCACCACCCACATATCGGCTCTACCCCATTGACGCCCTGTACCATTTTTTGAGTACATTGCCAAGTAAAACATTACCAAGTGAGTGCTGTGTATAAGATTGCAAAAGTCAGAGTTGAGAAAATAATCTTTTTTTTTTTACATTATGATAACACTTCCAGTACTACATTGCCCCATTGCACAAAGTCAGGTCTCCAAATTGGTTGAGTGAGTTTGGTGTAAAAGAAGCATCCAAAAACATCAGGAATAAACAACAGAAAAAATTGTAATCCAGACCCTCTCATCACCACATTCCCAGCATAAGGCTCTGAATTTACCAACTATCTTCAAATTGAATAGAGAAAAAGTCGTACAAGATGCACTCCAGGACTTCAAGACAAGTTTATGGCTTTTAGAAGCTTAGTCACATCATGCAGAGTTTATGAAGTAGTAATTAAATGCAGTCTATGCCACCACATTTACCAACAATGTATCATTTAACCTGCTTCAATTATTCATGAACAAACTTTGCTGTCTCATGCCAGTTGTTGTCCTGCTAGGAGTGTATTTTAGAAACATTCAACAGGATTGGCCATGTATTTTACATGCTGGCAACGACTCCTCAATTACACAATATCGAGAGTAGTATAGCCAGTAACACCACAACCACATGGCATGTTGAGACCTAGAAAGGACCATGAGCAGCTGGCAATAATTTTTTAGAGGCCCAGCTTACTGGCCTAAAGCAGAAGCCACTAAGGAATCCAACCCCAAGTTTCAATAGTTTGTTTTTCAATCTAACAATTCCATGAGCACCCATAAAATTAAAGATTGCTTTGTACATGTGAACTTCTACTATTGTGCTAACGATTTAATTTATTGTGTTGTTCTTTTACTACCGATGTAAACTAGAAATTAATATAGAATTTTGTTCAAGCTGAGAAGCTTTTATTAAAACAGCAACATTATGCAGTAATACTATGCAAGAATTAACTTCTGCATTTTCCCACTCTTCACTACAGGCCCCTTTGTTATGAACTCAGAAGATGAGATAGAAATGACCATCAAAGACTATAAATCATACACAAATGGATTTGAAAGAGCCAAACACTGGCAATCAAAAATACGTGAACAGTTTTAGAATCTTTTTCACCTTACTATTATTTATTTCGGTGTAATCTTATGAGACTTTTTGTATACTGATATGATTTGATATGATTCGGTAAAGGTATGCATTTATTTTTTTACTTATAATTTACTTTTCTGTGTTGATTTTGTGTTTTTATTGGTGCTACAGGAAATGTTTTTACTATGTAATTATCTCTTTGTAAAAACCTTGATGTGTCATTGCTGTCCCAACCAATTAAAGGGTTCAGAACAACCTTCAGCTCTTGTATTGTGTTACTTTCTTATTTCATAGTTGCCTTAATTTGACATTAAATACACACATGCAAAGAATGTAAGTCAGTCTGTTCCTCCCCTTTATTCTGTTGCACAGTGGTGATTTGTTAGTATGTGCTCCCCTTACTTCCACTACATACTAAATGCCCTTTTTTTTCTTTTTTTTTTTTTTTTGAACTTGCATGGTGGTCTGGGTCACATTAAAAACCACATGTTGCTGTGTGTGTGTGTCCGCAAAGAGAAAAAAAAAATTCGTGAGAAACAGAGTGAGGCAGCAGCTGGACAGGACTGATTTGCCTGCACGTGGATTTGGTCTGGAAGATTTAAACAGAATACAAGGTACTTCATCTAACACACACATGCTATTTGCAACAGCATTGTTCACTGGACATCAGAGTTACCATGTTATGCAGGATTTATGCTTCCACAAAAAGATTCAACTAAATGAATAAAGGATAGTTTCCTTCTAACTGACATATTTGAAACACATGCAGCTGCATGTGACTTAGATCTTTTTGTTTGTATATGTTTTTTTCAACATCAGTATTTGTGTGAGAGAACTTGGTTTGGCTCTCAAGGTGACTTTTTTTTTTTTTTTGAGATGACAACTCTCCTCCTCTCCTGCTCTTTGGAAACATCTGTGGAACTTATTTATATTAGAGAGAAAGAGTGACCTTGAATACGTGTGAGCCTGGAAATCTCTTTAAGAAACATTTACATTTTTATGTCCTCATATCCCTCTTCAAATAAGCAATCTGTAGAGTGAAGTCTGTTGCACATCATGCGAAGTCTGCTTTCTATTGGAATTTACATGCTGCTGTTGCTTGCATATGGCAGGATACTGCTACTACCAACAAAAGTCCAGGCTTCATTGAGAGTGAGTAATTATTAATTCTTGCTCATGACTTTACCCATATAATACAACTTAAACCTACAGCAGGGGAACATGGATAACGCTGCATGTGTAGTCAAAGGCTTGAATAGTGAAAATAACCCAAGTGTATCTGGGCGGTGTGTATCATGCTTGCATTTAGATTCTATTATTAGATCACATACCATTTGACAGTATGAAGATGTATGCATTAAAATAAGGCTGTTCCTAAAATACAGTATTGTAGTCAGATTAACAGTAAAAAATAATGAGAAATAAAATCTAATATGAAAAATGCTTTCAAATGCCCTTTAAATGAATATTGAAAATGACAATTTTTGGTTAAATGTACTATACTTAAATGTAATTCTAATAAAATTAGAAGTCCTGGTATTTGTGCAAGCCCAACCTGATTCTATTGTTCTATTTAATAAGGCAAAACTTAATTCTTATTTTGAGTTTTTTTATTGGATTGTGTAATTTTCCTTTAGGCAGAGGAAGTCTAAATTACAGAATCACTAAATTACAGCATACAGTTTAAACACAGATGTGTAAATGCCTAAACACTGAATGCATTTGTCTTTGCCTGACATAGTGCCCACATTTGCTGCACTGATTGGAATCAGGTAGTTTTAAAACTTGCACTTCACAAAGTTATGATCTTTCTTTAGTCTGAATACTTTCTACATTTTATTTCCTAAAAATGCATAAACCAAATTAAGGACCCTGTCCCACATAATTCATTTTTTTTGAATAACTTTTAAACTCTAATGCAAGCAAAATGTAATTAAAGGTAAATTTAAGGAATTATGCAGATGCATAATTTAAATGAAAGAAACATGCTGCCTATTGCCTGGAAATGTCATAATTCTTACTGGAAGAGTGGCAAAAAGAAAAAGATATTGTTAAAGAACCCTATGAAATTTTCAAAGTGTAACAAAAAAAAAAATAAAAAAAATAAAAAAAAATAAAAAAAAATATATATATATATATATATATATATATATATATATATATATATATATATATATAATTAGGCCCTTCCACTAAGCAATGCATTTGGCAGAAGCACTACGTCACTTATTACCCTGAGAATAAGACCGTCACAGTGAAGCATGTTGTTGACAGCATCAGATTGCAGGGATCTCTTTCTAAACAGAGCCTGGAAAACTGCAACTGATTGCAGATGAGGGCAGGAAAATTAAATCAAATGTATGGGGATTTCCAAAAGTAATTTTCTTCTATAAAAGTGGAAAAATCTGTTGTGGTGCAGTTTTCACAATCTGTTTAACTTTCACAATTTTTCAAAAACATTTAAGCAAAGTGAAAGGAAACTTTTTTTTTTTGTTTGTGCATGCTTATTTATTGAGCTTTTTTAAACTTGGTCATTAAGACAGTTATGATTTAAGGGATTGTAGTCTCACTGTAACAAGTATATGGAGGTGTAATTTTGCTATTGTTGGTTGAACTGGTAATCAGATGTATTATATGTAATGTATATCAAACGTGTGGCATGCTGAATAATGTATCTTGCTCCTTTGGGGCTAATGAAACAGTGGTAGGAAAGGGTATACCTTGAAAAATTTTGAGGTGTATATAACATGGTAAGGATAGTGAGTTCCTGATTTTGAGTAATAATCTCCCACTCCAAAAGGGCTATTAAAATTGTAAACTTCTGAGGGTGATCAAAAATTTGCTAGGTTTGGTGTAGCTACCCAAGCTTAAATAGTCTCTGGGATGTTGGGAGGATGCTGGAGGTGAGCTGAAATGTACTGTTCTTCAAACAATACCACCACTGGACTGAAAAAAGGAAACATAAAATCTATTCAAGCTGAGAACTCAAAACTAAGGGTGCAACGAGCTGCTTCCTGTAAAAAACAATTCACTGCAAGTAGGTACAAAATAGCCTAAGGTTTTATATTAGTAATGTCTTATATTAAATGAGACAGAAAACATTCTTGTCCACATATTGATAATATGATGCATTTTTAAAGATTATGCGTTTGAGTTATAATTCAGGCATTCAATCATATTTAACAACTTTTAGCTGTGTTGTCCCCTTAATAATAATAATAATAATAATAATAATAATAATAATAATAATAATAATGGTTATACAAATTAACATTTCTACTTTTTAAACAGCAGTTTATGCAATTTAATAAGTCAGCCCAAGTCAGCTCTACCAGGACTTAGCATTATTAAACATCCAGAATCACCCACTAACAATGTATTTACACACATTGAATGACCATGCTTCATTTCAAGCACATTTTAATTGGTTTTCACAAATGCATTAAATATATTATAAATAATTACAACAGTTTGTTATACTGTTCAATATCCTTATTCTAATATTTTACGTGGTTTACCAATTTGCCATCATGAAACTGTGCATAACCATTCAAGACTTATTTATAGCTGTGTTACAAGTCTGTATTCATATTGTTACTGGCAAACTTGCTTTCGTACATGGAGCTCCGTGCATAAACCTTCCCCAAACTCCCAGAGCAGAATCATGGGGAAATGCAATACTTATGCTGAGGTAATAGATTCATGTTCCAGCATGGCTTGCGTGTCCCATCTGTTTAGGGTGGACTTTTCTCAGAGGACAGATGATTGTGTGTGTGTGTTCCAGATGCTTATTTGTATTGGAAAATGTGGAAAACAACTGTTCTGAGTAAATGTAACAGTTATGCAGAAGGCAAAACTAACACAACTGTCACGTTGAAGACTAACTTTAAGTGTTTTGGGCCTAAAATGACAATTAATCACAAGCTAGTTGGAAATCCCTGCAACCAAGTGGGCAGTTCAGGGATATTTCAGATAAACGTACAGTTATTACTCTCTATATCGTTTTACTGTAGACTGTTTTTTTTTGTAGATGGTTATGAATCTTGCTTTGATTTGAAAATCTCAGAATACATTTTTTTCATATCTACGTCTTTTGGTCAGAGTGTTTAGAATGCTAGTGTCTATTTCAGTGCCTATTGACAGTAGAGAAACATCCTGGACAGGTCACCAGTTGATCTGAATAAACTCAGTTTGGAAAAGACCCTGTTGACCACATCTAAAATTCACACCTTAGCTATCAAACAAATGCTGCCTTCATAAACTAATCTGTCCTAAACATTTAAGAAATGCAGCTTAATTAATTTCTAATTTATATTTACTGCTATAAGTAATGCATACTTTGTTTCTGTTTATGATGTTTATTTGCAGGACATAAACCAGGAAAGGTGGGAGAATGATATTAGGTCAGCAGCTAGCCTGGATGAGCTGCTGATGTTGACTGATTTTCCAGATTGGAAGCTGTGGAGGTGTCTTCTGAAGCTGAAGAGTGAAGATCCTCCTTCTTACTCAGAATTGCGTTCAGCCTCTGCTGGATCACATAGATCTACTCGCTTTGCCTCGAATTCATACAGTGAGGAGATACTAAAAGGTAGTTGATAACAAACACATAGAAATAACGCTGCACATTTGCAGTCAATTTCCAACGATGATATACTGTATCTTATCCAGTTACCCTTAAAGTTTAGCATTTAATTGGTAATATTATCTAAGTATATACTTTAACTTTGGTCAAATACACTTACAATTATACGTAGTGTTGATGCTATAGCATACATAATGTTGTTGATTGTTTAAACATTTTCCTCTTCAAGTTTTGTAAAGACAGAGTTCTGACCTTAACACAACCAAAAACTTTCACTCAGTTTTGCTGATTGAGCATATAGTAGGTAAATAATAATGAATAAATAAAACATTACTTATTGTTGCATCTCCATACAATGTAAAGTTACAATATATAGTAAAATATATATTTGTAGCATTCATCATTGACTATTATTGACTTATTATTGCCACATATTGCTATTTATTCATTAATTCATTCATTATCTTTTGCTTAATCCTCTACTAGGGTCGGGGGAGGGGGTTCCCCGTGCTCATCCAGGGGAGAACGTTTTCTGCACTGGGCAGATTCACCCAGGACAGGGTGCCAATCTATTGCTGGCACATATTGCTATTTCTAAACCTAATCTATTCATTAATTACAAAATACATAAGTAACCCAAACCCTTAATGTTCCTTTTTCTCAGCCATTGATGAGGAGTGGCAGAAAACCCAGTGCATGCCCCGGGAGACTTGTGTGGATGTGGCACAGGAGCTTGGCATCGCTAATGACATGTTCTTCAAGCCTACTTGTGTCTCGGTGTTCAGATGCAGTGGCTGCTGCAACAAAGAGGGAGTAATGTGTCGCAACACTAGCACCACCTATGTTAACAAAATAGTAATGCTCACTTTTTCTTCTCTAACATTTTACACTTTTTTTCCAACATTTTACCCAAATTCTTACCCCCATGTCCAAGTTAACATTGATGATGTAACACAGTTTATCCCAGTACTTATCTGGAAAACAGCTTGAAAACACGACATCTGTTTGTCACATGGCAGACACAAATAAACTTATTTACACATATTCAGTATGTAAACTCCCCTGACTTGCATATCTTTAGACTGAAATTAAAAACCAAAGCTCACAGAAAAAATCCTCATGGACATGCACACAGAATGGATCTGAACTGCCCTTCCTGGAAATGAAACCCAGGCACCTCTTGCTGTGCGACAACATATAGCTGCCATCACACTTTGTGGCAAGAATGAATGCTTGTTAAATGCTATTTTCTTTTGCATTACAGTTCAGAAGTATAGCAGAAACAATTTAGTAAAATACAAACTGAATGTAATGTCAACTTGTCGGAAACATTACCTTAAAAGTTATGCTTATTAAAATCTTTAATTTGTTTTCTAAATGTGTATTATACAACAGATAGTTCCAACCCCCAAATTGAACTGAGAGGTGTTAAGACATACAGGTGTTAACACATTGTAACAGTAAATGTGCATTATTGTGTTGGCTCTATGGAACTATTGAAGGGACATAAGTTTTTTCATTTTTGTTCAAAATCAAATTATGTATGTCATAAGACTGACATATTAAGTGATGTGCATGAGACAACCTACCACATGCGGGTGCTTAAACTGGAGTGAAGCGTTATGCAACTATTCGCTCTTTATCATACTGTGTGTTACAGATGAATAACTATCACTAATAGAAATAAAGTTTATCTGGCTTGGATTGTAATGTCAGCCTTGTGACTGTGGAATACTGAGCACAGTATGTAATGAGTTTACTTGTTCTCCTTGTGAGGTTGGGGATTTTTTTTTTACCTCCCAAAACAGCTTAGTGTTTAATATGCACAGGATAAAATTACACTTTAAATTAAAGTCTGATTTAATAGAATGGCTGTTATATATATGTTTTAGGCATTATCATGAACAAACCAAATTGGATATGTTGAAAATGAAATAACCCAGGAATAAATAGAAAAAAAGACAAAGAGTGTATACCAACCTAGGCATCAACAACTGTCGTGGGCCTAGTTTACCCTCTCAGAGCATCGCAAGCGGGAGTTGTTGCGCAACGGCAATCAGCAGGTAGCATGTCCCCCTGGGTCAGTGTGTTAGCCAGCACATATTCCCTGTAGTCCATGTATTTGGCCACCAGAAACATGGGACGTTGCATGTTGTGCCCATGTGGACAATGGCCAGCATGGTAAAAAATAGTTTTTCTGAGTATGACCCCATATAATGAAATTAAATTTTGTGTGTGGTGTTTTTTTTTTGTATTTTGCTGAGCAATATAACTACTCCACTAATTAAACATTTCATTGTTCATCCTATTTCCTCAGCTTCTTAGTGTAGTTCCATTTAAATATGGTCCAGAACCAACAATCATCAAGGTAGCCAATCACACCGGATGTATTTGCCAGGAACCACAAATAATTAGAAGAAACGCTCGATTTCACAAGAGGAATGGGTCTGTAACTCATTTATCATTAATGTTATTGTCTGTTGTTTTTGTATCAGTAATAACTAGTGTTTGATCCCCATCTTTGTATTTAAAGAAAAAAAAAATTTGACATATTTAGACAGCCTTAAATCACTTTTCTGTAGGGTGCGACATCTGAAAGTTATAGTCAAATTGATAACTCTTACATGGTTTTTAGGTAATTTTATGAATTAAAAATGTCCTTAATATCCAATGCAACAGTGTCCAAATTGTATCTTTTTAAAGCCAACTGCCATCTTCTGATCTACTGTAGTGCCCCCTGGTGCCCTGCTGTTTTTTTTCTTCTTCATACTTTCATCCGGTTCCTCATTTAGCAAATATAGTGAACACATGATAAATAGACAATGTAATTTCATTTAGATTTCAGTTTCTGGAAGAGCTCATCTTAGCATCTCCCAGACCAATTAAGGTCGTGAACATCCACAACCTGGCCCCATAATGAAGGCATGATGTCATTTTTATTATGTTTTGAGCTTAATCACTGGCTGTTTTTCTGGTTGTGAGTGTATGAGTTTGTAATTATGTGTGAACCACAGGTGTTTTCCCATTCGCCATTTAGAGGATTCCAGGCGGCTGTGTGATCGAGGGCTTATATGGGACTGTATGGAAAATCAGTGTGTACAATATCCTTCCAGCAATCATGGTTAGTAAATCATTAAACACATCTAAATAACACTCGGCCCAGCATTCAAATACATTTGGCTTTAAACACTAGACGATTACATTGTTAAAACCCCAGCACTAACAAAAAGTAAAATAAAAAAATTCTGAATAATATTGTAAAAATTAAGCTGGTTTTATTTCCAAATCTCACTTGTGTATAAAAAAGCATTTTTTATGTTTAAGCAGAATTTCCACATGCCACAAAGACTGATTGTGAAATTGATGTGGAAAAATGTGAATGTATACCCAGAGATGCAATGCCTAGCCGTCTGTGTCCATGTCTTAAAAGAGGTCTCTTCAACCGGACATGCAGGTATTTTGAACGTAGCTGTTTTTACAATGCACTGCCTAACAAATAACATTTTTGTAACATTTTGTTTAAACTGTTCAGCACAAGTTTTGTGTCTGTAATATAATACATTTGATACATCATATGATGGGTCACTTTTATTATTAAATATAAAAAATAATGTTTTAATTGCAGAGGTTAATAATTTGTGGATCAGATGTCTGTGCTAAAAAGTTTATTTTATTTTATTTATTCTTTTTTTTCAAAAGCTGCAAATGAGAGCCAGAGCAGATAAGCACAACCCCCTGACAACTTGCTTCATGAAGCATTACTGGAAGATACATTTTAATTTATTTACAGTTTATAATTTATATTGTTTCTTGATGTACACAAAATGCAACTTGTAACATGTATCCCTAATTTAAATAAGTTAATACAAAAAATAAATCAATTGAACTTTGTAACACTATCTTTGAATCCAGGATTCATAAAGCATTATATGTATTCATAATGCATTTTTAAACTTTTCATAAGCCTCCTAATAGTAATTTACATACGAATAAGCTGTTTACTAATATTGTTAATATTAGTACATAATGGCTTAAAAAGGTCGTAAATGCTCTCTACAAACTTTAAGTAAAGGGAAATCTTACATGAAGTAAGAATAAAATTTAAATGCATCCTGTCAATTTGTGTTATAATGCCTTTTGCGATATTATTACAACACATTATTATAAACATCTTTTATTCGAGCATTTCAAATACTTTTTTTTATAGATGCACTTATATAAAGACCGGATTCATAGACAGTGTTCCAAAGTAAATCAGCAAAACAATTAAATAGTTTTGTTTTATTAGACTGTATTATGAACAAAATAAAAATACACGAGATACTTGAGTTCGTTTTCTTCTATAGTATATAAGGTCATATATGTGTGTCATGCAGGTGTTGTGTATGTATGAATGTATATACTTATGTGTGCGTGTGTACATGTGTGTGTGTGTGTGTATATATATATATATATATATATATATATATATATATATATATATATATATCATAACATCATCAATGTCCTGCAGCACCATTTTTTGGAGCAGCGATGTTAAATATCCGGAAGTGGTTTTCACAGACACTAAGAATAAGGGTTTAAAAGTCAAGGTTATTTCAAATTCATCTTGACATTTAACATATTACTAAATAAATCCAATGCCTCCAAATCTGACACCAGCTGAGGCTGTCAATAAGTTATAATAAGTTTATTAAGTTGCTTTTTGTCTTAAATTAAAATTTACTGCACAATTCTGCTACTAATAAATGTTTTTTTTT
>JAFMOD010000556.1:909504-932532 GCA_019802435.1 Corydoras maculifer | reverse complement strand
TCCTTTCACCCCCCCACCCCCTGCAGCATCGTCGGGTCCTCTATGTCTCTGCCACATTTATACTTGTTGTGCATTCATAACACACACGTACACATAAACACTTACACCTGTGTACACATTTGCACATTAGACACTTTAACACCTCCACACATGAGTGCGCACACATCCGCACACTTGCACGCCCCCGTGGCCTCTACAGAGAGATGGTTTCGACCCCGTGTCCTTTGCTAACCTGCCTCTCCGGTGCTGGATTGGATGTGACAGTGGCATATTGAAAGTCAGCGAGATGTAAAAACATTCGCGCCGTCCAAAACTGATCGACTGGATGGGCCGAAGTACACAAGCTAACGACGGGACGATTGGTATTCATCACACCGATGAAGGAACGGATCTGCGAGTCGGTGCAACACTGACTAATACGTCTGCACTGCATTCTGAGTACTGCCAGAGCACGAGCACACTGAAGCGGAGTAACATGGACATGGACCTGATGATGCAGTCGTGCATGCGCTGGGATGACAGTCCTGACTACACCACCACTGACAGAAAAAAAAGCACGCGAACTGTGAGCTCATCGGCAGCAGGGGGCAGGGTGTGTTTTTCTCAGAACATCGTGGTCCGGCATGTACGGCACATGATAGCGCTCGCACGCCTTGATTGCCTGTTGTCACGTTATAAAAACTCAGTTAACTGTGACAACGACAATTCCAATGATTTGAACGTTTCTGCACAAAGTGTGAAGACGGCAGCGGCGGACCTTCAGCCATATCTGCTCCGAGTCAGACTAATGACATCATAATGCGGTTTCGTCCCTCTCGTCCAGAACGAGCTGCCATTTATAAGCGTTCTTAATGTGTTTTATGCATCTTTGACGTCGCCGGTGACCGACCGCGAGTTTGGAAGACAAACAAAGGATATTTGGGGAGTAGTCTGTCTTATAATGTGTTTGTCAATTAAAGTCTACTAAGCCTGAAGTTAAAGCACAAAGTGAATTGAAATTAGATGGATGGGAAAAACACAGCACTTTGGATTTTGGACACAGTGGGGGAGCAGAGGTGCACTGAGAAACATTTGGAGATAACCATCAACTGAGATTGATGTTGATGTCTGAACCAGCTATGAACATGTAAGAGTATTAATAACTGCAGAACATTAATGTTTGCTCTGTGCTTTTTTAGGACACAGTCTGAGTCAGAGCTTCACGGAATCAGCCGTCTGCTGCTTCACCAGCTCTGTTTCAGCCACAGACCCCTATCAACTTTACCTTTATTCTAACTAATGGCCATGGATCCGCTCCAGAATCCACCCGGAGCCCGTATTATTCAACGCTCTTACTTAGGGGAGCTGGAGAGCATTTCCACGGCATGGTATCTGATGCTGGGATGCATCAGGAGGATACTCCCAGGGTGCCATGAGAGCCGGCTGTAGTTTGACCTGTTGTATTCTCTTTCTGTCTTTCTCTTATTGACTGAAATAAGACCCGGGTACTTCTGCCAGACTCAGGTGAAGTTGCTCACGATAATAACCGCGTCCCCATCTGATGTGATCGCTTATATATAACCACGATGCTGCACAAAGCCAATTAAAGGAGCCACCTGACAAAGCAAATACAGCGGTCCGGGGTGTAGGGGCGAGGAACTGCCGAGGAAGGCAGAGCTTGGTGAAACATCGCAGGCTCCTCTCAGAGATAATACGCTGGATATTGCTGGCATCGCAGTGTGGAGATGGCTAATTTTCTCTCGTGAAGCTCAACTCAGCTGGCTGGTTATTAGTGAGAGTCAAATGCTCCACTTGAACAGCATCAGCATTGTGCTGCGTTACTGACCTGTAGCCGAGAGGGGTGGTGTAAGTGGAACTGGCATGGGAACGCGACAAAGCCCAGGCCAAATAACGCGCTCTGTATGGCGATGAAAGGACCTCGTGACGAGCAAAACTGCAATTCGCTCATTTTGCGTGCGTTCGATTAATAATGTTTACCAAAAGACTGAGGGTCCACGGAAAGCCTGTCATTTTTCATAGCCCCAACCCCCTCTCAACAAATAAACAGCGATTTTATTTTACCAACTCTGCTGTTTCAACAGAAAAGAAGAATAAACAAGTGAAACATGATCCCAATGAACACATCCACGATGTGCATGATGTGATTCCGCTTTAGTTTCAGCATCCAGCCTATAAACATATCCACAACAGAACTAATTTTCTACGGGGAATCATATTCAAATCTATCCACGTTGGCGGAATCAGATGATGGATTTACGGATGAGAGGCGGAGTCAGGGGTTTAGACCTCACCTGAAGTCTGTCTGTGTGAGGAATTAAGCGGCATGAGCCTCAGAGACACAATGCCATACAGTCATCATGCCATACAGTGCACCTGATTGGATTTCTAACCAATCACAGCAACGCATCATAATATTTTACACAACCAGCTGCAACGATGAGATGCTCCGCCATTGCACAGTTGTTAGGACTGAAGTCCACCTTCAAATGTTCAGATACTGGTTCGATTTGTAATTACATATAAAAGCCGAGAGCTTTTACATAAATTCGCCGAGAGCGAATATAACAATATCGAGAAACAGCTTCCCCAGCGACCTCCACCACTTTCGGCGCAGATATAGCGCCTTCTGTTACAGCGCAGATTAAAAGAGATGCAGCCGCGATCGCAGTCACTACGACGGGTCGGCGACGACGGATCATCAGTCACCGAGCGCCGGTGCGATGCCACCTTCATTCCGGCTCGATAATCATCACTCACACAGCAAATGCCAGTGAGATGAAACGGCTTATCGTTGCCTCTGGATCAAATGTGGAGCGGCACAGAAACCCAAGAGCAACCAATATTACAGTTAAGCCCGGTGCCCTTAACCAGGACAGGAAGTGCACTAGAGAAATAATTAATACTCTCTTGAAGTGAAGGATAAGAGCCCTAGTCAAGAAGTGGCAGCTGTCTGAGGTCCTCACCCGGCTGCTTTCTTATTTCTCGACACATTTCAACAGGAGCTTCAA
This sequence comes from Corydoras maculifer, assembly GCA_019802435.1. Classification (NCBI taxonomy): domain Eukaryota; kingdom Metazoa; phylum Chordata; class Actinopteri; order Siluriformes; family Callichthyidae; genus Corydoras; species Corydoras maculifer. The sequence continues at coordinate 929,524 of JAFMOD010000556.1, read as the reverse complement.
GGCTTTAAGAACCTTTTTAATGTTATTGTTTCTTTCTGACTGTTTCCTGGTGGCGACGTGCTGGTGGAGGTGGTGGTGATGGTGGTGGTGGTGGTGCACCGCTGTCTGAAGGTTACAGTTCACACAGTCGACATTCTAACTGCTGGAATCCCGCCGTTAAAACCTGACATCATCTCGACAAAACAGAAGACGAGTTCAGTATTTACACAGTTAATTGTCAGAGTCATTTGGGCCGATGAAAATGTTTTTCATGTAACGGCACAGTGTGAGAGAACCAAGGGAACCGGAGAGCGCAGATGACTTTAAGCAAGTCATTATCTCAGACAGCAGGTGAGTTATGCCTGGTTTTAATTAAAGATAGAGATGAGCTGTTAATAGCACTCATCAATTATTAGTGGTACGTCACTGCAGCCCCGCTGTCGTCTCCTCGACCATCTCACCTTCCTCGTCTCATGAGCGCAGCCAAGAGAACGCACACTATTAAATCTTTCGGCATTGCGGTTCCATCTCCCATCTGTGTACGTTTGTATAGATCTCTAAACGAGGTGTTTACCTCAGTATGCACAAATGCCCCATAGAGGTACATTAGACAGACATTTTAAGGATGCTCTCTGTACATTAAATATCCCTTAAAGTAGACAGTGAATCAGATTGTGTTTCATAATGTGCTTAAACTTTATTGTCTAAACGAAAACGTGTCGTTTATGAATTTTAATCCACATATTTTAATCCGGCAGGTATCAGTTCCCTGGTTCTGGATCTCATTAATTCAGAGAACAATATCACGTTTGCTGACAATGTGTCAGCGTTTGATCGATTATGCTCTGATATACCTGAATCAGAACAGACCGGGGAGTTGATGGATAAATGAGGTCCCTCACCTCCCATCACTTTCCACTCGTTATAGCCCATGCACAGTGGAATTGTGTTGGAATAGCTCGTTCTGTAATATCGAACTGATCTCTATTTTTAATGACGGCTGTGTATTAGACTGACTGACACCGTAATCCAAGGTTGGTTTTAATTAGATCTGGGATAATAAAACTGGCCCAAAGTGCTGGCTGTAATCATAACTGTAATGAGATGCGTTTCCTCCACACGCCCAGCTTAACTCCAACCGCTGGTGGATGACGCAAGGGAATGACTTCTACACGACAACAACCTGTCTTATCTAAATACATTCATCTCAGCTGCCTTTTGAGAAATGATCCTGAGGACGTATGTGTTGGAAGCATCATTTAGTGGGTCAGCAGCGTTGGTGTAGAACCAGACAGAACACATCACCAGTTGGCAGACACGCCCTGGTGGAATAGCACCTCAGATTTTCAGCGCCACCTGGAAATCCACAACGTTCAGCTTTAAAAGCACATGGACAGGTGTTTGAACTTTTTCCACTGTGATGATGGTTACCAGTCCTCCTCGTCTGGAGTCTGGTGCAGACCAGATGATCCGAATCCAGTCCTCTAAACTTCAGCCAATTCATGTGCTGTGTCGTTTCCAGCTTGCAGCATCTGCAAACAGCCAAATAATCAGCAGCTGACCAACACTAATCACCTGCCTCAGGTGCGTTCTGGGATCGAGGGAACTCAAACAAGACAGCGTCTCAATGGCGTGGAATGTAACGTCATCCATTTTGTCTACAGTGCTTACACACAGAGGAATCAATCCACCACATTTAACCTATCAGTGCAGTGACACACACTGACTGCTCGGAGCGGTGGGCAGCCCATAGAAGGGGCAAGGTGCCTTGACCAAGGGCACTTCAGCCAAAGTACTAATCGAACCAGAGACCTTCAGCTCAAAAGACGGATTCCTTACCCACAATCTCATGACTGCCCCAGTCAAAATGTGAGGGCTTTCAGACAGAGAGCCGGTTCCCGGCTCAAATCGAAGGCGAAGTGAAATCGATTATCATTCAGTAAGTGTTTACATGTTTGCGTAACTCGGCGTCATCTCTATCTCATTAACTGAGTCGGAGCTTAGAGCGGATCGCTAGCGACTGGAACCAGATAATCACAGCAAAGCCGCCATAATCCACTCGCAGCCACACCTACCAACCTGCGCGAGTGTGTGTGAGCAAGGATTCCGGCAGCAAACACGTCGGGCTGGAGAGAAAAACTTACATTAGCATTCGGAACTGTGGAATCACTAAGGAATGTTTATTTAAATGCATTGCTGATGCATTATTAACGCGGCACACAGCTCGTACTGCTAAATGACTGATTCATAATTAATTATTCCCATCAAGCTGCAGAGCCCATCGCAAAGCATCCAGCAGCCATTACTCCAGAATCTGAGCACTGAAGTTGTTTAGCTCGTCCGTAATTAATCATGGAGAAATGTTAATTGTTAAATAATCCTGAATAAATCCCGCATCAACGTCATACATAAATATCAGGCAAAATATTTACTAATAAATACAGACTGCTTAATTAAAGGCATCTTTTAAATCATGTAAGAACATCTGTTATTCTCATCAGTAAGGTGGCTGATAGTCATCATTCTGTTACAGTCTCAAAAACATGGTTTAAACATTAATATCAGGAGACAATCTGCCAAGAATAAGTACTGTATATATATCAGGGGGCGGCACGGTGGTTTAGTGGTTGGCATGTTCTCCTCTCAGCGCTGGGGATTCCTGGTTCAAATCCCAATCTGGGTGTAGTTTCCATGTTCTCCCCGTGTCCATGTGGGTTTCCTCCGGGTTCTCTGGTTTTCTCCCACAGTCCAAAAATATGGATCAAGTCAAGTGAGTTCCCCAAATTGCCCCATATAGAGTGTGTTTGTGTGAGTGAGTGTGTGCCCAGCGATGGATTGGCGCCCTGTCCTGGGTGTATCTGCCCAGCGCCCAAAACGCTCTCCCCTGGATTGGCATGGGCCCATCGCCCCGCGACCCATATAGAGGATAAAGCAGAAGATAATGGATGGATGGATATATATCAGGTATGTCATTGTTGCTCTGTTACAAGATCCAGAGATCTGTTCATTCCACAGTCTGCAATTAAAGTAACACTTAAACCGAACCACTTGGTGCCAACAATCATGCCAAGGTTGAAATCACTTTTTCCCCCTCATTATAATCATTGACATGAATTATACATGAGGCAGTAGTAGGCTTATTTATTTCATGATGAGAACATTATCTGGACAACAAATGCCACAAACGCTGTACCATCAGCGCAATCCCATCAACCAGAAGTGGTTCTGCAGCTGCAGAGACAGATATTAACACGTTCTGAAATGACAGAGGAAGAGGAGGTACAGCTATTTCTGAGTCCTAGAGGCAGAACAGCAACACCTCCTCTGCCTTCAATCAAAAAACAAGCAGCGACAGAAAGCCGAGCGACACAAAGCAGATCTCACATCGCTGTGGAAGCTCGGGTGCATAATTCACGGGTCGCTTCATAACATCGTAATAACGACGTGTTTTTCAACGCAGGCTGAACGTTATTAATCAGAACGAGATCCGATCAAGTTCTCTCCCTGCACTCGTACCCCTGACTTCACGCCGCCGCTTATTCACATGCATCAGACGTAGGTGTGTTTGTTGCAGAAACAAATCCTGCGGATGATGACAGCTCCGCCCGACAAAGCTCACATGTTAAAAGACATGCAGAAAGTGCGGGAAGGGCCCGGGGCCCAGGTTTTTACTGTTCATGCTCCTTTTTTTCTGACACTGCTCTGATTTTCTTGTTAAACCATCAGAATGAGATTTCTGGCTTCGGGGGCAAATAATTACCGTTGGCCTGGTGATCCACTGGGAAGCTTAAAAAGACAAATAAGCTTAAAAACGCATCATTTTTTTAGAAAATTCAATAATAAGAAACTGTTTTCCCCCAGAGAATGTATTTTTAATATGCTGGAACATACGACGTCATGTCACTCTGGAAAAAACTAACGATAAAACGAGAACATTCTGTTTGTGTCGCACTAAATCCAGATACACTGAACAAATCACCCAGACTCTGTAATCACACACGCTGGTTGTCGGTCCTGCTGATGAGGAGATTTTACTCCGACAAAAACTAAGATGTTTTTAATTGATTACTGATTAATTATTCAAAACACAAAGACAAAATTACTGGGATACTATATTCTGTCCTCAATCAAACACCAAGCCGTGCATTATGGAAGACTGTAGAGTTGAACAACTCCACCACAGTGCCATGACCTCAAGCTCATCTTGGGGATGAGCCTGCATAGCGATTATGGACCCGAAAACTTCATTCAAAATCGGGGTCTGACCTCATGGACATAAACGGGCAAAATATTTCCACATGTACACCTCAAAAGGTTTATAAAAATGGTGTAAACAGTTATTTGTGTATAGAATTTATAATAGTATGTCCTTAAAGTCAGGCGGCACATTGGCTTTATTGGTTGGCAAGTCCTTCTCTCAGCGCTAGGGATTCCCGGTTCGAATCTCAATCTGGGTAGAGTTTCCATGTTCTCCCCGTGTCCGCGTGGGTTTCCTCCGGGTTCTCCGGTTCCCTTCCACAGTCCAAAAATCATGGATCAAGTCAACTGAGTTCTTCAAATTGTTCCATATATAGTGTGCGTGTCTGTGTGAGTGAGTGTGAGCCCAGAGATAGATTGGCACCTGTCTGCCCAGCGCCCGAAACGTTCTCCCCTGGATGGGCATGGGGAACCCCCCGCGACCCTACTGTAGGATGAAGCGGAAGATAATGGATGGATGGATGTCCTTAAAGTCAGGTACAATGTGCAGATGGTTCAATATTGCATTCATGATTCTGCTCTCTTTAACTGTATCGGTAACTTAACGTCATTGTTTTTTATAATGTTTACATCATTTTTAATCTCTTAAGGACTCCGGGGTGTAGCGGCCACAAAACACTATTAAAATAACATTAGTGGGGGTTCCAGGTCACCTGTTGTGTTGCTGTCCGACACTCGCCGAGTAACACACTCACTCAGATGAACGGCAAATCAGATTAATGCAGTCTAAACCTCACAGCGCTGCATGTCCCAGAATTTTAATACCCCACACAGCATACAAAGAGCAAAAAGCCCGGCATTAATGTCGCAAAAGCATCGTATCCCGATGTCCCACAAGGCATGTTTATGGCTACTAATCTCCTTATGTTTTGAAGGAGGAAGCAGCATTAGCATACCCTCATGACAGGCCACATTAGGACCCTGCTGTCTGTGTGTGTATGTGTGTGTGTGTGTGTGTGTGTGTTCGTTTCATCCTTTTCATCTCTGTTAAGCAGAGGTGTGGCGCGTTTCCCCTCATTTTCCAGGAATCAAATGGATCGCGGTTTCCTTTCACTTTATCCCAAATGACCTGTGAAATGCAGAGTGAGGGATTTCTGGGGAAGACAGCACCGAAATGATATCACACACAAACAGGTGAACCTGCCAAGATTCGAAGGGAAGCTTACATACAACACTTTCCATTAAACTGAATACTATAAAACATAAATAAATAGTGTGAAAGAACCTGTTTAATTTCAGTTCTAAATTATCTACAAGCTGGAAAGCTGACCTCATGTTCTATTAAGCTGAGGTGACTTCTGCGATGTTCAGGAACACAACTCAGCCTCTCCATGAATCACAAAACCCTTTGTACCCCTATCCACCAAATCTATAAATGTCTGCACCTAAGCCCTCTTCACATTTAAAGGCCTAAAACGTGAGTGTGACGGAACCCTATGCATACGTCGACACAATCTGCCCTGCATTCCTCAGTATAGAGGCGCCGTGTTTAAGCAGAGCCAGATTTACCAGAGCTGCAGGATGCACAGCTCCTCTCCCCAGCTCATTTATACCCCCGCCGCTGCTGCTTTATGATTTCAGTTCGGGTATTTAAGCCGTAGAATGACAGAGATTAAAAAAGAGAGGAGATCAAAAAATCTAGAGGCGGCCGGCGTGGTGGGGAGACAGGCAGCTTTAGGGAGGGAATGCTTTCACACAGTGCCCTGCTCACCTCCGCTAAGGAAAACCATCCGAATCACATAGAGGACACACAGACGAAAACATTCACCAGCATGGAAGGGTTGTTTTTTGTAATTCAGCTGTTTCACTGCAGGAGAAAAATCACAGCTCCTGAAGGAAAGTCCCACAGATGAGGGAGAACATGCAAACACTACACTAATAGTAATCAAACTTTTTTAAGTCTAAATATCATGTGAAGGACTTTAATATGCTTTCTCATAACCACGTGGTACACAATTCAATAAAGTCTATCTACAAAGATCAATAAAGATCAAAGGAAGTTACACAAGGATTTACAAAAATAAGAAATGAATGTTTTTTTTTAAACAGCTGCTTCATCAGCATCAGCAAATTGACTCTCCACAAACACCGGCACGGCGCTGACCGCCAGCATCTGAGTGCCTGCTTGCCTTCGCCTTCCCCAAACAAACTCCCTATATCTTCAGCACACGGTCAATATTTCCTCAGAGGCCTTCAGCGCCGAGCTGTTTATCCTCCTGATGAACAAATCCGAGCTCCTGCTGCACATCTCCTACAGAGCACCTCCCACTTCAGACCCACATGTTCCGAAAGCAAACAGCGACGGAACACTCACATTCACCGCTGAATACGGCTATTGAGTCCATCGAGTGCCATGCAGGATGTAGTAGACTACCTGGAATGCAGCCATAGAAATGAAACGGAGGAGAGTTTAATGTGCGGGAGGACATAAATGTTTTTGTATTGCATTTGTCTGAGCATGAGCACCAGAGCACAAGACGAAGGTACAATCTGCAAACACTGAAGAACCGAATCTGTGCTGAGGTTCCGCACAAACGTAAAATCAATGTGGACATTTCACAGAAGATAAAAGAAATGAAAAAATAAACATACGACTGTAAATAAAGCAGCGCAAACTGAGAAACATGAAAGTGTAAGTGTAAAGGACGACGGTTAAGAGATGATTCAAGCGCAGTCGACCCCGCAGTCAGTTTTCTCTTGGTAAACAATATGCTAATAGAACAACAGCCCTCGTCCCGGCGTCCGTACGCTCGGAGTAAGTCGATTAATTTAGGAATGGCCATTAGTAGCTGACAGGCGAGCGAAAACAAAATGATTTTAGGTTGGTGTGAAGGTGAAGGAGCCGTCAGCGTTTAATATACCGACGGGAACGAATGCCAAAAAGAAAAGTGAGTGGAGAGAACGTACTGAAGACGTATCTGCTGCTTTAAAGTCAGAACGCTGTGCTTTCATCTTGTCTCGCTGCAGATTCTGTCTAAGTTCACTTCATGCAGAGAATGAAGGTCACTGCATTTGAGCCATAAAGTTAACAGCCACATTGTACCTGTATCTGACTCTGCACCCATAATCCTATAAAAGAGACCGTAAATGTCCGAAATGAAGGTGTGAACCCAAAACTTTTATGATAAACTTGTTACACTATTACTTTCCCAAGCAGCTTAGGGTTGGAGGGCGTATGGAGCCTTTCTCGGTGCTTATAGGTCAAAAGGCAGAGAATAGGAGATAATTCAGCTTCGTTAACTCATCTACGCATGTTTAGTTTTATAGGAAAAGCCACTAAGACATGAGGAGAACATGCTAACTTTATGCATTGAACCCATGATATTTTGCTGGACTGTTGAAGCACAACTCACCGCGTCTTATAAAGTATGATTTATAATGTATTTCTATCAGGCAGCGAGGTTTGGACCTCATTACCATTTAGAACTTAATGGAAACACTAACAAGATTAATTGGAACGTAAGCAGAAGTTTAAGGATAAAAATTTTAATCAATGACACGATGCACAAAACGAGCACAGTGCAGTGGGTCGTGGTTTAAAGTGCACGAGTTAACATCTGAATGTGGAGAGAGAAAGGGATCGGTTGTCGTCACTGTGATTTAATTTATTCTATACATTCCTGCAAATTAAGTATTTTATTGATTCCGGCTAATAATCATTTTCCTGGCGAGTGACCGACATTTGATCTGTTCTGCAGTTTGCCTCCGTTCTAAGCACCTCGGGCATTCTGACAGCTACCCTGGAGGCAAGTTGGGAGAGAATCAAGTTAATCACAGAGAAGTAGAACTGAACCAAAGAGAAGTACAAAGAAGTTCGAAAACGTGTCTGTGCGTGGGCCGACTGTCCGCGACTAGGTTCCTGTTCCTCGCCTCCATCTGGCAAACGCAGGATAATAAATCTCACCCACTTAATTCAAACAATTTCACAAATCTCCCACATACAGATGCATCCGCGAGAGCCGATGAGAATGGGGCTGTGAGAAACGCGCAGACAGACAGATGCAGAGACTGTCACTGCCGGCCCGCCGGCCCGAAAACACCAAACAGCTCACTGCTGTCAGAAAAAGAGGTGTTTTACAAGAAACACTGCAAAATCAGTCGGCGTGGCATCAGCGGACCGAGAGCTGGAAGAGCAGATGCTATGAGAAACTAAAATACTCATGGAAACTTTTTTAAAAGGACCGAAACAGATCTACGTTCGTACAAAACAGCAGCAACTAAATAAAAACAGCAGCCTCATAACGGGAACAGAAAGTCGTGTACCTTCAGCGGGGTCCTTATTAAGAGATCTACTTATACTGAGCAGGTTCTCCTTTTTGTTTTAAGGCATGTTGAGTGAAAAAAAAAACAGTCTGGCACCAACAATCATGTCACAAATCAATACACAAGCGATTATTTCAGATACACGAATGGCTGCTTGGATACAACGTGGGCAAAAGTATTAAGACACAGACACATTACACCTACATGAGCTTTAATGACATCATAACAGCTTCCACTCGTTCCGCTCGTGATGTCAGATGACAAAAGCCTGGCTCACAATCTCTATGCCAATTCATCCCAAAAATGTGTGATGTCAACCCTGACTTTAGAGTTTGCATGATGGATCAGTGTACAATCACTCTGGAATCCCTTGGATTTGAACACATGTTAAAACAACCACAATTTAAGGGGGTGTGTCCTAATACTTTTGTCCATGTAGTGCATCTATTACATATTGCACATTGATGGGTAACTGCCATTTTCTTAAATATCAATCTTCAGTTTCCTGCCTGAACTTCACTTCCACCATTTATTAAAAGTGAGCACTTGATCAATGAGGAATAGGACACAACCCATCATGTCTAGCTGTTTTAACCACCTGCACTCTGTCACTGTTAAATCAAACACGCTGCATTATGACCATCATCCATTTGATTTTCAGTCTTGTGTTTAGAGATGTAACTAACGATGTAACTAACGCACAGACAACAGAAACCATGCTGAACTGCAGGTGTAAGCATTAAACGGTCCTGCTGTCGGATTTTCAGGTGTGCGTTGCGGCTGCAGTTGGCAGCTTTGTCGTGGTGTTTCTCATCCACCGCCGTATCTGTAAACCTCTGCACGTAGTTGTGGGCAGCTGAAAACAGAGCAGGAATATTTTGATAACTGCAGGGAGGGAAATTGATGAGAAATATGGAAATGTGGCTTCCAGAGTCTCGGAGAGCAAAATGAGGGTGAAAAAGTCCACTCGCTCATTTCAGCGTATTTGCCGTTAAACATGGTGAAGGTTTAACACGCCAAACTCATTTTTATGGCATGTGGCTTCTGCAACCTTAAATGAACTATACTGAATAGGTGACAGAGGGAGGGCAGGGCAGTGTTGGGTCATATGTTCTTGAGAGCATTATATTTCTGCCATGAACAGAGATACGGCCTTCCCCAAACTAATTGCAGATGTCAGCGTATTATAAAATGATGTGTAATGCACATTTGGGGGTGTGGCCACAATGTGGAGGAGTGGACGGCGGTTGGAGGGAGAGGTAGAACCGATGGCATGACGTGTGTAATTGAGGCACCGGTACCAGCGGCTGGTGACATCATCTGTTACACCACCAGTCCAAACTTCATTGTGCCACATGTGACACAAATATTTGGAGTTTATCTCATGAGATATCTTGCTTTAAAAGTTTAGTCTTAAATCTCTGATCCTCCCCCTATGTTTGCAGAATATTCAGATATTCATGATGCTCTGCTTCTTCGTATCTGAGAGCAGAGAGACCGGACCTCTGTAAGTCTCTCATCACCAAAGCAAAACAAAACATTGGAGCAGCTTGTTTTTTTTAATTTCCCCTGAAATTAGACCTTTTTGCTGGATACGGTTCAAAAGGCCATATGAGGGGAATTGCAGAATCGCTGCTGGACTTCTGAATGGCGGCGCTTGATGAATATAATGAGCATTGATTTGACAGTGGTCGACTAAATCATTGTGCAGTTACGGTGCCAGGATTCTCAGCTTTGTGTGAAATGCCGATGTGATGTCTCAAAACCAGCTGATTCTGTTAACTGTACTAATAAATCATCCTTTAATCCACGAATTATTATTATTATTTACTTGTTGGTTATCAATCCACTGCTACTAAGCAACATCCTCCCTCCTCAAGAGCTGCCTCTAAACTGGGCTTCAAATCCCAGTTTCTATTAAAAAAACATTTTCCTGAAGCCAAACTTTCAGCATTGCTTTTAAGGCAGTGTGCTGTGGAGAGAATGATGCAGAACCGGTTCAATGGACCTGGAGATATTTACACTGCAGAGAATGTTTTCGGGGAAAGAGCCGGCGTTCATCTCACACCGCTGACCAGATCTACTGGCCTTTCGATTGGCTCTCTGGATAATGAGGCGTTACAGAACATGATGTATGATGTTTAAACGATGCTGTGAAGCGGCACCCTTACTACGGTGTGGGATGAGACTAATGAGATTAGTTTCCTGACTTAAAACACATCCATCTCTGATAAGGCCACGGGATCGGATCAGATCAGGGATCCTGCGGCTCATCGATGTCGTGCTGCTTCACCGCAGTTCATTGTGAAAGGCTCATTTGGTTAACCTTGTTATAAAGGTCTCTGGATTCCTCGGGGAACCGAACGTGAACCACAAGTCGGCCGAGTGAGCGACTTGAAAGGAAAGCTGTTTCACAGACGCTTTAAACAGAAACTAATTTATTTTTGTGATGATACACAATGAAACACAAAAGCAGCAGTCCCGAGAGACTTTCATTGTGCATGAACAAAGCGCAGTTCCGTTAAGATTACGCTGCCATCAATAAGCAGGGTGATGGGGCATTCTGTTGCGGTAAATCAAATGGGCTCAGGTGGCTCGATTCACAATTACATCCTCACGCAGCACTGTACAGATTTTGATCGCTGATGTTTCGGGTGAAGTCTGAACTCAGAGACAAGGGAAAACCATCCCCAGGTTAAAAATACCACCGTTGTTTTTAAGGGAAGGGGAAACTCTTTAAAGCAGGGATATTTGCATGATATGATGAAGTCTGGACATGGCTTCGGATGAAGGCATCTCAATTCTGTCTTTAAGCTGTAAATGTCTGAGAGACACACATTTATCTCAGAGAATAATGGCAGTCCGATGTTATGGGGAGATTAATGAGATTAATTTAACAGTTTAATAGAAGCCGTTCAAGGGCATTAGAAAGTAATTTAAAAATCTGCATGGTAACTTGTAGCCTGACACGAGGTGAAGACTATAAATGCTGTTCGCTCTCTCTCCAACACTCTGATCTTCCCTATACCCTACACCCTACTTCGGATGAAGTACAAATCTGCAACAACCCCGCCCTGCCCCCTCCAGCACTGACCGCATGCAATAGGAAGGCAATGAAGTTTACATGAGCTGGTCTTTGAAGACACTCCAGAAAGACATCAGCTAAAAAAACAAGCTATTATGGGTAACCTCACCTTTGGACCAGCTTGTGTGTGGGTGTGTGATTAGATGAAGCACAAGGCTAATTTGCAGGGCGCGTGAGGGAGCAAAGTGCCATCAAAGGGGTAGATTAAAGACTGAGTGTGTAGAAAAAGGGCTGGGGTCAAACTCATGGGCTTGAATAGAATGACAGTGTATGATGGTGAAGAAGTTGGGAGCCTGGGGGAACAGGACGAGAACAGGACAAGAACAGGACGAGAATAGGACGAGAACGGGGCGAAAATGGGGCAAGTCCAGGCAGGGTAAAAAGGAAACATGTTTCAGACGGCGACACACAGCCCTTCAGAAAATTTCTCTGATGTAAACCGGTTGGAACCGGTGGCTGTTTCGTTGGAAAAATGAATGGGTGGTGTCCCAATAAATGTCATCCAAATAGACCGAGTCCAGTTTATTTATATAAGGCAGCACAGAGTGCAGCACCACCGCCTCGCACCACGTTGGTCTTGGGTTCGGTTCTGATTGGGGTGAACGAAGGGCCTTTTTGCATGGAGTGTGAATGTCCTGCCTGTGCCCTCCCGCCCACATTCCAAAGACATGCTGATTAGTAGATTAACCATACTTATTGATCCACTGATTGGATCGTTTGTAAGATTGTTGGTTGAGAAAAGCCTTGGTGACGTACTTTATAAAAACCTTCACCATGAAAATCCACAGATCAGAATCATATCCAAGAGTCAGATATGATTGAAGTGATAACACACACACACACACGCACACACACACACTCACACACATATTCACACACACACACACTCACTTATATAATCTTGTCTCAAAGCAGCTTTACAAAATTCTAAGAACCCTCAAAGAGCAAGTGAAAGCAGCAGCAAAAGAGAAAACCCCTTATAAATAAATATATGTTTTTCAGGAAGAATCCTTGTGAGGACCAGACTCAGTAGGGGAGCTATCCTCTTTAATCAGAGGTGCAGTGTTAGCAGGTGAGGAACTATATATATATATACTGGATTGAATAGAGGGCGGCACGGTGTCTTAGTGGTTTAGCATGTTCGCCTTTCAGCACTAGGGATTCCCGGTTTGAATCCCCATCTGGGTGAAGTTTCCATATTCTCCCTGTGTCCGCGTGGGTTTCCTCCGAGTTCTCCGGTTTCCTCCCACAGTCCAAAAACATGGATCAAGTCAATTGAGTTCTCCAAATTGCCCCATATAGAGTGTGTATGTGTGCGTGTCTGTGTGAGTGTGTACCCAGCGATGGATTGGTGCCCTGTCCTGGGTGTATCTGCCCAGCGCCCGAAACGTTCTCCCCTGGATGGGCATGGGGAACCCCACCGCGACCCTAATAAAGGACAAAGCGGGAGATAATGAATGAATAATGAATGAAGTGAATAGTCCAACAGAGGTGTTGATTTTAGTCCATATGTTCTATTTTGAAAACGTTAAAACACTGAGATCCTCGTTAAAGTTTGATGTCAAAGATTTAAATTGTCTCAGGATTTTATTTTGGTTTATAAGACGACTGGGGAATGAACTGCCCCCAGACGATTCCCAAACAAATGGTGGCGCAAGTCTCAGGGGTAAGCGCTCTTCCTTTTTAATCATTTTCTGACAATTGATTTGTAATTATAATTATCAAAAGCATAATAATTTCGACCTCTGGCCCATCTGTCTCCGTTCTAGACTCACGGTCTCCTGCCCACAGCGCTGAGCTTTAATGCATCAGTGTTAACATGTTCTCCAGAGTTCTCTATCTCTCTCTTTCACATACACACACATATCCCTCATACACACACGTTTACAACCTACTGTGGCTATAATGCTCTTAACCCTCCCGCATTGTGCTTTATTTTCATGAGGGCTTTAAGTCTCAGAACCCAACTTTAGTGAGGATGGCTGAAGATGGATAATTGGTTTAAAGACGAACAATAAGAACCCATCTGGACTACATTCGTTTTTCTTATTAAAAGGTACAGCGGAGTGTGTTTTCATGTAGACACAGAGTACTGCGCTTATTTTTCGCTGCATATCTGTATGGAACAGAGAACCATTTTGGACAGGATAAATAATAAGCTGCTTACGGAGTACAATTTACATAGAAATAAAATAATTATGTTTGTCATTATTCTTCCATCCACATGAGGATGTGATGTACCGCGGTCTGAATTCAGCCCTTCGGCATCGCTCATCACCTCCACACTCACCCTTCTCCGTCAGGAAATAATAACCAAGGAGCTTTATTCAGGCCTGCATCAGGAGGTCAGTACGGGAAAGATAGAGGTCAATAAATATGATGTTAAATACGAGGCATGAGGTCACAGTTAGCGTGCGAATCCTGAACTAATGGCGGGTCAGCAGGTTTCAGATCTGATTTATTACAAGTTTAAGTTCAACATTAGGCAAAAGTCTGAAACCCAGGTTCAATTAGTTTGTTTTGTCGATACATAAATATTTGACTGGCTTATTTAGATCAAGGGATATTGGAACCTATCCCAGTAATTACACAGCACAGGTGAGAACGCACCATGGATAGACCATGTCAGAAAAGACACAGAAAAGATGAACATTTGCACCATCTATAATTTACTTTTTGAACTATGGAAGGAAGCTGGAACAGTGAGCTGACACAGAAACAGGGAGAACATGCAAATTCACACTCAAAAGTCTGTAACTCGTAAGGATCTTATGCGCTGAGAAACTGCACTGTAGTCGACTGATTTTGAAGTAGATATTTCTGTATGACAGAAACTGTGCTGTGTGTGTGTGTGTGTGTGTGTGGTAGTTAATGAAGACAGACATTATTAGCCTCTGACTGAGTTTTGCTGACATAAAGAGAGATCACAGAAATAACTGTACCTCTGTTGTGTGTGTGTGTGTGTGTGTGTGTGTGTGTGTGTGTTTGTGTGTGTGTGTGTGTGGTTACATAACCATATTTAACATACATTTATATGGAATTCATTTCAGTGTGTCAGCATAACAAAGTACAATTTAGCTAAAACAACCCAGAATGTAATTAAAGCCCAATCCCAGATGATGAAAGTATAATACACACGACGTGCCTCCAGCTCAGAGGATAAAGGGAATAACAGAGGCAGTTAACTGCAGAATTACACCCTCACTGAAACTGTAGACCACTGTGCTGCTTGTGAACTTGTAATATCTTTTTATCCAAGTGCAATAAGGAATTAACGAGTAGAACGTCTCGCTGCACCGGCTGAACAATCACGTATTTTAGTCCTAGTGATTTTCATTTTGCATGCTTTCAGATCTTACTGTATATCAAGTTTGTTTTTTCTACGTCTCTTTACTGAGGGCTGATAAAACGGGGCGTTGGGCGTACAAGATGAAGAGCCCTGATAACCTCGAACCCATAAAAGACGCAATAAACAACAGACGTACACATCAACTGAAACTGTTAACATTGCGCTGCTTAGTTTTTCATATTTCTCTCTTGCGCACTTACAGACTAGCTAGAATAACCACAGACTGTCTGCACACCGAGGCTCGGAACATCATCAAGAATCCGAGCAGAAACGGGTTCCCACAACAGAACGTCTGCTGAGGAACGACGAGAAATGAAAGCCATGACAGCTGAGAGAGAGAGAGAGAGAGAGAGAGACATATGTACATGTATAGTGTATTCATATTATGCTGTGTGTATATAAGTACATCATGGTATATGTGAGAATAATATATATCAGCATGTTTTTTTAATTATGAATTATTTATTAATCTTCGTTTTTGATCTGAAACTATTTTTTTAAGCTTGTTAAAATGGTTGCACTCTGTCAGCTTCAGAAATTCAAATGTAAGTTTGTCATTCCAATAAAGCAACTTGATTAATTAATTAAGAGCGAGAGAGAGAGAGAGAGAGTTCATCTCACTCACTCACCCCATATTTTCAACTGATGATTAATCAAAGGTACAGTAAATACTTTGTGTGTCCTGTAATCAGTACACACACACACACACACACACACACACATACACACGCATGGTTTCGTGACTGATCACAAACTCTACACACACACAAACACACACACACATACATGCAGAGTCACTTGAAGCAGATGGAGAAATCAGCAGGGCGGCTCTGGCATGCAGCACCTGAACCGCTATCAGCTCCCACACACACTCAAACACACTGCTGATTCTGACATGCACCTCTGTGCTGACCCAGAACCCCAGAACCACACCAACAAACTGCATTCATTACTGAAAAATGATTTAATTACTTTCTTTTAAACTCACATCGACTGTCACTGTACATTTTAACAGATTCCAGGAGCTGGAGAGCGAAGTGTTTTTCACACTTACAATGAGGCGACTTAACAAGTTTACATTCATTCACTCATTTCAGAAGCTGCTGATCTTAATTAGGATTAATGTCACAATGGGTGTTGACACCTATCCCAGCATATTTTGGATGTACAATCAAAAATTCTGAATTCTCCTGATTTTAAGTCTCATTAGAAACCCACACAGACATAAGGAAAACACAGTGCCTCTATAGAATATGTGAGCGATGGAATAGATGGCGAGTGTGTAAAGAAACCTGATAGCATGAAGATTGAGACATTTAGAGAATCATGAAAACAGTATTGTTGCGATATCTCCCAGCAGCCTGTACATCATCTCAGTCCTGTGTGTGTGTACGTATGCAGATAAGAAATTAAAACAAATTGACGAATGAAATCCACACGGTTCCTAAGTGAGTGTGTAATGCAGGGTTTAATGGAGTCCGAGACATTTATAAAAGATGATCGGCGGACAGAGGAAGATTAACTCTCAGCCAAGGCGAAGCTTTCACATCCAAAACATTACTTGCGCTTAGTCCGCCTGCCAGACAGCTGCGGCGTTTCCACCGAACTGAAGATTTGCTCGGGTCGTTTAAAGCTGTCAGGCTCTATCTCCCTGTCAACACTCATTCGCGTGAACTGCTCTCTCTTTCAAGTTCACACAAGCTGACAAGGCGGTGCTACAATGATGCATGAGGAAACAGAGAGGGGCTCGAAACACGGCCGAGTAAAAGGGAATATTGTACGTGCTGCTTGAACTCTTCGGTTGCACTCTGGGTAACCCTTTGGAACCGAACGTCTGGCGCGAAAAGTCGAGTGGTCTAATGTCATTATCCGAGTTCATTTGACTGCGCTGCTCGAGGAGCTCTGTGTGTACGGCAGGATGCTGTTTAGCATTTTCGTGGCCATCGGGAAGAAAAAAAAACGTAAAGCTGTTGTTTGCATAATTAAAACTTTATCTCACCAGCCGGCACAGTGGGCTCCTAAGCAAGGTCCTTAACCCCGGATTGCTCCGGGGGGGGCTGTATCATGACTGACCCTGTGCTCTGACCCCAACCATAAAGCTAAAATATTTATAAGGATCCGTGTATGATGATGCAATATAACACACCAGTGTTAAAGTGACAGAACCGTCATAGCCCCGCCTCCTTCTGTTGTAGCTTCCTAATGAAATTTTATTGTGCAGTAGCATTAGCTTACATACTAAAAAAACGGCATTATGAGAATGAAATGTACGCATAATCAACATATCTGCCTGTTGTGTGAATGCACAGCATGCATGTAGTCGCTTATAGAGAACAACATTCGTGTTAATTACTAATTAGCTTTTATCTCCATGCTTTAGAGGCTCACATTTAAAAATTCTAATAAGCTCTAATAGCAAATCAACCTACATATTAATTAAGCTCTTAGTGAAAGAGATCATAGATCAGCTACAACGTGGGAGTAACGGTAGCTGATTTCTGCATTCTACTCTGCATGGGGAGAATAACAAGGCTGTTTGGGAAGCAGCTCAGGAGTCACGAGTCTCAAGTACAAGTTGTACACATGTACTGACTGTCTGAACTCCTGTCTGATCTCAGCCCATGTGCATGTCTGATTATTTACGTTTCTGGCTGACCAAACGTCTGAAATAAGCTGCTTTAATGTCCAGGGTCTTTCCTTTTAAGCCAGCTGTACAGCATTTAGGTTAAAAGACGCATTGCATCCTAAAGAAACAGGTTCAGTGATGTTTCCGTTGTTTCCCAAATGAATTCCTTTATATTCCATATCGCAATGAACTGAATGTAAAATAGAAGGCAGAAACTGCGCTGCGAGTTTTCCCCAAAATCATGCAGCCATTAATTATACAGTCTTTATGAGCAATTAACTCAGCACTTTGTTCCTGGACCTCATCAGGTTCCACTGTTATAATTAAATTATGGTAAAGTCCTGTGCAAACCTGGAATATAAAACGATCGGAAAGCTGTTTACTTTTACAGGATTTCACAGACACTCTCAGTAAAAAAATCACTGATTGAAATCGAGATGTCAGGGCCTTGATAACGAGCCTAATAATGGCTACTACCGCATACATGTGTCTACATCTATGCTGGGTTTACCACAGCGAACATTCTGCCACCACGCTCCCATTATATTATAGTTCAAACCATACAGTCATGTTTCATATTAGTTCCAAGGTCAGTCAGAAAGGTTACAGTCTCCCGTGCTACCATATTGTAGCTTTATTCGATTTCAGACTCCAGTGCGAGGGAGACATGAAAGGGAAAGAATCCCATCTTGCCAATTACTTATACACTACATACACACATCCTACAGCGAAAGAGCACAGGTCATATCCTCAGGGACCGCACTTACAATTAGACCTAAATAAATGATGGGCAACGGCAGCAGGGAGAAAAAACTATTAAAAAGATAGAAGGAGAGTAAAATGAATGAAGTGGTGATGGAGGTGATTATCTCTGAAGAGGAAAGAGAACGAGAGGATAAATCGCACAGCGGTGCAGAAGCATCATGCAGTGACCACATGGTTTCTCCCAGTCACATGCTGCACTCCTGATGCAACTGGCAAATGACCAGAGATAACACACACACACACACACACACACACACACACAGAGCGGATACTGAGCCATGAATAATGACTGACCCAAACAGTGGTTTATAATGACTCATCAACAGAGTGTCAAGATAACANAACGAGAGGATAAATCGCACAGCGGTGCAGAAGCATCATGCAGTGACCACATGGTTTCTCCCAGTCACATGCTGCACTCCTGATGCAACTGGCAAATGACCAGAGATAACACACACACACACACACACACACACACACACAGAGCGGATACTGAGCCATGAATAATGACTGACCCAAACAGTGGTTTATAATGACTCATCAACAGAGTGTCAAGATAACATCAGTGATAAAAAAAAAAAGATAATAAAATAATCAATGAGCCGCTGAAAACAAGTACACGATATTGGGACACACACCTTAATCACTGAATCCAGGTTTTAGAATCGATCCAATTGACACCGATGTATAAAACCAAACACCTAGTCATGTATTTGGGGCGATGGCGTGCTTCCAACTTCGTAAAAACAGTTTTGGGAAGGACTTGAAGAACATGAATGGCTGAGTTTGATGGACCTGAACCCTGACTGTAACCCCATCAAACACCTTTGGGATGAACTAGAATGTAGATTGCGTGCCAGGTTCACTCCTCTCTTGCCTAAATCACATTAAATGCACTTTATATACATTAATCAAAGCTGCTACAGGTACTTCTGTCATCATATTACAAATACTACTCGAATAACAACATTAATAATAAAAGCCCCAAAGCTGGTGTCCTCATGTGCATTACATTAACAATAAAACATCTTATCAGAATGTACACCCTGAGTATTTAATATCACCCTGAGCATTGCCTCGACATTCACAACATTATTATTATTATTATTATTATTATTATTATTATTACAGATTTCAACATCATGGACCCCAACAGAACTACAGTAAATGATTATAAAAATCGATTTGGGATGCTGTGGAGTATTTCTCCTTTACTGTTCTCCACTGTATTGTAGTAATAACACAATATAAGACCACATATCACCCACGCACACATGACTGTTTCTACACCCAGTGAAAGAGCAGCGAACCGGGACAACTGCCCTTCACCGATCGAATCCCTCCCCCGGGTTTTGCCATAATGATCTTCATTACAGAATAACAGCTTAAAAGGAAACAAAGCAGAGAAAACTGAATGATGCTCTTAATGCATATAACTCAGGCTTTGCGACACATTCACAGGAGGAGTACACCTTTACGGCGTAAGTGCTGTATTCTTCCATATGGAAACATACAGGCAGCATGAATTATCCACCACAGCCACCTGCTAAGTGTTTTACTCACAGACAGAGCAGTACGACAGAGGGCCACGTGCCAGGTTTTCGAAAGCCAGACCCGAAAAAAGAGGAACTTACTAACTGTGACAGCGAGGCTGAAATTAGAAGACAAGAATGGACTTGCCTGAAGCGACTTCCTA
>JAFMOD010000556.1:889950-909430 GCA_019802435.1 Corydoras maculifer | reverse complement strand
AGGTTTTCGAAAGCCAGACCCGAAAAAAGAGGAACTTACTAACTGTGACAGCGAGGCTGAAATTAGAAGACAAGAATGGACTTGCCTGAAGCGACTTCCTAACCTCATTCACACCAACAACAACAACGTCTTAAGCGTTAATAACGAAGAGGCAGGAGAAGCGTGCGTCCTCTGAGTCATTCTGATTTAAAAATACATGGACGCCTTTCTCATGCCATGGATTTATGTATACTAAAATACTGTCCTTACAGTTAATATGGTGGAGGATCTATAGCCCTCAAAGCATGGTTTTGGATGAAGCAAAAGATGCTTATGCGATCTTGACTTTTAAAAAGCATTGTAAACCTAATTGGGACCTCGGTGCTGTGATTCAATTTATTTTATTAGATATGACTACAAACCTGTGATGTCACTATCCACATTCTGTATGTACTGTATGTACAGTCAGACATATTTATCCTTTTATCCATCTCTCCGCTCTCAGCCTCAACATTCTGCCTCTGTAAAGCTGATCTAGGGTTGGTAGAATCCCAGCGGCAAGGTGAATTGGTTAGTCTGAGCGCAGTTGAAACTGATCTGAGAGCAGTCCACTGGAGCGTGCACATGAATTATAAATGCAAGGCCGTTTCTCAGCAGGCTGGCTCTCCTTTCAGCTTCAGCCACTACACTGAGAGCAGTGGTTCAAGTGGTCCAGAGTGATCAGGAGCCACTCCAAGCCTGAATAATTCAACCGCGGATTCGAAAAGCTCTCTCACATACTTATTCAACATGTCCAGGTTCATTATGTGAAACGTCCGAGGCATAGTGCAGCTCCAACATCTCGGATCAACACTAACAGGGCTTCACGGTCAGCCAAGGAATTCATCATTCATGCATACATTCACACCTGGGAGGATTTACTATCACCATTTGACCCGCCGGCATGTTTTTGGAGTTGTGGAAATTATGGAAATACAGGACGCACACACTGGGGAGAACATACAAACTTTACACCAAAAGAACCTTGTGCTAGATGACTAACATTGCTGCAAGCACATGCTTGAATTTATACACCTGCAACAATGGGACTAAATTAAACACATAAATTCAACATTAGGGCGGCATGGTGGCTTAGTGGTTGGCATGTTCTCCTCTCAGTGCTAGGGATTCCCGGTTCGAATCCCAATCTGGTTGGAGTTTCCATGTTCTCAACATTATGAAGTGTGTCTGAATACTTTGGCCCACATGGTACATTAACCTTTACATACCACAAAATTATACAAATTAATAGTTTTACTTGCAGTTAACTACTTGGATTTACTTAAGCAATTATATCACTTACTAAGAAGTGCAGTTTGGGTAAGAAATAAAAGTCAAATGGGGATTAAATCAGCGGAGCTATAAGAAAACCAAAAAGTGCACATGGTACACTAAGATAAACAATTCTGTCTGTAGTGCTCTCACAGTACTCTCAGATTATTTTCCTCAGGCCATGCTGCTGAAGCCCCTGACCCTCACCAAAACACACAGCAGTGTGCAGCGCTCAGTCTGCTCACCTCTAAACAGAGCCTGAAGACAAACATGACTGGAATAACAATACAGATTCAGATTGGCTCGCCGGGGGTCTGAGCCGTGCTGCGCCGCACGAGAGCTCCGTTATTTAATCGATCTTTAATAAATCCATTTCCTGTCCTTTAGCTTTATGTTGATACACACCACAGACATACGCTTTATTTATAGAAAACCAAACCACCCTCTGAACATGTTCCAACTCGGCGCTGGCACATTCGTCACCCCGAGCAGGATTCAGCCTGCTGTGTGGTCGACCCTCAGAACGAACAGACGCTTTAATTCATTTAGAAAGTCAACTGAGATGCTAAGAACTGATTAGGCTTTACTGTATATGTTTGTTATGCAGACGTAGGTGCACTACAGAGCTATTTGGGACTCTAATGGACCCTTAATCTAAAGGTTTTAGACAAAACCCAGAAGCGTACGGTGCTTAAAGTGTCTGTACCCCCCCTGAATGAGCCCTGCTGTTATCGTATTCCAGCTCAGTAGTAGTGCGGCTCAAAATAGAAACTGTTTGCTCTGCTTTACCGTAATCTCTTAACCAAAGCATCCTTCCGCAGCCTCATCACCCCAAAAGCAAACAAGACTGACGTATCCACTGATGACCGAGTGCTGCCAACCTGCTCAAGAGATGTTGAATTTCTATGGGCTCTGCTACAGCTTATGACGAGTGACCCCTAACCAGCGGCATCGTTTAGGATGAAAATCAGTGCACAAGAGCAAATTCCTTAACATTTATATTATATGGACTAAAGAACTGCGACACACCAATTAGTCAAACAATTCAGCTGTTTTATTCGGTCCTATTGCCGAAGGTGTATAGAATTAACCAACTAAAAATGTATTTGAGCAACTGTATTTGCAGTAAATAGTTTGGGGAAGGCCTTTTTTGATTCAGCAAGGTACATAAAGACATGGCCCTGATCTCAACCTAATAAAACACCGTTGGAATGAACTAGAACCAAGGTTATGAGGATGGAAGACCATCTTGTACAACATTTTTAATGAACACGTTTAATGGTTATATAAACAACCTGTATCTTAGTGTCCAACCTTTTTGGCTGCTCAAAGAGCATAAGTACTTCACTGAGCTTCAGTCCTCACTGCCACTGTGGCTTCAGTTTGTTCTTTGGGGTTTAGGCTTAGAACACCGTAAAGCTGCTTTAAGACTAAGTGCTACTGCAAAAATCTCTATAAAAATAAATCCACTCGAACCTAACCTCCCAAAAGTACACCTAAATAACTAAACCAACATTTGTACTGACACACACTGAAATCTCCACCTGTTAAAGCCCCAAATGCGGATACAACTCAGAATAGGATATAACTCAGAATAGGATACAATATATATATATATATATATATATATATATATATATATATATATATATATATATATATATATATATATATATATAAAACGCCAGTATAAGGTGTAGGTCCCAATACTTTTGTTCATTCAGTGTTCATCTGTTGTCCTTATCGTCTCGTCACTCTTTTCTTTGAAAACGTCAAAGACCGGACCATAATGAAGTGAAAGATAAAACTTCCCCAGGCAGCGACTGATTGTTACTGCTGAACACTGAACAATAACCTGGTTTAGTGTATCGGAGTTATCCGAGTGGAACAGATTCTACCCAGAACAAGCTTTCTAAGGAACACCCTTAGAGAAACCCCGTTCTCACCGAGCTTCACCTGGAGATTCTGTGAAAGCTTCGCTGAAAGCGCTGATGAACCTGAGAGCCCAGAAGAGCTTTTTGTAAAACCTCAGTATGCCATCCATTCAACCCGAGCTTCACACGCCACTCTCTCTAACTAAGGTAAGAGTGTTCTCAGTAACTGAATCATACCTTCTTCAGCATCTGCAGGAGATTACACTGAGATGGACTACCCCCCCCCCCCCACACACACACATATACACAGAGCCCTTCCATCAGGGGAATATCTGTGTCAGCTCAGGCAAAGACGTTGCAATGTGAAACCAGCTCTGGTCTTCTTCACCAAAAGAGAGAATCGAGACAATGAAGGAGCATGGGGTCGATTTTAGATTTGTCTTTGAGCACAAATAGCTCCGTCTTCTTTTATTTTCACAGGTGAAAAAGAGACGTAGCCCGGGAGAGGACAGAAACTGCTTTGTGCCGTAGAATTCTTTTGATTTCACATCGCTGAGTGCCAGCAGCCTGATGCAAGATTTTCAAACCTGTTACACAGAGTGGGATGAACATTAATCTCCAGGAAGATACAAGAAGCAAAATACTGTATCTACCACACAGTGCAGACCTTCAAAACAGGGAAGGAAGGAAGCTTATTGTTTTTATTAAAAAATAATCTCTGGCATATTTCCAAAAATATAAGGGTTAGAAGCAGAAGCTAAAGACTGCACTTCTCATGTGAGGGTGTACTGTAGGAGGTCGTTTAGCATGAGGTCACAATTGTATCCCAATTTAATGGTTGAGGTCATAACACAAAGTCAGCCATGATACAGCTCTGGAGAAGCAAGGGCTGCTCAAGGGCCCACACTGGCAGTGTGGGTGGAGAGTGGGTGGAGAGTGGCCAACCTAACTACTGAGCTACCACACCCCAGACATTATTGAGACACATTCAATACCATTGGCACAGGTGTGTAAAAACAATCTAACCATAAACGTTGGACAGTCATATGCTTTTAATTTTGTGAAAAACAGACCAGGCAGCATCAACAGCATGTACAGCCATGTACGGATTGTGTGGTGATCAGGTGTCCGTATATAAAAATTTAACAAAAAAATGTTTTGAATAAATGGGCAAAAACCTCAGACTCTCCAAAGAAAAATTTCCTCAGAGAAATGGAAGCTTTAATAGGGGCAAAAAAGAGTGCAACTTACAATAGGACCCTCCCCTCAATCAATAATAATGAAAAGTCAAAAGACCACCAAAAAGGTCACCCGTCCAATTCAGTATGTCCAGTTCACCGGACAAATATGCCTTTGGACTGTAATAGTAACTGGAGCTCTTGCCGATAATGGAAGTACGACACAAACGCCTCATAGGTCACCCACAGAGGAATCCAACTCAGGACTTACATGCTGTAAGGTGACAACATGACCCGCTAAGCCGCTGTGCTGACATCAGTCAAGCATGTTCAGTAAGTGCGGGGTCATGCCTCCTTAACGTCCAATGCAAGTCGTGACACTCATGTTGCTGACGGGACAAAAAGACCTATTGCTATATTCAAACAATTTTTACCCAGCATGCACTAGGCTTGTGGTTAACAGCTGCAGCAGGTCTGGCTTTTAGCTACACGTTTCCTGTTAAGATCAGAAATAGAATGTAACAAACACAGAGTTCAGACGTCTGCATTATCTGTGGCACTTAACTTCAGCATTGTGAATGGAAACTCCGTGCTGTCATTGTTTCTTTCAGCTTGAACATGATTTCTGGCGCACATGTGCCATCGGTCTTGGCAATAAAGCAAGATACATTCCAGGGCCTCACATATCAAAGGAGTCCATGGAGGTCCCGTCAGTTCATGGACTGTACAGAGGGCTGCATTAACAGAACCCATCTGATTCACATGGGGAGCTCAACTGGATCAGGTGTGCAGGGCTCCAGCTGGAACCGAAAGCTACTGTAAAATCTTAAGGAATAAAAAAAAAAGGCAGCGTCTGGTGCAGGATAAACACTTCATGCTGAACAACCGACACATTCATCCCGACCTCTGCTTGGAGTCTGCGCTTGGTAACCTTCCTCCTACACACTTAACGGTGAGCTGGCAGCATTAAGCTTTTATTAGCCTAACATCGCCGATTCGCTTAATGTACGTGTTGCTCCTGCTTCGTTCTTCAACTCTGTTCTTTTTAGGCTTATTTGATCCTTTTCCCCAGTGACCAGCAAACTTTTTTCTTTAATACTTTCCTTCCTCTTCCCTTCAAAACAATCTCATAACTACCTGTAGATGCAGATGAATAAAGCATGGGATATAAATAAGTAACACCAAACACAAGTCTCTAAACAGAAATACATTCCACGAGATTGTTTCACAAGTCAGACTTCTGATAATTGCCAGGACAGGACTGAGACACCACCACTGAGTAAAAACACTACATACTATTTTTCATAAGGGTGACGAGACCTTTACTACTGACGAGACTGATCTACTTTGTACCCAACATTACAATTAACATAAAACAGCACAGCATCCTGGGAGCTCGAAGTACCAACCACTGTGCAAGAAACAAGCTGAGCGAGTTCAATCCCCCAGGTTCAACCTTATAATTACATAATTGCAAAAATAATCCACCACCCAACCCATGTCTAGTCGGCTGCGATCCTGTGCTGCTTCTTTGACAGACAGGGTGGATGGCGCTGCATAGCAACAGATGGGCTCAAGCAACGATACACCTAACAGCTAGGTGCGCTTGCTTCGGAGATGTACCTTAAATATCCCTGCATCTCATTACACCCTCAAGTACAACTCAGCCAGAAGTTTCATTTCAAACAGAAGACGCCCGCAGCATCCAGATGTTCGCCGTCAGTGCCACCTCTGTGTGAAGAGCCAGAGATAAAGAACCACCTCTTTTAAACATCCAATCTCTCTGCCAGTGACCGCGGACAAAAAAAAGGGTCGAGAGGGGGTTTGTTAAACCCTCAGAACGTGCAGTGCGTTATTTCAATCTAAAATTTAAAGACTTCTATATGTCTCACTCCGCCGCGTCCAGCCGCGAGGCGCCGAAAACACGCGCGGCGCACAACATACACGCCCCTCGCGCGCGCAGAGGGGACGCACCGCGGCGGGTGCTGCCGTTACCTTTGGAATTGCTGAAGGCGGTGTACCAGGACAGCGAGATGAGCCCGCACACCCCGAACACGATCACTGTCAGGAACGGGCCATTCCGGAGCCTCATCTCCGCATCATGTCCGAACCGAGCGCGCGACGGACGGATACAGACGGAGCCCGGGGAGGCGCGCGCGCGTGCGTGTCTGCTGGAGCGCTCGTGCGGCGCAGTCTGAGGGTAGTGCCTGCTTGAAGAGAGAAGGCGGATAGAGAGAGAGAGAAAAAGAGAGAGAGAGAGAGAGAGAGAGAGAGAGCAAGAGAGAGCGTGGGGGACGCCGTTCCGCCGCGCCGGTTGTTAGTGAGTGGTGGACGGGAAAGAGGCGCGTCTCTGTGTGTGATGTGTATTAATGTGCTCTCGGTCATTTTGACAGTTGATCCTAGTGCGTCCTATGGAAAGCCAAAAGAGTCCCATTTCAATATTTAACTGAGCATACCGTGCTTCATACACACATACACACACACACACACACACACACACACACAGTATAAACAGTTGACCAGTTTACGCACTGAAACACTTTCTCTGGAATCTTTCTCAAACCACAAAAGTTGTGCAGAGGTGTTGTGCAGAATGCAGTGTTACGAAATGGCCATGACCTGATACAAATAGGACTTTAAGAAACAGGTACATAATAATGCTATTTTAAAATATTTTTTCATCAAAAAGAATTCGAACCACGGATTGGTAAAGACAAACAGTTGGTAGTTTTGTCTCTAACAAAAGGAATTGGACTGCTGCAGGAGCGCTGGATAAAATTAAACAAAGAAGGAACCATTTACATTTTTTAAGGAATAAAAATCGAACCCGATTCCTATTCAAAACACCTCCCCTGCTGTTTATTATTACTACAGAATCCTAACACAGCAGATACAATATATGGACAGAGAAGTTTACTGTGCTCACAGGAGAAGCTGGAGGATGTTGGAGGAAAAACTCCAGCAGCAGTGCTGCGTCTGATCCACTCGTACCAGTGCAATACACACCAATCCACCGATCTATTAGCTAAAATTCATCCACCATTCATATATAATCCACTCCAAATCATGTAGAGAAACAAATGTAATACAGTCCTTAAATGCAGAATTACAAAATGCATCTTTTGTACTTCTGCATTTAAGGACTGTATTACATTTGTTTCTCTACATGTTTTGGAGTGGGTCATATATGAATGTTCCTATAGTGGGAACTGGACAGTGAGTGTAGAATCAAGGTGAACCTAATAGTGGTCGGTGGGTGTGGTTAAAGACCTCTTCTACTCGCAAGTCTACCTCTACTCTATTCTTTGGCTTGAATGCACCTTAGATCCATTTTTCGTAGCTCCTGATGTTCAGGGTTTTAAAGCTCACCGCTCCTACCTGCTGATCAAACCGCCTTATATTTGATAGTGATGGGATTTATTATTAAAAATGTCTTTTTAACAGCATTCAGTAACTCTAACCTTTAATATAATTACACACTACATATCTGTGATAGTGTAATATGGTGCCTTATTTCATCAGGGGATTTTGGTATATTGCCAGTATGAGCACAGCGACTCCGTGGTGCAGCTGCTCCGCCATCTGGTTAAATCAGATACAGCTGAACCATCAGTATCCTTTACACAAACACACACACACACACACACACACACACACACACACACACGCACGCACACACAATTATCCAGCAAGCTGTGTTGTGGTAAAGATACCAATACGACTTTTTTCATTAAATAATAATAAATAAATATTTTGAGATACACTAAAGAAACTCTCTTTACATTTAGAAACAGTGGATTGTGGGATGAGGGAACCTATGCATTCTCATCACTGTTATTAAATGGCTTCCCAAGGTCTAAGAACAGTTCCACGTTGAATTCAGTACTGCACGTCCTTGAGTTCTGTAAAGGAAGACAGAACGGGAGCGTTTCAAGGTGACGTGCAGAGGAGGTGGGATTAGAATTAAGTCGGGTTTAAAATGGGTGAAGTTAATTAAGTTAAATTGATTAGTCTCGTAAATCAGATGGATTAAAAAAAAAATAATGAATGTCATGACCCAGTTTTTTTTTTTGAGCGCGACACCTATTTTCAGAATTTCTAAAAGAATGGCGCCACCCAGTGGCTGAGAGCAGAAGTGGCTGAGAGCAGAAGGTCATTGCAGTTCATGTTGTTTATTAAAAAGTGTATCGATATATATATATATATATATATATATATATATATATATATATATATATATATATATATATATATATATATATATATATTCTTTCATTCATTATCTTCCGCTTTATCCTCTATTAGGGTCGCGGTGGGGTTCCCCATGCCTATCCAGGGGAGAACGTCTCGGGGAGGAAACCGGAGAACCCAGAGGAAACCCACGCGGACACAGGGAGGACATGGAAACTCCATCCAGATGGGGATTCGAACCGCGAACCTGCTGAGAGGCGAACGTGCTAACCACTAAGCCACCGTGCCTTAATATATAAATATATATATAATATATACACATACATACATACATGCATATATAGGTCACCATATGATTGAAAATAAAGGATGTAACGCTCACTTAAAACACTGAGAGAACATGCAAATTATACATGGAACAGGCCTTGTCTGCCCATTCATGAAGCAAACCCAGAATATTCCTGATGTAAGGTGAGAGCACTAACACTGCAAAGCGTGAACCACCTGTTCAATATTCATTCATTCATTCATTATCTCCCGCTTATCCTCTATTAGGGTCACGATGGGGTTCCCTATGCCCATCCAGGGGAGAACGTCTAAAATACGTTAAAGTATTTTATTGTAATTTAACAACTTAATTTAATAAATATAAATATAAAAATCAAGAGTAAGCTACTGCAACGTCATGTAAAGTTTTGGAAGAAAGCTTATGTAGTTAGCAGTTAGCTCATAGGCAGCTTTTTAAAATGACAGCAGCATGTGCATTTTTTTTTTTGAAGATTTGAGGTGTTTGTTTGGAATAGAATGGACTAGAATGGACTAGAAGTTTACTATGTCACAGTTAAGTAACAGCAAGTCATCAGTCGCGTCCTGTTCACGTCACAGCTTATGAGCATGTGAGGTACGTGACTCAGAATCAGGTGACTGGTTCCTGAGGCTCAGAATGACTCAGGAAGAATTACGGCATTCTTTCCTTTCTCACTCAGGCTAAACAAACAGTACATTTTAAAACTAGGTTGTAGTTACTAGGGTAACACTTATAACACAGACTGCCCAGTTTAAAAGTTTAATGCAGTTAAAATTACTATATCAGTTCTACCTTGTTACATAACAATTGTACTGAGATAAAGTAATTATCTAATTGATGAAATTCTAAAGATCAAAATAGCATTTTTATATTATAATTGTGGTATTTTCTTTGTAACAAGAAATATTAACTTTTTAGTGGGTCATAGTTCGCACTGGTATTAATAAATTATATCTGATTTTATGCGCTATGTGGGCAAAAGTATTAAAACACACCATTTACTAAAAACTGGAAAGAATGCCGTAATTCTTTACTGTATGATCACTTTGCTCTAATAAACATGTAATAAAGTTACTCAATGCTAATAACCAAAATATTAAAAATGTTTGCTACCGTAAACCCAAAATGACCATGTATTCAGATGTGAAACTTGAAACAGCATCAGACGGAACACATTTCTTTGAGAGCTGAACTTAATGCCCGCTGAATACTGATTCTGGTATATTCAATCAGGTTTGAAAAGTGCAGCACTAAAAATACAAATAAAGAACCTGAGGGTATAGATTCAGAAGCTATGGGATGTGTAACTCTAAACCCTGAGAAACCCTTCATTTTCTCTCAGCATGACTCAGCACTATGGTGGCATGATTTAGCCAGCACATGGAAGGTTAAAACATCGAAAACACATCCACACACTAACAGTGGTTAATGAGAGTGGGGTTGTTTAAGGATATGTTTAAATAATGAAGCATGTAGTATTACTACTCCAGTGTGGTGATTGCATCAGAACAGACTTTAGCATCGAGGACTAATCTTATCAAATCTGAAAACAAATAATTTCAAAGTTAAAGGAAGACTTGAGTTTGCTTTAATACTAACGTGCTATTATAATACGTTATTTAATAATATTTATTTACTAACGTAAAGGCGAATATACTACCCACTAAGCCACCATGCTGCCCTTGTTGATTTCCATCATATTCAAATGCAGCCTCCACTGGGCTGGGTTTAATTCAGAAGTAGCTTTAGTTTAGCATGCAGCAACAAAAGTGGTCAGATGTATTATTAATAATATAAGGAGTAAATAACCTGCCACTCTGTCTGACTGAATACTGTGATCTGCTGAATACTGAGGTGTGGCAGACTTTAGGACAGAACTGTAATTTACATTACACTACAGCAGGTTAAAACCAGTTACACTCTCTTACTGGTTTTATGATGAGAAAAAATACTAATTAAAACAACAACAATGCATTTAAATTGTTTAAAATACATTTATAGTAAAATTAAGCCAAACACAAGTTGATTTAAGGGTTTAGATACCTTTAATGTCTTGAGCGTAAGGCTCCCAGACAACCACATAATTTATAAAACTTAAAAACAGAGTGAAGTGAAAATCCCTCTCTAAATTAATGAAATCACATAATATAATTGTTCTATATAAATGTTTATTGTTCATTAATAAACTGTCTAGATTAATGTATTGGCTTCACTTCATATGTGTTATTATTATTATTATTATTATTATTATTATTTCATTATTATGATTGGGCGGCACGGTGGCTTAGAGGTTAGCACGTTCGCCTCTCAGCGCTAGGGATTCCCGGTTCGAATACCCATCTGGGTGGAGTTTCCATGTTCTCCCTGTGTCTGCGTGGGTTTCTTCCGGGTTCTCCGTTTCATCCCACAGTCCAAAAACATGGATCAAGTCAATTGAATTCTTAAAATTGCCCCATATAGAGTATGTCTGTGCGAGTGTGTGCCCAGCGATGGATTGGCGCCCTGTCCTGGGTCTATCTGCCCAGCGCCTGAGACGTTCTTCCCTGGATGGGCATGGGGAACCCTACCGTGACCCTAATAGAGGATAAAGCGGGAGATGATGAATGAATGAATTATTATGATTGTTATTTATATGGCTCCCATTGAGATGTGTGAACTCGGCATGACAGTGGCATGATTGCTGGTACTTGATGGGCTTGTTTTTTATTTCTATTACAGCATATCACCTGAGATTTCGCACACAATAGTCTTTATAGTTGGGGTATATAGTTAGAATGTTGCTTTAGAGAAACAACAATATAAACCTAAGTCTTCTTTACTCAGTCTGAAGCCAACAGACAGAAACCTCACTGCAACAAAAGTATTGAGACACAACACCAGGAGTTGAATGATGCCCTGTTGAAATTGATCCTCCACCCCACCCCACCGTTGTTGCTAAAAGTTGGAAGGTTTCCCCCATGATTTTGGAGTGTGTATGTGGAAATATTTGTGGGGTCAGACACTGATGTTGGACCAGAGAGCCTGGCTCAAGTGTTCCAGTTGGGATAAGTTGAAGGTCAATGCCCTGTGTGGGACATATTTTTCCCCCTAAAGGATCAACATGCTTTGTCCACCATTATGGTCATCCCCTTTATATAAAGTCTGTTGTAAGGTGAGACATATTTTCCACGTGTTTATCAAATGCCGTTCTAGAACGTTCTGGAGAAGTTGTGACTGTACAGAGGATAGTGAGATCACACACATAATCTCTGTTCTAGGTACTAGGTGTTTAATCACCGGGGGGAAACTCCCGTCTGAAAGTGCTGCATCACTGCCGCTTGGCCTCTACAGATCCCACCCCTCGTGTTATTGTTATAGAATCTTGGGTTCATGCGCAGTCGTCTCTGACCACGCCCACTTTCGCTTCGGCTGAGTCTATTGGTTGTGACGGAGTATAAATGGTGCAGATGCGGAGGGGTAGAATAACACGGAACTGTACAGGGATTCAAAGCTCAACTGATCCGGGTTTAGAAGAGACGGAATTACTGCTGCGCAACGCGCCGAAGCTCGAGCTTCCAATTCGAACCTTCTGTGATCAAAGAGAAGAAAGAGGTCGACATGTCGATAACCATCAAGGCTTATCTCCTCGGGAAGGAGGACTGTCACAAGGAGATCCGCCGATTCGCCGTGGATCAGGGGGTCTCCACGAGTTTTGAGTACTTGAGCCGCAAAGTGGCGGATGTTTTTTCCAACCTGCGCTATGGCTGCTTCCAAATGCATTACAGAGGTAAATAACATAATATTTTTTTTACCTACAAACCAGCTGAGAAATAAACATGTAGCTCATGCTCTCGGTTTAAAGGCCGTATCTGAATTCAGGATCGAACGGGGTCGGGACAAGTAATTTATACCAATTTATTTAATGAAACGTTGTGGGGTTTTTTCCCCCATATGTTTACACAAGTAGGTCTGTATTTAGTGTTTGGTACAGTATAAAGGCAAATATATAAGAATAAAAAAACAGGGACAAATATATTTACCTCCAAACATGACGTATACAAAATTAAACAGAGAAGCTGGATTTATTCCTTTTGATTTCCTTCCTGTTTTATAGTCGCACATTCCCGATATCAGACTGTGACATTAGACCTTCGTGTTTTATTACACTGTGTTTGCGTGTTTAAAAGGGTGTGGAATTAATCGAATTATGGGAACAATGTGGGGGGGAAAAGTGGAAACATTTTTGAGCCACACGGTATGAACACTTTGGAAAATAAATAAAACTGATCTAAATGTTATTTAATACACGTTACGTACAAATTAAACTGTAAGAAATTTTGTCAGCAGGCTGGGATGAGTCTGGTATAAAAATGAGGTTATGTGGGCGGAGTCACAACGCGTTAATATGATAATATGTAAACATAAAGGAGGAGCCATGTCTACTGTAAGGTACTGTAGCAAGAAACAACTACACTACACGCTCAAATGTATTGGGATGCCTCTTAATTACCGAGTTCACATTTTTTTAGTCAGTTTTATTGTTGCTGGTGAAATGTACCAAGCACCTGGTCAGAAGAGAAAGCCTCACAAAGTCCAGACTCAACTTCATCAAAACATTTTTAAAATAAACTCTGGAGCCACCAAACCTCTCATCCTAACACACACCCTAAAATCTTGTAGCTTTCCCAACGTGATAATACTTGTATAAACATATGTTTTAGATTGCTGTTATAAACATCACAGCATTAAGTATTGTAAGAAAAAATAAAACAACAGAAATACAAACTTTATTTGTAAGGATTTAAAGTTGTTTTCTGTAATGGAACCTCATGGAAACAATTCTTTTTTTTATCTTTGTTTGTCGTTTTAATATATTTAGTTCACTCTCTCAGTGGCCAATCTATTAAAACAAACTGCAGAACACCATGTTCTCAAATTTTCTTTACCAACATGTAATGTATCATGTTAAAATGTATTATGCCCACTACTGCAATTTCTATTTATTTTCCTGGATAAGTATCAGTGAAATAGTTACACAGTGAAGAAAACACAAATTATAAATTGATTTCATCACTTAGTTGTTGTTTTTTTCAAGTAGGAATAAAAGAAACTTGTTTACCAAACACAGCACTCACTGAAGTTTACTACTTTTTCCTAGATGAAGATAATGATATGATTGCCTTCTCCTCTGATGATGAGCTCATGATGGGACTCGGTCTGACCAAGGATGACACATTCCGTATTTTCATTAAGGGTGAGTTACAAAAACAAATATGTGATCTATATAATTTTTGCTGCCTCTTTCTGAGCCTGGACTGATGATCACTAATCCATAAAGAATTCTGCTTTCAGAGAAAAAGGAGGACAAGCGTGACTTCTTACATCATGGGGCCCAAGGACTTTTCCATCCTCCTCCAGGACCACACCACATGGGGCCTCCAGGACCACACCACATGGGGCCTCCGGGACCTCCTCCTATGGGCCCACCCCCTCACCACCCTCCCATGAATCACCCTGGTGTGACCTGCGACGGATGTGAAGGACCAGTGGCTGGGACCCGCTTTAAGTGCACCGTGTGCCCCAACTATGACCTGTGCTCCACCTGCCAGGCCAAGGGGCTCCACAAGGAGCATGCCCTATTGCCGATATTTCATCCTATGGCCAACATGTTCGATGTGAGATTAACATGATTTTGGAATAGAACCATTAAATGATAACATGGATGTTCTTTGTTCACTGAAGCCAGTTTTGTTTGTCTCGCAGTGGTTCCCTCGTGGAAAAATTTGGCGCAAGATGAGGCACTGCATGTGGGCTCAGCCTGGGCTATTTCAGTCCACTGGAGCCCCGACTGTTGGACCTCATGCTAGTGAATCCCAGGCCACTGGAGGTCAGGCAAGCTCCCAGCAGTCTACTTCACAGGAAGATCAGACCCAAAATGGTATGTGACTATTACACCCCTTATTTCATCATCAAAGGCTAACTGCTCAAAATGGTGTAACCTGATAATTGCCCTTTTTCAGCTGGAGCTTCTACTTCTGCCCAGGCCAACATGGAGTACCTAAAGAACATTGGCGAGGGTGTTGCTGCCTTGCTCAGTCCACTTGGTAAGTGTTTCTTACATTGCTAAAATATTTAACATGCGAACACAATGATCCCCTGTGTTTAAATAATAAACTGCCCCATGGACAGGCATTAATGTGGACATTGATGTGGAACACGAGGGGAAGAAGGCAAAAGTGACCCCCACTCCTCCTGCATCATTTGAACCGTCCAGCGGTCCAGGTGATGGTGCTTCGGGTGGCCTTTCCAAAGGGGAAGACGGAGGTCCAATGAGCTCAAGCAGTGTAGGGAGTACAAGCGAGAGGGCGAAGGTAACGACTTAGCACAGTTCATTAACTGTCGTTCTTTATAATGCTCAAACACCCAACATATATTCTACTCCGACTTTACAGGGCCAGCGAGAGCCGAGTAGCGATGAGGACTGGACCCATTTGAGCTCGAAGGAAGTGGATCCATCCACAGGGGAATTGCAGTCACTTAGAATGGAGGTGGATGGAGGGACTGGGGAAAATCCTGGCAGCTCCACCACTACCCAAGGTCCCACAGGTCTACGTGAGGCCGCCCTGTATCCACACCTGCCCCAAGGTAGGTTATAGCAGCACCGTGCCATTCTGAAAGCTTATTTACCAAATATCTAAGATGAAGACACAACCATGTGTTTTTTTTTTTAACATATGCCACCCAACACATGCAAATCAGACACACAATATTACATTAAAATATCCACCTGAAGCAGAATAATGCATTTGACTCTAGAGAACCAGAGACTGAATAAAAAGGTTAAAAGTGAAATAAAATAATCAATGCATATATAGATTGGGACACAGGTTTCTGCAAAGCTAGATTTGGATTAAAATTGTGTATAAACCCTCTTTTTTTCAGATGCAGACCCACACCTGGTGGAGTCTCTCTCCCAGATGCTGTCCATGGGCTTTACAGATGAAGGTGGCTGGCTGACCAGGCTGCTCCATACCAAAAACTACGACATTGGAGCTGCACTAGATGCCATCCAATATGCCAAACCTTTAGGCCCCCAGAAATGAAATCCCTGGATGGTTTAAAATAAGGGGCTGCCTTTTAACTCATATCACAATCCCCTGATTAAGCTATAGCACTCTGAAAGATCTGCCTTTCTATAACAATAACAGACTCTATTCTTACTGCTGACCGAACAACTTACTCAGGCTTTTAAAACTACAAAGTGTGATTAACATTAAACTACAAGAGCATGTTTAAACATACAGCAGTTTAAAGTTACTGTCTGTAATAGTTATTATATATGTAATCACATATATATTCTTGTTTTCCACACTGTTGTGAAACGATTCTACCATAGCTGAATATATTCATTAACATTTTCATTATAAAAGCACATAGAATTTCAAATCTATGGAGTATTTTTGCTGGTCGCAATGTAAAAGGATTGTTATAATTTTACTTTTCATACTTTCCTGTCTGCCATGAAATAAAAGATCTAATCAATTAAACATCCGTGTTGTTCTGGAGTTAAAATCAGAGGTGCTCTTCTGTGTTCTGACGTTAAATGACCATTTATTGTAAAAATAGAGTGAAGTACATAGAACATTTCAGTTATGACATGTCATGATATTTTTAGTTGGTGTCTCCTGTTCAAGCATAACAATACCAAGTCAATAATCGTCATCAAAATCTTCATCAGTGCTGAACAATGCATTGAAAGAGGGGCAAGGACGTGGTCTTTTGTTAGGTGGTGGCTGAACATGCACTGGTGTTTGAGAAACAGCCAGTCCTGGTTTAATGGGAGGACACTGGATTTGAACATTCTTTTCCAAATTGAGCACCTTTTCTGTGTTAACAAAAATCTTCGAGCTTACAATACATTCTGCATTCCTGCCATCCTCTTCCTCGTCCTCCTTTTCAACACAGGCCGAAGTAAGAAATCGACTCCACTTGGAGTTAATAACGTCCAGTTTAGCAGGACTGGACCTCTGACGATGCACAGAGGAGCTTCCAGGGGAACAGGGGGACCAAGACTGGCTATGGAACCCGGGAGAGATCTGAGAACTGATTCCATGTGAATAAATAAGATCAGAGCTGAGGGGTGGAGGCCGAGAACCGCATGGAGCTGAGGCTTCACTGTTGTCCAAATTCTGCTGCTGCTGTGAATGTGATGCATTCTGGGGCTGATTGTGAAAGAAGTAAAAGAGACTCTACAACCACAATTCTATACCACTGATATCAACACCTTCAGTTTTCAATCCAAATAAAGGATCCCACAACATTTCAGAACTTTACATGAGCTGTGCCCCGAAATCCAGGCACCGATGTATCAGAATGCAGTATATTTAGGACCCGAGTATGAATTATGGCATTTTATAGACCTTCTTAGTTACTGCTTTAAACATGGAAACTTTCAGAAACATCACCTCTGTGATGAGATTGGAATAAATGGACCATAATGATTTTAAACATATACATTTTTATAAAGATACCCTTCAGATTCATTGTATTAACACATGCATTAGTCATTAGGTGTAGATTAATGTGTGGTACCTGAAATGGCAGTTCATTCATCCTGCAGACAGAAGCATCTATATCTCCCTTCTTACCCCCAGCGTAACGACTTCCAGCAGCTTTTGAAGCAAAACGTTTTCTCTTTCTGCAGGGACACAGATTTGAAGGTCATATTATGTCTACCCTACTTAAGATGCTGGTATATATAAATATATTTAGAAATAAAGAAAGAGAATAATAATGAAAACTAAAAAAATAATGAAGAAGCTGATGAATAAAGTTTAATACTGACCTCCAGTTATTCTGCCCCTGACCCCACTCTCTTTCAGTGTACACATTCTCTTCCTCTACTTCATCGTCTTCATTTTGCTTGCTGTTTGTCTGCTCTACATATTTAGTCCAGCGGCTTACGGTTTGGACTTCGTCCTGCAGGATGCAGATAAACATGCCATGATTAGTGCTTTTGGACCTAAAACACATGCATATTATTTTTTTTCCTTCACAGCAGATTACTTTACTTACTAAACTAAAAAGGGAAATGTAAACTTAAATGAATGTAAGCACACTAAATAACATTTTTAGGCAATTTCATGTGCACGTCCGCCACCTTGTGGTGTTAGTATTGCATTACATACTGTCCGTTGTTTAAATTGCAATATAATATAATTATGATTACAATTGTAATATAGGTGCACAGTGAGTGAATGCAATAAAAAAAAATTATAATACCTTTTGTTCATAGCTTTGAGTCTCGTAATCCTTTTTCAGCTCACACTCCTCTCCCATGTCACTAATCACAAACATTACATTAAAGTAATAAATAGTTTTTACATTTACTTTACTGAGAACACTTATTAATCTCTTTTGTGACGTCTTCACTTACCACTGAACCAGAGCTCTTTCATGTTCAGTCTCCAGCAGCTCTCCACGCACTGTGTTCAGCTTCTGCACATGACGTCTGCACTCCGCACCTGTCCCTCTGCCATATTCCTGCATTACACCAAAGACTGAGCTAAAAGCAGTGAAGATGTAAAGTGTTTCCTGATTTAACTAAAGAAAGGCTGACCTTAATAAGAGACTGTTTCTCTCCACACATCTTGCAGCTCCATTTCTTGCTTTTTTTAAACTAAAGACAAAAGTTTCAGCTTAGTGAATTAAATCAGTTAATTGAGGTTCTGAAAAGATCAGCAGCCTACAGAACATATTTTATGTACTTTTTATGTATTAGATAGTAATTAACAGTAGTTTCCTTTAATAGGCTTGGAAAAAGCACATTGCGCAACTCGTCTACTTCGACACTGTCAGCTCTATTAGTCTCATTAGACTAATGAGAAATAATCAAAAGCCACTCCTCTGCTATTTTTTGCATTCTATTTGATCATTTAACAGACGCCTTTATCCAAATCGACTTACAAGTATCCCAGCTTGGTTGGGGTCAGAGAACAGGGATGCCTGTGCTTGCTTGAGGACCCACATTGGACCTTGGGGAGCTGGGATTTAAACCCACAACCTTCAGATTGATAGCCCAACATCCTACGACATCTGACGACAGATAGTATTAGATTGGTGATGCCATCTTGTGGTAAACTTACATTTTACAACTTTTTGAATGTATTTATTGTGACAGAGCTAGTGAGCCATTATTAACACATTATTTTGGAGATGTCTGTCTTAGTCTGTTCTCTAATAACCAGAAACCCTCATAGATCAGATAGTTATAAGATCGTAGTTGTGTCTCACTTGTAGTGACTGACCTGTGGGTAAAGAAAAGAAAAAGAAAAGAAAAGAAAAAAAAAAAAAAAATTCATTCATTATCTCCCGCTTATCCTCTATTGGGGTCGCGGTGGGGTTCCCATCCAGGGGAGAGCGTGTCGGGCGCTGGGCAGATGAACCCAGGACAGGGCGCCAATCCATCGCTGGGCACACACTCACTCACACAGACACACTCTATATGGGGCAATTTTTTTGAGAATTCAATTGACTTGATCCATGTTTTTGGACTGTGGGAGGAAACCGGAGAACCCGGAGGAAACCCACGCAGACACGGGGAGAACATGGAAACTCCACCCAGATGGGGATTCGAACCGGGAATCCCTAGCGCTGAGAGG
>JAFMOD010000556.1:633325-875825 GCA_019802435.1 Corydoras maculifer | reverse complement strand
TTGGACTGTGGGAGGAAACCAGAGAACCCGGAGGAAACCCACGCGGACACAGGGAGAACATGGAAACTCCACCCAGATTCAGTCTGAATTTTAGTCCCATTGTGTTTTTTGGGTGTAGTGTATTTGATGGACAGTATGCTGTTGTCTGGTTTATGATGTAAATGATATTACTTCCCTGTATAAACCATGTGATTAATGTGTAAACCGACTTCCTATTTCCATTCCATACACTCACACGGACATGACTCCTTACAGTTTGAGTATTTCCTTCGACAGCTTTGGTATTGACAGAAAATCCACTGCAGTGCCCACCCGGCCTGAGAGTCAGAAGTAAAGCTCTTCACACAATCAGGACTTTTCAAATTCAACAATCGAGTTTCATTTCCATCTTCACACCAGGTGCTCTGCATACCCCCCCCCTCCACCCCCATTATATTTTCATCATTACACTGGATGTTGTACTTTGAAATGGTGGAAATGTGTTACCACTGTACTTCAGTTTATAATAATGTTCTGTCTTCACGAACTGTGTGTGGGATGAGAATGTCTCTAACTTACAGCTGGTCGTCACTAATTACACAAAACTCATCAGAAACTACAGATCTGTAGGTTAAAAGGATTGAGATAAGCAGAGGACGATCAGACCTGTTCCTGTTGACACGACAGGAGGGACTAAACATAATGATACTGATACGGTCCAAATCCAAACATATTATCAAAAATCTTGTAAGTCAGTTATAATTTTAAGGTTGCTGTTTAAAACCATGTATGTTCTTGGTCCAAACTAAACAGGTTCATACAAACAGTTCTAATCATTTAAAGTTCTTTAAATGTAAAGTTCCCGGATCAATCAGCACACTGATAATGATGGTGAAATGATCTGAAGAATGCAGTCAGCATGTTGGGGGAGGGGGGGTTGTTATCATGTTATAATGATATTATTATTATTATTATTATTATTATTATTATTATTATTATTATTCTCAGCCCAGCAGAGCAGAGATGATCAGTGCTGCCGACCACAGTCATCACATCACAACCACCTCCATTAAACTAACCACCTGATGGTTAACTCATTAACTTTTCAGCATCTCATTGCAACTCAATCAATCCACAGACACGGGAACAACTCAATCTAATAATAAACTAACAAATCAATCAAATTAATTCAATCAGAACAGAACCCTGTACACGCCACACAGCTGATGGTTTTGAAGATGGAGAGGCACTCAGACCGAGGAAGAAATCAAAAGTAAAAGTAAAATAGTACCTCATTCACGTGCTAAGAAAAGTTAATACGTTTTTTTTTAAAGCATTAAGGTTGAAATAAACAACCGTACAATGCAGTAACAGACAATCGTCCAGCCTGGCGGTACGTTGACGCTGCGTTTTAACTCCAGCTTGACATCTGTTTCCAGCATTGTGAATCGAAAGCTCGCTTGTTTTCGGACATTTCAAACTTACTTGTTTGCGGTGAATGAGTTTCGCTCGGAACTTTAACCAGCGCCGCGGCTTCGAGCGGATTCCTCAGCACTGCGTCCGTTTGGAAAAGCCAGCTGTCCGGCTGCCCTCACGACTCCACCCGTATTGCGGAAAATCCCCGCCCCCCCCCTCGTGCCGGACTGGGTGAAGATTATCATACACGCTTTCTATTGGTGGAAAGCGCTGCCAAACAAAACTGCAAGCTAATCGCGTGCGAGGAGTGTGAAAACGGGCGCGGGGGGAGAGCGGTGCAGCTTCTTCCCGAATCTGTATATAGAGTCACGTTACAGGGTTTGTTCACGTGACCGCGTGTCAGCGCGAAGGCATTCAGACTGAAGTAGTTTAAAAAACCTGAGGAAAGCAAAACACAGAAGACGCTTCAATTGTTTATTTTGGAGAAACGTAGAGAAGATTCAACTAGAACACAAACACAATTAAACAAGTACTGAATGATGGAGCGGGCGGCACGGTGGCTTAGTGGTTTAGCATGTTCTTCTCTCAGCGCTAGGGATTCCCGGTTCGAATATCAATCTGGGTGGAATTTCCATGTTCTCCCCGTGTCCCCGTGTCCGGATTCCCCGGTTTCCTCCCACAGTCCAAAAACATGGATCAAGTCAATTGAGTTCTTCAAATTGCCCCATATAGTGTGTGTGTGTGTGTGTGTGTGTGTGTGTGTGTGTCCAGCGATGGATTGGCGTCCTGTCCTGGGTGTATCTGCCCGAGACGTTCTCCCCTGGATGGGCATGGTAGAGGATAATGTGGAAGATAATGGATGGATGGATGATAAAGGGTATGTTCACGTGCATTAGAATTCCATTCTACAGTATATCAAGTCACACTGCTGAATCAGTTTAAAGTGCAGTTTGTACTTCACTTCTGCAATTAGGTTTAAAAAATAAGTATAAAAATATCATTAGAGTATTAAGACAAACCTCTGAATTAAATTTCAGAACGATGGACAACTTTATACTGAGTGATTTAGCACATTTTGGGCATTTTATTTCATACGGTTTATGCAATTTGGATAATTACTTTCTTTTTAATTTTGTGGGAACTGTTTGGCAGAAGTCCAGAACTCCCATCAGTGCCTTGAAGGGCGTAAAGATCAATCTATCCAACACTTTTGGGATGAATTAGAATAGATTGTGAAGACTGTTCATCTACCATCAGTGTTTGTCTCCTGAAATGATCCCCTGATGAACAACAACTCCAGAATGTTGAAAAAAAGCCATTTAATAAGTGAAAGCCTAAACAAAATTAATTAAAATAAGAGCATTATGAACATTAGCAACCAGTTAACTCATCACTCTTTAAAACGTTTAAACATTAAAATGCTTATAATATACTAATAGACGAAAATATAACTGATCATCAGACACTAAATAATAAATCTGTTGAAATTATCAGAAGGTACATTTTTATGCTCTCCATGCTTGAAATTGTAATTCTTGCATTACTAGGTAATGCCCATGGCATAATTGTTGGTGCCAGATGAGCAGGTGTGTTCCATGCAAATGTTTGGGCAGATCAGTTATTAAATTACAAAAGAAATAGTCAAATGCACATGATTAAATGCAACAGTCAGTCAGTCACAGTCAGGAAATAAAAACATCACATCTTTATTGAAAGTTAAATCTGGAATCGACATGACAGGATTAAAAAAAGGAAAACTAAGCTAGAAGGGAAACTGGATCCCTACAGACAGAGAAGATCAGAAATCAGAGGGGACAAAATATTCAGTATTTAATAATAATTTTTTTCATTGAATGACCAAACTGGAAAGAATTTGTCACTAGAGAGTTAAACGATACATCAGTGAATTGTGATCAGCATGTGGCATGAACAATCTGATCTACGGAGCGACTCCTGCTTCCAACTCGACGTTCTAATGAATCAGGCGCCCATCTGAATTATCTCAGCCACACTGGATCTGCTCTTCAGTTCTCGCCTACAGGCTGTAGAACTTCAGGCTCCTATCCATGCTGGTGGAGGACAGGAACTGGGCGTGTTCACCGAATGCCACACCTGTGACCAATCCGGTGTGATCTATGGAAAGAGAAGCAGAAGAATAAGCAGGGAGGAGGGAGTTTCCAGTCTGAGTTAATCACCCCTTACTTAATCATCACAGGCACATGAGGCTTCATCTTAACCACCTGATTAACTCAGCCACATACACAAGGACTGAGCAGAACATCTCCACTTACCAGAGAAGTTCAGAACCTCGGACCATTGTTTGCAGACGTACACTCTGATATCAGAACCTCCGACAGCCAGGTATGTTCCACTCTGATCGAACACCAGAGACTTCACCTGCACAGCAAGGAGACAAACACAGGATGTGTGGTGATCCTTAATGACATCATGGCCGAGATTTGATCACAGGAGCATGCTAACGAGTAGACCATGTGGAACAGTAATTACATAATTACTACACACCTCGTAATTATTGTCCAAAATGATTGTCTTGAAGTTCTTCAGCTTCCTCAAATCCCACAGCTTCAGAGAGCTGTCCTGAGCACCTGAAATAAGTCTTAAAGTTACAGAAGCACACACACCCAACAGCCACACAGAGAAAGACTGAGCCACAGTCACTAACCAGTGGCCAGGTAGTAGCCATTCTCAGAAAAGGCGATGGAGGTCACCGGGCCAGAGTGGCCGGGGAAGTTGGCCACGTTGGTCCGCTCCTTCAGATCCCAGATCTTAATTTGAGAGTCGGCAGTGCCGGTTCCAAAAATGAGACCATCGGGGTGGAACTGAGCGCAGGTGAGGGCTATGATCAGAGAAACACATGAGAAGATCAAAATCAATTTAGAACAAAGAAGTAAAAAAAATCTGAGGTTGAAGAACTCTGTCAGAGAGGTTTATTGTCTACGTACCACATCCTGCAGCCTCGTCGGTGACTTTAGTAAGAACACGACCGGTTTGAACATCAGAGAAAGCCCAGTACTGAGGACCGACCACAGTAAAAATAAAAAAATAAAACATGAGCACGCGGATGTGATTCTATAAGCTTTTTAGAAAATAAAGAGAAACCTGTGTGCAAGTTTGTTTCTACTGACAGACATTACTAACTCTGTGTGTGTGTGTGTGTGTGTGTGTGTGTATGAAGGACCTGATCCTCTGAGGAGCTGAGCAAATAGTCTCCAGTAGCATGCAGGGATAGGCCGGTCACAGCCGCCTCGTGAGCCCTAACCACCTGCGCACAGCTTCCGGCTGCGAGTGACCACACGCGAATAGTGCTGTCTGTGGATGCGGAGAACCCCAGTGACTGCAGAACAGAAAGCGAATACAAATTAGGCTTACCGAAGCTGCAGGGGTCCATGCAGGAGTGTGATGGAGGCTGGACGTAGACCGAGTACCTGAGAGGGGTGATAGATGACAGAGGTGACCTTCTTAGTGTGGCCTTTGAGGGTGGCCACAATCTGCTCCTCACGCCGATCAAACACCACCACGTTCTTATCCGCGCCACCTGAAGATTGAAAAAAACGGCTTCTAATCAATGGATTAACTCAAGTGCATTTCAGGTCGAGTCACGCACCTGTGTAGCAATTCATAACATCGAATGCAATTCAGAGGCCCGAAGGTCCCTAATTCAGTTCTGAAGTGTGTGTTTATACCTGTAAGCACTTTGTTGGTATCTGTAGGACACAGATCCAGGGAAAGGATTCCAGGCACACTGGCACTGTGAAGTCCCTAAACAAGAAAAAAATGTTTATA
Source organism: Corydoras maculifer (assembly GCA_019802435.1). Lineage (NCBI taxonomy): Eukaryota > Metazoa > Chordata > Actinopteri > Siluriformes > Callichthyidae > Corydoras > Corydoras maculifer. The sequence goes on along the minus strand of JAFMOD010000556.1, from coordinate 870,626 downwards.
GTCAGACAAATGCACCATTTATTTTCAATGTGCAGAAAGCAGAGCAATTCCAGACTCACAGCGTGAGAGGCCACTTGGCGATACTTGCTGAGATCCTCGGCTCTGACCAGCTCCTCCGGTACAGTCTTTCCTCTCTGTGATGATAAAAATAAAACATTTTTAGACCTCAGAGTGCCAGCATAGTTATTTCTTCCATTTTATCGACAGACACCCTTCCCCAACCTTCTTTCTCTCAGTTGTCAGGATGGTGGCTTTGTCTTGTAGCTGGCAAATAAAGAAGAAAAAAAATTTAATTTAAGTATCGTGTACTTATGTGTATTATTGTAAACTAGACGAGATAAAAGAAGATAAGCCCTACCTTCTGTATGATCTCCGGTGTCATTCCAACCTGTTCAGTGATATCCATCGGTTCTCCACCCGCACCCTGTGAAACATTAAAAGTTAGTAAACAGTCGCAGACAGTTGTGTGCTGTAAATGTTTTATGTACTATGGTGCATGCATATGAACTAGAGAAACTCCGGGATGAATCACTGACCATGGCAGCAGGCTGGGAGGCGGGAACGGCCTGGGGCGCAACCAACCCTGCTTGGGGTTTGAGGGTGGCCAGAGCTGTAGATGCAAGCAGCAAAACATTCAATAACAAAAAATAATAAAACAGCTTTTTTACAAATCCAACTACATCACACATAGCTAATTACATCACTTCATTAACCACATAACCCTAAGTGTTAAGAGACTGGATCAACCCAGTACATCCTCAAAATGTCGAGCTAACCAGCTACTCAACGAGGTGCTCACCCTCTCTGGCAGCAGTGACCTCTTTAGTGAGACGGGCGATGACTCTGCAGGCTGCATCGTGTTGGTAGAGGGCATGAGAAAGCTCCTGACGTGTCGTCTGCAACTGCTGGCGCAGTGTGAAGCTGTGCAGCATCACAGCATCCTAAAAACACACAGACTCATGACTTTGTCTCTTAGAATGAGAATGTTGTTTTTTTTATGATGTACACTCCACTCACCCACTCATCCTGCAGAGACTTTAAAATAGCAGGGATACTGGTGGCAGATGGTGCTTTGGGCCGAATGGGGTGAGAGACTGCAGAAAACGAAAAGAAAAAAAGAGTTTAGAGTGCATCAAACCAACACCGAGATTCATGACCGGACCATGAAAAGCTTTTCTTTACCCTTGATGTCGACAAGCTGCTCCTCTGACAGAGGCTGCCCATTAATCGGATCGGCGCCGTTTTCAGCAATGTATTTCTCAATGAGGCGACGTTCAAACACTTGATTTGAGACCGGAGAGACACATGGGTGCTCGGGGACCTCGTTTGAAACTGGAAATGAGATTTTTAAGCAGACTTTTTTAAGCAAATATTCTATTGCATTTGACCACAAACACAGTTTGAAGACTTGTGCAATCATAACAGCAGGGGAAAACAATATACCCATTTAAGGGTGCAGTATTTTCATTTTGTTACACATTTCCAAGTCAGAATTCTAGCTTTTAATCTCAGATTTCTGATTTAGTAGGTCAAAGATCTCAATTCCGAATTAGTAAGTAAAAATCCTCCGATTAAATGTCAGAATTGAATTATTATTATTATTATTTGTGGCGGAAATGGACTTCCACGGTCACTCTTACAACTGTTTAATATACAAAAACACAGATATAATAAATAGTTACTATAAAATAATGCACCAAATTTAATCAATTTAACACAAAAAGGCAATAATTAGGTAAACAATATGTGTAAGGCATCATACGGCGGTAATATGAGGCCGTATCTTATATAGCGCTTCACACTAACTTGAGTCTGACTACACTGCACTAATCCGCACAATCCCATCTAGTGCACTAGGTCGACACTACGGCGGCATTGGGGACAAGACTTACGTGGCTCGATATCGCTTTAAGTTAATAAAGATACTCCACCGTGTGTTAAAAAAATAGCCTACTGATGTTTTATAAAAATCAATACAGCAGGTTTCGGATATTCTGCAGATTTATAAAAAATAAAAAAAACTATTTTTACGCCATTAAATAGTCAGTCTGCCATAAGGAGCATTCCGGTTTCACAGCTAACGTGTTAGCCACAGAGAGGGCTTTATTTCTCTTACTTGCACAAACCAGAGACATCTTTAACTCCGCCGGCGCCTCCGCTGCTCTCAGCAGGGGAGAAGAGATCAGGAGCTGAAGCAGAAGCCGTTCGGCGGAACGCAGAGGTTTTTAATCAACTCTAAACCCGCGGCGCTCAAGCAGACATGCCCCACGTTGAGAGAGCAGCGACCGCTCAATTCGCGCCGCGGTGCATCGTGGGATTGAGGTCCTCCACAATGGCGCCGCTCGATTCCTTTGTGAGGGACACATCCTACGTGTCGACTCGTTGAATTCGGTTCACGGGTCGACTCACAAGGCACATTTAATCTAAACATAAGATCCATCCATCTTCGACTTTATCCTCTACTAGGGTCGTGTGTGTGTGTGTGTGTGTGTGGGGGGGTGTTCCCCATGCCCATCAAGGGGAGAATGTTTCGGGCACTGGGCAGATACACCCAGGACAGGGGGCAATCTATCACTGGGCACACACTGACTCACTCACACAGACACACTCTATATGGGGCAATTTGGAGAACTCAATTGACCTTGATCCATGTTTTTGGACTGTGGGAGGAAACCCGGAGAACCCGGAGGAAACCCACACGGACACGGGGAGGACATGGAAACACCACCCAGATTGGGATTTGAACCCGGTCTTCCCCAGTGCTGAGAGAACATGCTAAACCACAAAGCCACCGTGCCGCCCCTAAACATAAAATGACTGTTTTTATTAAAAATTGTTCTAAATTCCAGTGTTTTAACTTCAAGGCTTGCTGTGATCGATTAAAAATCGTACATCAAGTCGCGACGTCTCACAGACTTAATAAACGGTTATCCAAATGAAGCAGCCTATCTGTCACTTTTATTCTTAATTCTTTACTTTTTTCGAAGAAATACAAGCCATTTAAGTTTTTAACAATGATTAAATATAGATAGAAACCCTATGTGGATCTGTTTTATTTGGCAACCTGGTTTAATAGTAGTTTGGTGTTACGTCCTTATACTTTATTAGAATATTTTTTACCTTAATATAATTCATTCATTCATTATCTCCCGCTTATCCTCTATTAGGGTCGCGGTGGGGTTCCCCATGCTCATCCAGGGGAGAGCGTCTCGGGCGCTGGGCAGATAGACCCAGGACAGGGCGCCAATCCATCGCTGGGCACACACTCACTCACACAGACACACTCTATAGGGGGCAATTTTTTGAGAATTCAATTAACTTGATCCATGTTTTTGGACTGTGGGAGGAAACCGGAGAACCTGGAGGAAACCCACGCAGACACGGGCAGAACATGGAAACTCCACCCAGATCGGGATTCGAACCGGGAATCCCTAGCACTGAGAGGCGAACGTGCTAACCACTAAGCCACCGTGCCGCCCTTAATATAATTTTTCCTTTTATTTTATATAACGTGTGCAGGTTTTAACATTATAGCAGTTCACTGCAAGTTGTACCGTGTGTAACTATGTAATAAACTTGGATTTCATTTTATCTGTCAAACCTGAGATCAACAATAAAAATAAATTATGATTAAGATTTTTTTTTTCCTGAAAAAGTTATTTTCCCTGTAGCCCATCATTAAAACATAAAAGACACAATGAACAAAGTTTAAATAAAATATTTATTGACTTTGAGCAAAAGATACATTAAGACACCAAGGTTTCTTGTTGGGTCTAAAGCAGAACACTGGGACAGAACACTGGGACAGAACACTGGGACAGAACACTGGGACAGAACACTGGGACAGAACACTGGGACAGAACACTGGGGCAAAACACGCCAGTCGTCTTCAGTCATCACTGTAACGGCTGTTTCAGATCAAACAACCCAGTTCCTCCCTTCACAAGTTTACCAACAACCAGGCACGCAGAGGGGGAATTCAACTGATCATTCAGTCCTGTAAGCAAAGAAAGACGTTCAAACAAGTATAAATACCATGCAGCAAAATCCGCACTCATTCAAAATCAATCTACAGAAATAGGAAAATAATTAGGGTTGATTTGGGTGATAATTTAAACCAAACCACAGTATAAAGTACCGTGTACTGTGTGAGGGGTAATCTGTTAAATGTGATCATACCCAGCAGTGTGGCCTGTTTTAGGAACTTAAAGCTGGTCTCGAAGGTCATCTGTTGCAGTGGGGAGCTGTTGGATTGAATGCCGAAACGGTTCAAAGGTTTATACACGCCCTCAAAACACATGTAATCGGCCACTAGAGAGAGATGGCGTGGGTCCACCTCAATACCTGCACAGGAGAAAAAAAGAACAAAGGTGAGGTTAAGAACAGGAACTGAAACACCTAAATGTAATTATTAAGACATGCGTCCCACTATCTTTGCTCATACACAATAAACAATACAGACTTCAAATTAGTGATGCATGTAAACTCACCATAAACAGCAAACACATCTTTGATCTCTTTTTCGATTACCCGCAGAGCAACTTCTATACCGTACATGTTGGCCATGGTGTGGATCTCATTTGAGTAGAGGCGATTCAGGTCAAGAATCTAACAAATAAATAGATTTTAATCAATTAGTTTTAATGTTAAATACATCTTTAAAATACAATTGTTTAAACACAGCGGCACGGTGGCTTAGTGGTTAGCACGTTCGCCTCTCAGTGCTAGGGATTCCCGGTTCGAATCCCCATCTGGGTGGAGTTTTCATGTTCTCCCCGTGTCTGCGTGGGTTTCCTCCGGGTTCTCCGGTTTCCTCCCACAGTCCAAAAACATGGATCAAGTTAATTGAATTCTCAAAATTGACACATATAGAGTGTGTCTGTGTGAGTGAGTGTGTGCCCAGCAATGGATTGGCCCCCTGTCCTGGGTTTATCTGCCCAGTGCCCGAGACATTCTCCCCTGGATGGGCATGGGGAACCCCACCGCGACCCTAATAGAGGATAAGCGGGAGATAATGAATGAATGAATGTTTAAACACAAGGAACAAAAATATAGAGAAAAGTCTAAAATTGAACGAAATCAAACTTTAAATACAGTGATTGTAAAAGCACACTATAAAATCTTTAAGCACTTGGCTGCCCTCTTGTGGTTTAACCGCAGATTGCATTCGGCGCCATCATAAACAGCGACAGCACGACATGATGTGACTAAAACATGGTTTTATCGTCGTGTTAGGACTCTTTGTTACAAACATATCTGCAAAAGTTTGACACGAGTTTAGAAGTTTAAGCTGAAGACAGCCTCACCTTTCCATGCTTGAATATCTCCCTCATGTTGATGCCCTCCGTATTCAGGACCAGCTCTTTGCTGCCATCTTTCTTGGTCAGCTCGTTGAGGAGGCAGCGAGTGATGCCCTTGGTTTCCATGACCACTGCCTTCTGAGCCTGTGCTACCACCAGGGAGGTGAGGTCGAAGTGCACTTTGCTAACAGGCAGCACCAACGTGACCTGAAGGCGATGAGAGGAAGCCACTGAAAACTCAAACGATTTTCATTAGGGTCATGTAGGTGCTGAAGCCTATTCCAGCACCCACAGTGTCCATAGTAGGAACAAATTTCCATTATTATGTCATGTTTTTGGAACCTGGAGTTTCCAGAATAAACAAAAGAACAAACAGGAGAACATGCTAAATCTCCACGATAATACACTTGGCGTCCCCGCCCAGGAAATACTGTAATCCCAAGACATTCTCTGGGACAATAACCTTCTAAAATCGAAATTCTAAGCAATAATAATAATAATAATCTTAATAAATTGGCTTATCGAATTAAGAAGCAAGCTGTAAACTATTGCAGATGTTATGATGGGAACAGGCTGTAGAACCTCAAGAACATGACTCTACCTCACACCATAGACTGTCCTGGGTGTCGTATCTGTATCTCTCAATACTGGGGCTGATCTGAAGCACTTTGTTGACTCTGATGTCTACAGTCTGATGCGTTTTGGTTGAGGGGTTCCGTTTACTCGGTTCTCCAGCTTCTGTCTCTGTATCGGGACCTGCGTCTTCACCCTTTTGCTCGTCATCTACATTTCCATCTTCATCTCCCTCCTCCTCCTCCTTCTCCTCCTCGCTGTCGTAATCAACCTGCACAGTCCAACAGTCTCTTCCATCGTTCATGCAAACAGCCTCAGCATCATGGTTATCACGTCAGTAATTCATGTTCGTTACCTCCTCCTCCTGCTTTTCCTTCCTCTTGGCATCTGAGGCATCCGCGTCACCCTCATTCGCCTCGTCATCCACCACCTGGACGTCTTCTGCCTCACCGTCTGCATCCTAAAAACACCAAACACTGACCCTAGCCTACAATTTCCACTCATTCACTTCAACTAGAAACGGGGAGGTTTTGAAACAGACCGGTCCGGAGGCGGAATCTTCCACGTTGTGATCATCCTGCTTGGCTTTGCGCGTGTCCACCGCGTTTACAGATGCCAGTTTAGCACCAAATTTCTTAATGGACTCCAGCAGCATGTGGAAAAACCTGTGAAATGAAGCGTCAAGTTTGTTCAACCACCAAAAACAAAAGTCAAATCAATAGCCGCAGATCAAACAATAAGCTCACCGGTCCTCCATGAAGTGGAGGATGGACATGGAAGACAATAACTTGTCCTGCTGATAGTGTTCTGGAGGTAGGAGGTGGAACGTGAGGGTAAAAATGCGCCTCTTCTGTGCGCGTTCCACCCGAAATGTCTCCACCACATCCACCTTGTGCAAAACCTACAATTTGAATGAAAGTCATTTTTTTTATTCCTTACAATGAGAGGAATTATTATTTTTTTGTAATATTATAATGACTCGGGTACGAAAGCCAGCGAACCTCTGCTAGACAAACGCGTGCCAGCTGCCTTTGCAGGCCCTTCACTCGCTTCAAGGCCTTCTTGTTGTTCAGAACGGGGATGCTCATCATGGGCGTCTTGATATTGGAGCTTGCGATCATCAAGATTTCACGTAACCTGGATTAAGACAACAGAAGGTGTAAAGAACTTTACCCAGAAGTTACAGAGTGCTGGACTGGTTATAAATGCCCCCACACAGAAAGGGTTGAAGTAAAACCATACGTACCTGGGAATACCCAGCGTCACATTCATCTCCCCTCTGCCGGCAAAGTGGAACGTGTTCAGGGTCATCTGGGTGGAGGGCTCACCGATGCTCTGAGCGGCCAGCAAGCCCACGGCTTCACCTGGCTCACACAGTGCCCTCTGCCACTTAAGCTGCAACAGCTGCCTCAGCCTGAGGGTGGACACATCCACACAGAGGCAAGATAGGGATGAGCACAAGTATCATTTTTGCAATAATAAGTAAGAGGTTGATTTAAAGATCCAGAAACAATAATAATGATTTAGAGCTAAGTAGCAGAATCTAAATTCTTGTCCCTAATAATTAAATAAAACAGAAATACGTAAATAGATGTCATTAATAAGAAACTTATTACCCCTCATCATCGAGGGGTTGAGACGAAGTGTCAAATTCACTTTTGATATTCAACTGGGAAAGATAGGAGTCAATGATGGAGTCAAACGTCTCCGACACAGAACCAAAGGAGATGTCGGGTCTGAAAACAGCGAGACAGGGATCTGGACAGCGGCAGGACTTCTTTACATATTTGGCACGACTGCCATCATCCAGGTTTCTCCATTTCTCCATCAGCTGTAAGAAGTCAACGTTTCAGTCTTTCAGGTTTATAAATAACTGCATGACTAGTCTGATATAGAAACATGACTCCACCTGCAACGTGGCATTGGCCCTCCCGTTATCTAGCCTTTCGGACGGGTCCTCAGCATGAGCTCTGATCTTTCCCAGTTTCTTCTGGGAGAAGAGCAGAAAACCTCCGTCTCTGGGAGAAGCGCTCTCGTGCTTGGTTCTCCACCTTTTCACAGCTTTAAAGTGATTGTAAGCGGCTTCGGGGTCCAGTTTTACCAGCACTTCATCCAGACACTGAGATCTTCTAATCACCTAGAGTCACAAACAAGAAAGAAATGAATCCAATCTGGTTTATCGAACATAATAAATAAAAGCCATCACACTGGCTCTTACCTCATAGTTATCTTTGATGAAGGGGAACTGGCGAGATTGCAGGAACTGTGTTTTGGGAATGTCCAAGCCATCCTCCCCATAGAGGAACTGCACCACACTGCCATCACTGTCCCTCACAGTCAGGTCATACTGCACCACCAAGCCCTCCAGATGCTTTATCACACATCTACAATAAAGCGGTGAGGAGAACCTGTGTCTCTAAACACATCAGCAAATCAAAATTGTCAGGTTTAAAAGAAATATTTTACCTTTGTAGATAACCAGAGCGACTTGTTTTCACCGCAGTGTCCACCAGACCTTCTCGACCAGCCATACAATGGAAAAAGAATTCCTAAAACAGAAAATAACCCGATCAGCATCCTGTCGACTTATTCAACTAAATTCTCTCAACTGTAGCATCTCACAGCAGGTTTGATCCCAGTCAGAAACCGGCCAGTCACAAAGCCTCCCGAGCAAGGCTGTGGGTCGTATGGTTGGAAGCAGGGCAGGGACTTCCCAGAGGGCATCAGTGGAGGACGACGGCCCTCCAACTCGATCTGGCCCAACAGACACGAGATCTGGAACACACGTCATTAAAGTTGGACGTACATTTACCCGCCAGGTTGGATTTATCATCTTCAGCTTTAATCACCTGCATTGTATTGACTGTGGAACCTTTGGCTCCGGACTGCACCATCAGCTGGAGGTTGTTTTCTGGAAACCCACGATGGAGTCCGAGGGGCATGCAGACCTTAAAATATAGACCAGCACACAGACTATGAGGATAAGGATGTCTGTGAGTGACTTAAGCATAGTGCAGTTTTAAGGGGATTGTGTGGATTTGTCGCCATGTAGCACTAAACCCGCACACTGTACCTTGTTAATGTTATTGTTGACCTGATTAACCTCCTCTTTAAATTTCAGGTCCACCATGTTGCAGTCACGCTGGTCTATACTGAGGTGCGCATTCTGCCAGAGGTCTCGAGCTTCGTCCTCTCCAGCAGCAGCATCCAGGTTAAACGCAGCTCTGAGAGCCTAAAGCATTCAGCATCACTATTTAAATCAACTGCAAAGTCACTATTGAACTTTTCTATTGCTTTGAATAGATCTTTGCAAGTGATTGATGGACCCTGACCTTTGCTCCACATTTGACCGACTCCTTAATGATCTTCTTTCTTCGTTTATCAGCTCCGGGTTTTACTAATATGTCCTCCACTCCTGTTTAAAGAAATGAAACCATGAAGATGCAAGACAAACAAAGAAACCAGGCATTTCAACTCTGTTAAAATCGGGACGTCTCTTACCCAGAGTAAAGCCGCGGTACAACTGTAAATATGCGGTGAAGAGGCGAGCCAGGCAACTGAGCAGCTTCCCGCTGGTCTCTCCTCCGTACAGCTCATAGCAGCAGTGCACCAGGCCGTAAGCTGAGCTGCCGTAGTGAGCCTTATCCAGTACCCCCACCAGGAGCTCACCGTGACGAATAACCACCTAAAATTACAGACTGCTCACTTAATAACAAGGACTTTGGGGGAAAAAAATTACTGCACAAAAGTGGAGCAACAGGAAAATCACCTGAGAGTCACACATGGATTCAGACTGGTAGTTCTGCACAGGTCGAGGATGATCCTTCAACCAGGCCTTGCTTGGAATCTTGGCCTTTCCGGTCAGGTTCAGGGGCAGGTGTTTTTCCGGGATGATGTTCAGCAACAGGGTGGAGACAACCTTTTAAAACATACACATGTAACAGCTGTGCTTATGGTAACAATCCTCAGATTCTTTATTTTAATGCAAATTCAACATCATCCTCATATAATGTACCTGTTTTCCAGTCCAAAGTCTTTGAGGTTTAATAATAGCAGGTGGGAGGAGCTTCACTCTGCCTTTCTTATCAGTCAGTCCTCTGTAAACCAGCTCCATGTACTGATCTCGCAGGAAGAAGCAGTCCCGTATGGTCATACGCGTTCCCGATACCATGTGGTCCTGGATAAGTCCAGCCAGCGGCTTTCCATCCTGTGTGATTTTTAGAATTTTATTTAATTTACATTATTTATATAATTTTCACAACAACATAATTTGCTTATCTGATGGCTGATTATCATAGTTCCAGATTCTGTGTCTGTGATGTGTATTAAAAAGTCAGTTCCCAACATGAATAGTAAAAATTTATGCTTAAACACAGAACATGCAGAGGGGTTCTAGTACTGTACCTGTACCTTGTCGAGCCTCTCATCCAGCAACGGCTGTGTGCTGTGTAAAGACCTAAAGGAGGGAGGGAATAAAGCTTACCTTGGGCACCAGGTACTGATGATCTGTGCTTACGAGTGTGTAAGCTTCAGCTCGGCCCAGTTCACTTTGGGGAAAGTGTGCGTTCATCTCGTCGCCGTCAAAGTCAGCGTTGTAGGCCTTGCAGTTGGCATAATGCAGCCGGAGCACCTTCTCCCCGGGGAGAATGCGCACGCAGTGAGCTTGTATAGACGGCCGATGCAAGGTCGGCTGCCGGTTTAGGAGGAGCACGTCCCCGTTTTTGATGTGTCGATTCACCTGAGGTGAGGGAAACCAGTTCAGGGTTCTCCTCAGACTCTACACGCTGGATGGCAGAGTGTGTCCACCATCAAATACTTACGATCTTCATGGGCATGCGGTGTTGGCCCGTGCTGGGTGTCAGCAGCTGCTTAGCGATGGCCTCTCTCTGGGTGAAGTTGGACCGGCTGAGTATAGTACGCGAGCCGTCCTCATTAATAACCACAGAAGCACCGGGATGCACATCGGGTCCGTTAAGTACCGCCTGACGCAGCTCCTTGACGTTCCATGGCGTCACTGGCTGCGGATACGTCAGCTTAGTGGCAAACACCTGTGATTTAAAGGAAAACAAATGTGTTATTATTACAGTTAAAGTGCAGCAATCAGGATTATATATCATGAATAACAAATTATGAGCAAAAAAAATATATATATTCACCTGAGGTCACATATATATATATATATATATATATATATATATATATATATATATATATAGACACACATGTATATAAAAATATATATGAATATATAATAAATAAATATAAATAACTGACCATAGGTATTCCGATCTCATTGGTTCCGATGTACATGTCTGGACAGATGACAGAACGAGCGGCGAAGTCCACACGCTTGCCCATCATGTGCTTCCTAAACAGACCTTCTTTTTTCTCCAACAGCTAAAAACAGATCCACACGCATCACACTTTTAACTCCTCATTTCAAACATAATTCAAGCATGGACCCTTTACAAGTTCAAAACACCAATTTTAAAATATGATTAACCTGACGGATGCCGGGGAACTTCTCGGTCATCAGTTTGTCCATGTCGCTGTCAAACACGATGTTGACGTGACTCTGCAGGCGGATCCAGGCGTTATAGAGTTTGTCCGTGAGCGTCGCTCCGGGAAGCGCAGCCAAGAACGCCTGATCCGTTGTGCCGCTCTCCGCTATATGTCTCGACTAAACATTAAGAATCCAAACAGGCTTTTTAAATAAAACAAACGACTGTATATGGTTCTCCATGTTGGGCATCTCAAACTCTGTTACCTCTTCACGCTCAGTCTCGGTTTCCTCGATCTCTCTGGCTTTCTCAGCTGCTATAAGAGCCAGTAGTTTCTGAATGATGATGTTATCTTTGATTACAGCCTGCATGTTCACAGTCTGACCGTTAGTAAACATCTGCTCTCCCAGATAATTGATAGGTCGATATCTGGTTGAGAAAAAAAAAGAAAAGAAAAATATAATATATATATATATATAACCAAAACAGGCCGAGAACCAAATGCTTGGGCTTTCTGAAGATTTACCTGCATGGAGGAACCATCAGCAGATCTAAGAAGAACATATCAGGGTTAAAAGCATCCACGCTGCTTGCAGTTTGGCCTGAGAACAAGTGCTTCAAAAAGAAACCTGAAACACATCATTTGGGACTTTAACTTTATAAATCATGGATTTACAAAATCACACACTGAAATGGAAGCACTAACTCCAGCACCATCATGCTGCCATAGTGAAGACGAGAAACTTTGTATTCTTGCATGATTTATGAATACACTTACCTTCTTTTTCCCAGAGTTTAAGAACATAATCTTGTGTTGAGCTTGGAGACAGGTATCCACGATTAGCCACCTGAACGTCACCTGAAAGGGCAAAAAGTGGAAAAAATTATGTACGTGTTATTTATTTTCGGAGTTTAACATACAGAGAAAAATTAATGTGACTCATCCAAAAATAGATCCACATTAATATTTAGCTTTTTTAATAAATTAAACGATACCCTTTTCTTCTGTCTTTTCGTTTTTGCTGATGGCACGTGTGACGATCAGCTTGCTGTTGTGCTCCCGCCTTACTTGTGACTTGCCAGCTCTTTGTATTAAAAAAAATTAAAAACATTTTGTTAGGTATTCTAATGCATTTTAAAATGCCAAAAACATGCATTAACCCCATATAGACAGGCACAGGTACGGTGTGACTCACTTGCAGTTGGGGCATTTTCTTGACCCAGAATGGAGCCTCCAAAACTCCCTCATCAGATTGTTTTTCATCTCACACACATGTTTAATCTATACAGTGCAAAGGAAGACAAATTTAATACAGAAATGGTATGACAAAATTAAAACAGCAGCTGGTTTTGAGACTGTTGTGATTCGGTTGCAGGCACCAATAAAATAGAAATCTTGTTTTATTGTTTAAAGATAAATCAGAGACTCACGGGTGCACAGCCAAGACGGCTTTTGTTGGCACTGAGAATTGGGGCGCAATATTCCTCCAACACTTCTTGAATTTCCACTCCGGATGCCTGCACATTTCCCTCTAAATACTTCATCAGAAAGAGAACAGATAAGATTTAATGAATGCATTTACACCAGCTGCATTCTGACAGAAACTCACAGACGCTGAAAACTCTCCAACCTGATTAAGGACTGTCTCAACCTCACACGCCTCCTTCATTGCTCCTACATCCAATAATTTGAGCTGGCTGAGAAGCAGGTGGATCACAGCTCTCGGGCAAGTCAGCATGTGACACGACAGACAGGAACCCCGTATGAGCAAATAGAGCTTCTGTTGCAGGGGGAAGAAATTGGAAGAGATACTATTCACAAATTTTATGATAAAACAGCAAGAAGTCACTTGTTCATTTATGTGAGTCAGATATAAATATTTAATAAAAAGAATATAATAAAAGTTCATAATAAGGTTTCAAAACTGCACGTCCTGTTTTAATACAAAAACCTCACATCAAATAAGAAAGGGTTGTAGACTGGGAGATGCAGGTCGATGTGGCCAAAGTGACCCGGACAGTTGTTAAAGTCCTGCATGCAGGTAGTGCAGATTTCTTTAGAATCAGCAGGGCCCATCGCTAGATCATACAGCCCATTCGAAGCAGCATTGCCGACACCATCTAGAAGCATGGGGTTGGTCAGACCTTTCACACTTAAGCTCCTGCAAAAAAAAAATTAGTCTATTAGTCTGTTTTCCATCAGCAGAGCTGTTAAGGCTTTATACTTTAAAACAGAGTGTGATGGGAGCAAAGGTAAAGGTGGAGATTTAATTTACATTAAGATACGTTGTGCAATGGGGCATGGTCATAGGCTTGAAGGGGCCCAACTCCAATTTCTCCCGGGCACCGTGTACAGGGCTGCCTGCTGCTCTGGGCACATGTGCACACTTCCCACAGTGTGTGTATATTCCCGGTTCGAATACCCATCTGGGTGGAGTCTTCATGTTCTCCCCGGGTCCGTGTGGGTTTCCTCCACAGGTTCTCCGGTTTCCTCCCACAGTCCAAAAACATGGATTAAGGTCAATTGAGTTCTCCAAATTGCCCCATATAGAGTGTGAGTGTGTGCCAGGCGATAGATTGGCGCCCTGTCCTGGGTGTATCTGCGTTATCCCCTGGATAGGATGGGCATGGGTAATCCCCCCATCCGCGACCCTAATAAAAATGAGATTGGATGAAACACCCTCATTCAATGATCAATACTGAGCCCCGGTACAGTCACTTTTTGTTTATATAATCTAACTATAATTCCAGATAATGTAATAAATGGTCAGCGGTGGTTCAGACTACAGCAGAGCAGATAAAACACAATAGTCTACAGAATGACATTAACGTCACTAATTTACACACGCTTTAAACTCCACAAATAGTATTGAATGACGTCACAAGCCCGAATCATAATTTTAAATATTGTTGTTTATGTGTTACGGCGCGTTACCTCATTTCTTTGGAGGAATACATGGCGAACGATATGCCCTCCACACGCCGCCATGGCGTTTCCTTCGAAAACATCATGTTTTATTCACTGAAATCAGAAAGTCGGAGACTTTAATCACACTTCATCCTAAAAAAGTTTGTTAGCTTAGCATAGGCGCACGTTCGCAAGGCTACAGCGCGAGATCCTGTGAGCACGTGGGTTCAGTAAACCCGGACCGAACCACTTTTCTCACACACACACACGAACAACAAAGTTAATAAAAGACTACAAAATCGATCCTATCGGTAATGCTTTGCACCGTAGTTATATACAAAAACCACACATATATATATATACAATACACAAACAATATAACTGATCTATGTTTAAATGAATAAAGGTGTAAAGGAGTAAAATGCTTTTAATATAACCACGCGTATCCCAACTGGTACATTCCGCTCTCAGACTGGAAGCATGGCGGCCTCCTGTTCACGAATAGGACATTTATACAAGACAGGCAGAATATTAAACAGTAATGCGAATGAACCATGGATCAAAAGGTAAGTGTTTAATTAAGACTTTAGTGTTTTATTTTGTTTTGGTGCTTTGATAACTCTAACTCTTTGATGATCTGCTGTATGATGAATTTGATGATGGAGGTCATGTCATGGGTTCGAACCTAGTGTCTTTTAAACAGGTGATCTACTCTGTAGATGTTTTTTATATATATATAGGTACAGTATATAATCACTGACAGTGGCCCATAACGCGTGGAGTTCAATGTAGTTACAGTACATAAGCTATTTTATTTTATACAAATTTAATAGATCTATTGTTTAAATATTGAACAGTTCCATCCTGAGTACGTCCTGTGTAATTGGACTACAATAGTCCCAATATTGTGCATTATTCCTATCCCAGTAATGTCCCTGAAGTGTTTAAATGAAACCCCCTCACCACATCATTGTCATCGCAGAACAGAGCAACACTTCTGCGTCAGATCCACTCAGCACAACAAACCAACACCAAGCATTTTCATTTATTCATACTTAACTATTCAATTCATACACTGCTTTAATACTGATTATTTCTGAATTATTAAAGTATTTATTTTTTATTAAGGTGTTTTGGATTAAGCCCAGCCCTTACTCAAGAACCTGTAGCCACACTATCAGGTCAGTCTGAGAGATTTTAACCCGTTGCATTTTTAGCAGCTCTGTTCTGAAAGCCGGATGTCATATCATTAACTTTGAGCCCCATGCGGTTTTCAATCTAAATCCTATATGTTGTGTGATTTTCAGGTTCAGCAGAGGACATTATTGTTCCGAGAAAGAAGACGTGGTAAGATCTGTGCGCTGTTAAATACACAGTTTAATGATTCTACATGGTGTTGGATTCATTCACTGTCTTTTTGTCTGTATTAGGGGTAAAGAGGCCGTGTTACAAGCCTTATCATCGACAGTAAAGAAGGTACGGCCAAAACTGTTAACAAGCTTCCATGTTTATTAAAGTCTTATGATGCATAATCACTGTGTTATGTTTAATACCATAATAAAGTTTGATTTTTTTTAGGATCCTACTGCTTCGCAGTACATGTTCCAAGATGATCCCTACCTCACTCCAAAAACGTCTTTGGAATTTGTGAGTATTTTTGTTTCAAAAATCTGATAATTAATGTCTGTGAAAAGTGAATTCATATTGTGGCAGATGAGAGTTTAATTTTTGAAGGCACGTTTAATTTTAAATAAAAAAAAATATTTATGATGCTTATAGGAGAAATAGTTAAGAAAAATAAATAAAATAAAATGTAAAGGACAGATTAAAGTATATAAAACATAGAAACCTCTTTAGAATTGATTCGTTTATAAGTGGATCATATTTTATTAACTCTCCAACCTTTTGCATCATGTCTCCTGCAGAAACAGTTTTCATTGTCCCTGGAATCAGGCAGAAATGCAGCCAAGTATTTTATCAACACTTACCCCAAATACTTTGAAAAGGATTTTGCAGAGCCTCATATTCCTGTAAGTAACAGTCAGGATGCAGAAACATCAGTCCGTCAACACTAAATTAACACTTAACCTGTATTTATAGTGCTTGATGCCAGAGACGGTGGAGCTGCAGATCGAGGAGATATCAGAGGCGGCTCTTGTGGAGCGCATCAAGCTGAGGAAGGTGAGAGCAGCTGTGGATATGTACGACCAGCTGCTGCAGGCAGGTCAGTGGCTGTGAACTGATGATCTACATTAAAGTGCCAGGGAAAGTGTAAGTTCTTAAAACAGTTATGATAATAGAATCCTGTATGAACTTACCCAGGGACTGCAGTGCCTCTGGATTTAACCAACGAGCTCCTGGACCTGATTAGTCTGTATGGAGATCGAGATCCACTGGGAGAAGATGCACTGGAGCAGAAGACTGAGGAGACGGTAACTATTAAACTAATAGTACTAATAAATAATACTTAAACCACTGGAACATTTTAGCGCCATATAACTCTGGCTTAGACGAACGCTCTCCTATCCTGTAAAAACCTAAAGTGGCATTACTTGTGATTGATTTCAGGTGGAGGAAAAAGAGGATGGAGGTAGGAGGAAGAGGCGACTACAACAAGCCTCTGATCTGCTCAAGATTATATGGAGGTATCTCCTTCACTGTCCGGTGACAGAGTTTCTGAGGGCTGAGACGTTTTTACACGATGCAGATAATTATTCAAGTTGCTCATGTATGAAATCTTCACAGAAAAGGCAATAATGCAGAGAGGATCTTTAATGTGATGCCAGAGCGCAACAGTCGTTCATATGGTGCACTCATCCGTGGCATGGCGAAGGTGTGGGTCACCAATTTTTCATTATACTACAAAACTAAATTTTCCTGTGTGTGTTTTTATGTTCTGATGTATATATCTGCTGTTCAATCCTCAGTACGGCGCCGGCGCCAAGGCCTTCGACATGTATACTGACCTGCTGAATAACCGACTGAGCGGTAACACGTTGTTTTGGATTTTTTAAACCTCTATGCGTCCTTTTTTCCGTCATTTTTGGGTCACGTGAATCCTTAAACTAGCAGTGTGAACGATTTGGTAAACATCTAGTGATTTATACTAATCCCCTGACCAAGATGGCTGAGCATTAGTAACGGCAGTATACAGAAGAGATAGAAATTCAACCACAGCACCTCTATACCACTCAGATTAAGCGTTAATTATTTTGCCAATAATATACTGAATGTTATATAATATATATAATAATATACTGAATGTTTCTGCTCTCTAGCGGACGTTCACATGTTCAACGCTCTCATCAGCGCTGTACCAGAAGTGAAGGATAACTACATTGAGAGATGGGAGCAGACTGTGGTGAGCGCTCATATTTTAACACTTCTGGATGAATTTTATTTGTCTTGGAAGGGTCCTTATCCTGGCGGCACGGTGGCTCAGTGGTTTAGCAAGTTCACCTCTCAGCCCCGTGTACGCGTGGGTTTCCTCCGGGTTCTCTGGTTTCCTCCCACAGTCCAAAAACATGCATGAAGTTCGAATGATTTCTCCAAATTGCCCCATATATAGAGTTTGTTTGTGTGAGTGAGTGTGTGCCCAGTGATGGATTGGCGCTCTGTCCTGGGTGTATCTGCCCAGCGCCACTGGATGTGCATGAGGACCCCCCCCCCTCCCCCGACCCTAATAGAGGATAAAGCGGAAGATAATGGATGGATGGGTCCTTATCCTGCGTGTGTGTGTGTATAGGAGCTGCTGAAACAGATGGCTGAGCAGAAGGTGAAGCCCAACCTGCTCACATTTAATACTGTTCTTAAAGTCCTGAAAAGCTGTGGTTCGCTGGCTAAAGGGCAGGTCCTCTCTGTCGTCAGTGAAATGAAGGCTCTGAGCATCGGTTTGTAACACTTTTAATTTACTCATTTGACTTTCTGGTTAAAAATATTCTAAATACAGCAAATACCTAAAACCAGATCCCACCCTGTGTTGGAAAGGCAACTTACATGCGCGTAACTGTACACTCTCTCCTCACAGAGCCCAGTTTGGCCACATATTATCACATCCTCAACATTTTCTATAAAGCAGGTAAATATATGAACATTTAAGATGAAGGTTGAGTTAATTAACCCCAATTAAGACATTGGGTTAAGCTCTACACTGGAGGTGACTTGTATGCCAGGTTTTGATTTGGAGACTTCAATAAATAATGTGTTTAATTGTTGTGCAGTTTCCTCAGCTCATGGAAACAGTAAGATTCTACAGGACGTGCTGAATGAGGTGTCTGGAAAGAGCTTCACCGCTCAGGACCCCGACGACGGTACGAGCACAAACGTCACGCCTGCTTGAAGTTCCACCTCGAAATAAAACTGAGATCCAGTCGTCTCCATTTTCAATAAGATGTATTTTTGTGTTGTTTTGCAGTTATGTTCTTTCTCACGGCGATGAGAGTTGTAAGTTCCATTTCCCGAACTTTTTAAACATCAGTGAAAACATCTCACTGAAGCTGCACCAGTGTATCAGTCAGTTAGTGTTCGACTAATCTATTGTGATACTCGATTTCTGAACCTTTACGGTTTACCTGTCCTGGTTTTGTTCAGTGTCTGAATCAGAAGGAGATGGACCAGGCGTACAGAGTGCAAAGCTTGCTGGAGTTCGGGGAGAACTGGAAACTCCTGGGAGATTCTTATTCCCAGACCTTGTACTAGTGAGTACAGGGAACGTGACTTGCTGTGTTTGAGACGCCTGTAACCGGTTCATCTGAATCACAGAGCTCTCTGTTCCAGCGGCTGTTTCTTCAACATGCTATGTATGATGGAGCACATCGACGTGGTACTGAAGTGGTACAGAGCCTTGATTCCTTCAGTAAGTACAGCAGCTGAGATACAGTTACAGTTTTAAACCGCCAGCTCCACTTATTTAACACTTCACCCTACGCTCTCCTGCAGCATTATTACCCGCATAGTCAGGGAATAAGGGATCTGCTGCGGGCGCTTGACACTGATAACAGATTGGACCTCATCCCCCAGATCTGGAAAGGTCTTACTTTTGTCCGTTAGGAGGTTTTTTGATAGGGAATAGAACTTGTAAGTGGATATTAATTGTTTTATGGTCTTGTTCTCAGATATCAAACGGTTTGGGCACAACACCAACACAGAGCTGGTGGAGGAAATCCTCACTCTCATGGCACGCGAGAAACAAAATCCTGAGGTAGGAGTTCTATCTCAAAGGTGTTTACAAAATGCACCACTGCTGTAGAAATACTAAAATCCAGTCTGTCTGGTGCCATCAACCATGTCAAAGTTAAAATTGGGTTCCCACGACCAGGTGCAGCAGTCGTTCGCTGATTGCGCTTTGCAGGTGAAGACTCAGTACACACAGAACGAGAATGGAAAGCCTACAATGGAATGGTCCGTATCATCTCTTAGCAGCATCACCTCCATCCTGCTGGCAGCTGAGAGAACACGGGAGGCCTGGTGAGAGCGGCACCATGATAGAACCTGAATATACCGGCATGGCTGAATTTTAAACCTCATCTTAATGATCTTCTTCTACAGGGAAATGCTGACCCTCTTTAAAAAAACTAACAGAGTTCCATCGTGAGTATAACTCTATCCTCGAACCTTCTCTGGTCTCTGAGATGGGTCCGGTGTCCACTTACATTTGGCCTCGTGTTTAATGTGGAACTCGTTCTCTTCACAGTGAGGACCTGGTGAATAGATTTTTGGCTGGCTTGAAGGCGAGTAACAACGCTCAGCAGGCTGTGGTGCTAGTTCAGATCTCAGCCGGTTTCTGCCTGCCATCCACCGCGAAGCTCATCGACAGAGTGCAGCAGGAGTTTGAACTGACAGACGAGCAGAAGTAAGTAGCAGGTTTATAATCACACAGGAACTCATGTTGTATTGTAATAGATGCCGCATATTAAACCTTCTGTTTTCTGCTCAACCATCAGAAACACTTTAGCTGAACTGGAATCTTCCATGGACATGAGTGATTAAAAACTACAGTCTTCAAAAGTGTTATTAAAATAAGAATAATCCAACAGAACCAGCTTCTTTTTTTTATATGTTTGGGGTGGATCTTTGATATTTGGTTGTACATTATTAAAACTGATGTTAACAAGTTTGTTGTTTGTAAATGATTCATGACTGATAAATGAATCTGTATCACTTCGTGTTATATTCTGTTTGTTGACTGTTGCTTTACTGATGACATCATGAAGACAGTAATAATGGATGGGGCATATATTTAAAAATATCAGGTGGTAATTAATAAAATAAAGAATTATTTTACTCTGGTCTCTGAACAAGGCATATTTAGAATTTTAATCTTTTAGCTTCAAAGAGAGTGAAACATTTGGCTGAGATTCATCTGTTTACAAATAGGACTCATTTGACTCGGTGAACATTTACATTGTCATTTAGCAGACGCTTTTATCCAAAGCGACTTACAAATGAGAACATCACAAGTCAAAAGTTATGGAGAAAACCAACTATACTGTAAATTCATCAAACATGATTGTTATTTGATGCTGTGCCCCCCCCCCCCTTTTTTTTCTACAACAGGTATTTGATAAAGAGATGCGTTTTCAGTAGTTTCTTAAAACTACTTAGTGATTCTGCCTTACGGACAGAGTTGGGAAGAACGTTATACCATTTTGCAGTGGTGAACGCCACAGAGTGAGAAATGGTTCTGTAGGCCAGAGTCAGTGACTTGTACTAAATGTGAGCAACTACAGGCAGCCAATGGAGGGAAGTGAGTAATGGAGTGACATGAGTTTGCTTGGGCTGGTTAAACACAAGTCGGGCTGCAGAGTTATGAATTAGTTGAAGAGGTCTGATTGTGGAAGCTGGAATTCCGGCAAGTAGCGCATTACAATAATCAAGCCGGGATAGGACTAGGGCTTGAACAAGCAGTTGCGTAGCATGTTCAGTCAAAAAGGGTCTGATCTTCCTTATGTTGTAAAGAAAGAATCGACAGGAACGGGCGGTTTTGATAACATGATCAGAGAGTTTAAGGTGGGAGTCTATTGTGAAACCAAGGTTCTGGATCGAATCGTTTGGGGAGATTGTGGAGCCATCAATTTGGAAGGTCAGGTCGTGATGGATTGAGGGTTTAGCTGGGATAATGAGAAGCTGTTTTTTCTGAATTTAATTTGAGATGACGGGCCTTCATCCAAACATATGTTGGTGAGGCAGGCAGATAACCGATTTGAGATGGTGGTATCGTCAGGGGCACAAGACATGAAGCTTAGCATAGCAGTGGTAAGAGAAACGGCCTCAAAAGATTCATTTCTTTCTTTTAAAAGTCATTTGATGATTCATTCTTAAATCAATTGCATCAACACGACAATGTGACTTCTATGTAAAAACAATGAACGGCAGGAGTTTATCATTCATAATTTATTCATGTCCCATACTGATGGGCGCTTCAAAGCATAATTGCGAAATTGTTTTAATTAGTTTGGTTAATGAACAAATCGGAATACCAACCCTGAAACATTTTCTACTCACACAGGCAACGGAGCAGCTTTATACTGACTGCCAACAGCAGTCCAGACCCACAGGCATCTTATATTTGAACACTCTTTAAATTACCACATTTCAATGCACAACTACTATTTTACTAAATTTAACATAATGGCGAAATTATTATATACAATGTGGCCACAACAAAAAGTGATGTCACATTATATATATATTTTTTCCTGTTTATGATAATATTTAGGTTTTAGTCCAAATACGTTAAATTTTAAATAACAATCAGCTGTAAAATATGTTCTTAATAGAAGATGCATTGATTTATTCACACTCAATATTGGGTGTTCAAACTTTTGCCTACATACTGGGCAGAACTTTACCTGGACATTTACCTGGAAGGCTGAAGTGCTTTAAATAACCTGAAGACACAAAGAAAAACCAGAACCAATTGTTGCTGATGTGCGCTGCGGTGTACAAATGAATCTGAGAAACGGCAGGTTGCGGTGAGCAGATACTTGGTTGCCGATGCGGGCGGAGACGGGGCGTGCGGACGGGGACAGGGGGCGTCTTACGGAGCCTGTGTGGTTCCTAACCCCACTGCGTTTGCATATGCGGACAGCAAACCGGCCACCTGCTTGGTCTCCAGAGTGAGCCGGGCTTCCGTGAGCCAGTCCTGCGCCACGCGCCGGGCCTCTCCCTGCAGCTGGTTCACGAACTTGGCGGCCAGCTCGAGGTCGCCACGCTCCACGCTGTAGGTGGCATAGGCGAGCAGCTTGAAAGTATCGAGGTTCTCCAATGCCAGTTTGCTGGGCGGGACCTCCTCCCTCTTCTCAAAAAGCAGGACAGACTGCAGGTAAGACAGGAAGTACTGGTACAGGCTGTTCCGTGTCTCATCGATAAGGGCGACACGACGCACCAGGCGGCGAATCTCGAAGAAACGCGCTCGCAAGGAGGCCTCGCTGTACACACCCCGCTTCAGCGACTCCTCGGGCAGGGCAGAGGTGAGCGCCTGAGCGAACTCGTCGTGGGCACAGCTTTCTTTGATCGTCTGCACGGCGCCCTCTAGGGGCTCAGAGGGCGAATCTGCAGCCGCCGTCCTCATGGCGGAATTTAGAGCCTCTACGGATAGCCACAGCTGGTGGGCCTTACGGGCTTTTTCTTCTGCAATCACATGGCCTGTAGGGGGCAGGGTTAGGAGTGTGAAGCCTGTGACAGCCAGCTGAAGTTGTAATTACACACATAACGGTTTGAATTATGGTATGACGTTTGATGCAATACAACTTAGCCACCAGCCGTATAATTTTTACTTTAACGAGTATAATTGTGAGCAGCTAGGAACATACCAATACCATACCACACTGACTTGAGTTCTAGCCTAAAAATAAGGTAATGGCACATTATATATAGTATTACTTATGAAAACAGATATAATTTATAGAATAACATTTAATTATAAATGCATTCTAAATGTCAGGACTCAAATACCTGAGGTTTTGATAAATAGTTAATACTGATTAATTAATTCAGGACTCACTGTCAATGGCTTCCTCGATGCCTTTCAGTCTGGCATAGGCAGCGTTTATATCCAGGGTGTAGGACTCCAGCTGCTCCTGAGTCAGACGCCGATATTGGTTCTCCTGTTCCATTAGTTTCATGTTCATAGTCTACACAAGAGAACAAATCAGTAAAACGCACTGAGCTGCAGACGAATGAGGTTTATTGGTTGAGCAGTGTAGTGTACTGAAAGCATTCTGAGCTTCTCACTGATGTCCTCACCTCCTGAGCCTCCTCACGTATCTCCTGATCCTGCACTTTGAGCACATCTCTCAAGTGATCTGTGTGTGCGGCTGCCTGCCTACGCAGCTGAGTCCTCATTTCGGCCTCCATCACCTCGCGCACGTCCTGGACCTGAGAAGCACACACACACAGTTCCATCCCTGTGTCGGTAGATCAGCTCTGAACAGAGTTTCTACAGTAAACAATAAACTCCATACTTTCTTCTCCTGCTCCAGTCTCATGTCCTCGCGTCTATGTTCCAGGGCGGAGGTCACGGCCCGTTCCACGACCTTCTGGTGCTCGTGCTTTTGCTGCTCGAGAGCCGTTTCGATACGAATCTGCTCGCGCACTCGCTGCTCGGCCAGCTCGCGGTTCAGCTGGTCTATTCTGCGGTGAGCGTGTGCGATCAGGGAGTTCAGATCGTCAGCACTCAACTTCCCAGCTGTGAGGGCAGAATGTGAGAATGAAGAACTTAACACAGAAGCAGCATTATAAACTTTATTCCGCAGATTTAATAAAAGTAACATGTGTTTCTGGACTCACTGAGACCCTTCCAGTTAGCCTGGACTTCAGGTGTGATGCTGCTCAACTCTTTCTGAAACTGAGCCTTGGCCTCCTTCACCAGTTCGCTGTACTGAGACACGATCTTTGCCTCTGTCTGCGCCATCTGCACCTGAATACAGGCACCAGACCAATGAGACCCTCAAGTGGAGTTAACAAATAGAAACGCACACAAACCAGGTCACATTAATGATCTCTCACTTTTGTTACTACATTCTCCAAGTCCACGGTCATACTGTGCAAGTTTTCCTCTGCTGCCAGGATCTGAGCCCTGGCTGCATTAATCTTGGCCTCCTTGGCGCTGCTGATGACGCCGCGAAACTTCTCAAGCTGTTCTCTGATCACAAACAGAAAATTCGACTTGGATTCAGACCTAATAATGTGATTGATATTTAAGGACCAGAGCAGTGCAGACTTGCTGAGTGAACATATGAATAGTACTTGGCTTGCAGGAGAGCTTGCCCGGCCAGGTCTACAGCATGTGTGCGGTGAGTCAGCGCATCATCCAGATCCCTCCACTGAGCAGACTTCTTATCTGGAAAATCCTAAACATGTACATATTAAGGAGTTTAAGGTCAGATAAACACTGAACACTAAGCAATACACTTCTATCAACATACATCCCAATCATAATAATGATCTTGTGCTTCCAATTAACTAAAAAATTAATCCTTTGGACAGATTTTAAAAAGAAAAAAATAAAACAAAAACCTGACCTCTGAATCCATGGCCTCTTTGAGTTTCAGCGTGTGAGTGTTGATGGCCTCTAGCGCAGCCTCCTGTGCTCCCATTGCATTTAAAGTCAGGTTGGCTGAGTTTCCTAACGCCTCCTCCAGCCTGGCTGACAGAGCTGTACAGAGGCAGTGGTGTGGTATTTAGAATGATATCCATTATTTTGTACTTATCAGTTTTTAATGAAGCTGCAGTGTGTGGGATTTAGTGGCATCTCGGGGTGAGTTTGCAGATTACACATAATTCAGATATCCAGTATTAAGTTTGTTGAAATGTGTGAGAAACACTGACCGTTCAGAGCGTCTTGTTCGGCCTGGTCCTGCAGAGCCAAGCGAGCAGACACTTCTTCCACAGGTCGCTCCTTCAGAGGATCGTGATGAGCACAATCATGACATTCTTTATATGCAAACACAGATCGGCAAATTCATAAAAATACACCCACTAAATTAGTTCATCCTAATACATGCAACACACTTCATGTGAGACAATGCACTACAGCGCTGATATGAATTATTCACAATGAAGCAGGAGAGTGAGTGAATTTCGTTTAACGGATCATGCAGGTGGATCGGTTGTTAGTAACGTAACAGAGGGTGAGCCTAAAAACACAGCATGTTCTTAATGACAGGATACAAACACGAGGACATTTTTGTCTGGTTAGTGCAGTGTGTTTGATCATCCGGTTCAGAAGCAAGGGTATTGCGGATTCCCTTATGCTCCAGCGTTAGCCACAAGGAGCGCATGCTGCACAGTTCTAACCTGCAGCGTGCTCGGTCGGATGTGGAGGGCTCTCGGAGGTATCGCTGGTACCTGGCGCAGGCATGGACTGCACCTCGCCGATGGCCGAAATAATATGTGCCGCCTCAGTTGAGGCCTCTGCAACAACAGCAGAAGTCTTATGAGATATTCTTAAAGTGCAAAAGCAACCATGGTGAATGGTGGAATACGAGGAGCTCATGTGTAGCAAGGTGAATCAAACCTGCTGTTTTACTATTATAAATTCACTCCTCACAAAGTCCATCTTTTCAAGGGATTTCACTATAACCAATATAACAAACACAGAAATCTATCTATGTCCTAATACACACTCACCCTCCAGGGTCTGCTGCGATTGAACTGAAGTCTCAGGTTTGGGTTCCACAGGTGCTACCTCTGTCTTCTTATCTTTAGCTTTGGTTTTAGGTTTGGGTAGTTTTGATTCCTTCATAGTTTCAGTCACTGAAGATATCTGCAGTGGTTCCACCTTAAACCAACAAAGACAAACAAAAAAGGTGTAAACACTGCATCTGACAAATGAAACTAAATGATCAGTTAATATGTTTAATTAACCAAAGAAAGACTATGTTTCACAGTGCAGTACTTACAGGCTTTTTTAGCAAAGGAACAAACGGTGGTGGAGGGGGACCGAGAGCCATCTCAAACAGCTGGTCAGAATAAGGAACGCTCTTCTCGATATGGGCCCTAAACTTAGGATCCCATTTGGCATAGATGATCGTACCACCCAGACCTCCACCAACTGTGAGAATGCTGGCAGCCACAATCTTCCCCGCAACAGATCTGCAATATTTACAGAGGAACGACTTAAAAAGGGATTTTATAAAAAATCCTTTAAGTGTAATCTGTAGGTGACACGATAACTTTGTCGATATATTGTGTAAGTTTTACTACAAACAAACTATTTTTTTTTTCTTAATAAATTAACAAAGCTGCTTTCCTGAGCGCTGCTTCTTACCCCGGGTTTCCAGCTGACGTGTAGCGACGGGACGGCTGTGGTGGGCGCACCGTCACTTTTCCACAAAGGCATTTCTGAACACAAATGGGAATGAAATCAGGAAGCTAAAATAAAGTTTTTTTTTTTTTTTAACTGTCAGTTATTAAACAAAACATGCATTACCCTTCACATGTGTATGTATCAAACCTCTGGAGAAGAAGGAAAAACTTAGAAGGTCCTAAATCAGTACAGCAGCATCCATTGTAGTGCAATTTAGTTTATAATGCTGTGTTTTTTTGAAAATATATATTGAGCTATGCTAAAAACATAAAACAGGAAAGTTATTATTCAGTTATGTTATCTATATATGGCTATGCATGTCAGTCCTGTTATCTATATATGGGATTTTGGATCACTTCCATAAAATTTTCGCTCTTTATACACTGAACGTGGATGTTCCTTTGCACAAGACAAAGCATGACACAGTAATGACACAGTGTTGGTTTGATTAATGAACTTTTAACAATAAATGATTAATGACTATAAAGTTCTGAATTTATTAACGTTTTTTAAAGTCATACACATTCGAGACAGGGCATCGAAGGCTTCCACTTATCGCTTAAATGCACGCATTCCTGGCAAGGTCACCTCCTGTCCATATACTGAAACCTCAGGCGACTTTTACAGCGAGATATGGAGAGTGAAGCGAATTGCGTTCAATAAACATGCCAATTATTTAAAGAAATGTTCTCCTTTTTTATTCTGTACAGTGACGTCATTCCCGATTTGTGGCATGAATAGAAACGAAAAGTTTCGGAAAATACGAATCACACAAAAAGTTACGTACACGCAAACGGCCGGCCTTTTTGATTGGACCGCGTTTGCGGCTCTGTATGTATTTCGAAAATTCATTCGCACACCTCGCTGTCTATCAAACGCCAAAAGTCCCACCTCCTTCGCGCGACCTACGCCGTTGACGTACAAGTACGCCTCGCGCTAAAAGAGTCCCGAAACATCAGCGCTGTCAAAAAAACACTCGCCATTTAAAAAAAAAACAACTATTTTCGTTAGTAGTTACATAATTAACGGTTATGACGCACGTCAGTCGCGTACACCCAAGGACGTTGGGCGCGGAGGGCCCGTGTCTGTGAGTCTGTCAGTGAATGACCGTTAGCACCGCGGCTAACGCTCCCGGCTCACCCGCGCCGCCGTGTCCGCGCCTCTCCAGCAGGCTCGCAGCATCGCGCTTGTTCCTCCCTTTTCTTGGCTTGAAGTGACAGCGTTGCGCCTCTGTTTCAGCAAAACATCCTCCGCACCGATTAAACCGGGATGAGTGAGTGTGACGGCGCGGATCCCCCCAGCTAACGCCGCGCGGTGACAAGCGGCCTGCGCATGCGCAATGGCGGACAAGCCTGCCCTTCGGGTCACGTGACTGAGACAGCGCCTCACGGTTGACATAGATTACAGGTAGTTCATAGTGGAAGTGCTAAACTAGCACTGTACTAAGAAAGAAAGACCCAGCCATCCATTATCTTCCGCTTTATCCTCTACTAGGGTTCCCCATGCCCATCCAGGGGAGAACGTTTCGGCCGCTGGGCAGATACACCCAGGACAGGACGCCCATCTATCGCTGGGCACACACTCACTCACACAGACACCCTCTATATGGGGCAATTTGGAGAATTCAGTTGACCTTGATCCATGTTTTTGGACTGTGTAAGGAAACCGGAGAACCCGGAGGAAACCCACACAGACACGGGGAGAATGAGGGAACTCCACCCAGATTGGGATTCGAACCTGGAATCCCCAGCGCTGAGAGGCGAGCATGCCGCCCAAGAAAGAAGATAAGCATGATATTTTTTAAAACACACGCGGACATTATTTTTTCCCCTGCATTTGCATTCTACACCTGTGCAGACCATCACATTGTCACTATGATCTCAAAACGTCAGGACTATTATTTAACTCTCTATCGCTACACACAACCGTTAATTTATTTATTGATCCTCTACTAATCCTCTACTAGGGGTTCCCCATGCCCATGCCCATCGCTCACCAACACAGACACACTCTATATGGGGCAATATAGAGCATTCAATTTATCTTGAATCCATGTTTTTGGACTGTGGGAGGAAAGCAAAGAACGGAAACTCCACCCAGATTGGGATTCGAAACTGAATCCCCAGCATTGAGAGGCAAACTTGCCAACCACTAAGCCCCATCCCATATAAAACTAAAGAAAAGATTGACTTTCTCAGACTTTAAGGATCCTTTCTTCTCTGCTGTAAACCGACCCGTCTGTAAATGTTTCAGCAGCGGTACATGCGGAGATCTGTTACTGTAACCACAACAATGCTCAGTGAGCAACACATAATTCCTTTTTCCCTGAAACACTTAAAAGTTCAGAAAATAAAACAGGACAGTAAAACTAACCTTTAATTCAATTTAATGAACTTAAACATTACAACAGGCTGATGCTGACAGAAGTCAGTAGAATCAAGTCATTAAAAACGTTATTACAATGCAAAGATCTTGGACAGGGACAGGGACTGGGGGGTCATGCTTTATAAAGGCAAGCTTTGAAATCATACACTCTGTATATCAGATTTTATGTTCTGGGTAAGTTTGTTTCCTCAATCTGTAATTTTAAATAAAAAAAATTCCATATGCCCGGGGGATTTAAATAAATCAAAATACATTTAAAGAAAAATGATTTTGTTATTGACACCAAAGCAGATTAACACCTAACCCAGCACAATTGCAGTACATCCCCGTATGCATTTATTGGGAAGATGGTACATTAAAGTACTAAAACCTCTACACTGTGGACAGTGTTTAAATTAAAGCCACTAAAACATGTACTGATCGTTATTCTAACGTGTACGTATTTTGAGAAATGCTTGTTGATGGGGGGCGTCATAGTCTCTGATATTAGTAAGCAAACCTGCCATACAGTTTACTCATTCAGTAGCGTTGTACTAAACAAGCCACAATGAATCAGAAACTAAAATTACTATTCTTACATAACTATGTGCTTGTCAACCATTTCCCTTACATTGCATTTACCCACTCGCTGCAGAACACAGCCCCTTATTTGCAGCTATAGCAGCTTTAATTTTCATTCCAACTGTTCAGGGTTGTATGTAAAATGATTTTTCTTAGGCTTTGCATACAAGTCTCTAAGGGGGGGTTTGCAATGGTGTAACAACCTTTAATCTCCTCACTGTGTAGCACTCAGTGTTCCTGCATAGCTCATGTTTTAAGGGAAAATGAATGCTATTCCTAGCTGTTTGGACTTGCTATGAAAGCATTTTAATGGATATTAGCTCTGGTTCTGTGTGGGTGCCAAGTTTAAATGATAATCTTAGTGAAACATTATTGTGGTCGTGTAGAAATTATTGGTTCACATCCTTCTCACACACTTTATCAGCAATGTTCTATTTCAAAATCGAAATGTTTACTTTCAACACCATGACTAACAACTACCTGAGTCATGATCTGTTAGAATTATGCAATCAGCTCAACTTTTAATGCTGCTTTTTCTCAACTAAACAGAAAGTACATACTGCGGGCCCCAGCAGCAGACAAATTGGACGAATGAGAAGGCGGACTGTGGAAAGTGAACACAAGCATCTTCCAAACGAGCTCACAGGTGGGAATACAAGTCTCTAGCGTAGCTCGGGTTTCACTGTTTTTTTTTTTCTACAGTAACTACAGCGGTGCAAATGGCTTCTCTAATGTCCGAGTCCCAGCAGAATAACAAGCCTGCAATGTCGTATTTAAGCCTCAATCTTAGGTACATTATAGAAAAAGTGCTAATCATTCTGATCCCAAACCTGTTTGATTAGTAGATGATTTTAATGCCTATTTAATCAAACTGTATTTTTGTAAAGAGATTTACAATTAGTCCTGGACTAAAAAGAGTAGTCCTAATTATTTTAGTTAGCGTCAAGTCCATGCCAACTTCAAGTGTGTCTTAAAAAAAGGCCCATGTCCACAAATAAGTAGAGGTGGGAGGGGAAACAATTACATATGTTTTTGTCTCTATAATGCAGAATAAACGTTCACCCATTTTAATACGTTAGTGCATTTACTTTAGTTTAGAACTACTCCAGTTCTACAGTTTTTAAAATTCCAATAAGTCATTTACTCACAGAAGGACAGCGCTGGTCTTTTGTACCCTTCAGTAAAAGGTTAACATCAAAAAAAAATTATGTAGACTTCAACTTTCTTATAACACATAAAACTTTCATAGTGTCAAATTGCAGTGTAAATATTGTGATGTTATCATAACAGATCATCTGCAACTTGGCCCCTCTCACCTCTACTATGCATCTTGCATGTTTATTCCACTGAAATAAAAACAGCAACATGACTCGACAGCCCTACAGACTAACAACGGACACATCAAGTACTTTATAATTTACGTGGGAAAAAGCAGGGACGTGTTATTCGGGCTCAGCTGGACTCTGCATGGTCTCCGGCTGCCTGCATGGTCTCTTCTTGTAGGATGGCCATCGACAAACCGGACAGCAGTGTTGCCCACTGGCTAGCCAGACCACGATGCACTGCTGGTGAAATACATGCCCACATGGCAGTCCCATCACGATGCATTCACTTTCAAAGTTCTCCAAACATACCACACACTCCGTGCAGTGCAGCATTCCACAGGGCCAATGGGACCAGTCCGTGTCTTCATGCTCGTTGGTGGAACAGGAATCTGGGAAGTTCATGCTATTCAAACACTCATGACTTGTACTTGGGGAATGATGTCGCCAGTCGATACCGCCATCATTTGATGGGAGCTCCATTTCCTGATGCTGTAAGGTCATCCCATGTGAAGGGTTGCGCCTGAACCTCCAGGTTGGAAGGTTTTTGATGTAATCAATGGGAACCAGAGGTCGAAGCCAGAGATCCGGGAAAGCTAGCCTTTCCAAAAGGAAGTTGGGATCGTCGTCCCAGTCCGACTCATACTGGAAAGAGGCAATGGGATGCACCAGATAGCTGGTGTACCAGTCCCAAAGGCTTGACAGCCACTCCAGGTTATTTGCATTCTGATCCTCGTTGGCACATCTCCTCTTCTTCTCAAAGTAGTCTATGAGGAGGCCGTGGGCAAGGTACGTGCTTAAGAAAAGTGCCGGATGTGAGGAGTAGAAGCTCCAATCCGACCTCACCCACGAGGCAATGGCGGTGGTGTCTGCATAACGTAACAGTTTAAGACTGTACTCATAGAAACTATCCAGATACGGCAGCTGAAGGAATCCAAGAATAGGAAGCCAAGAAATGATAAGCAACGAGTTATACGTTCCTAGTGTGCTTATGAGAACTACAAATCGCTTAATGGTGGCTCCCTGGGTTATAAAAAGGTCCATCCAGGCCATCAGGTTGACCATGACCAGGCTTAAAACAAACAGGTCGTTGACCTCTGGCTGAACAGAACGAAGAAATGTGTCCATAGCCTGCAAGGAAATATATTCCCCAGTGCTGTTGCCATATCTATAGATACCTTCGGGTGTCTTGAGAATATATGAGGGCATCTGCCGCACCCCGATCTCCTCCAGACAAGTCACATTGTCCCAGTGTCGCACATCGACAAAGATGAACTCTATCCGTCCCGTGAATTTGATGCTTAGTGCCGAGAAGAAGGATGGAGGCTGGAGCAGTTTGGCAAACAGGAACATTTTAATAGGCTGTCTGTCTCTCTGGTACCAATCGTCCATCAGCTGCTGCGAGAAACGGATGGTTTTGATGCGAGACGCGACATGTGCAGTCATCCATTTGAAGATGTGCTCCGTCTCCACACGCCTGCCGTCGTACTCCTTCAGCATGACTTTACCTTTAGAGGCTGAGGTTTGAGGAACCGACATGATGAGCGTGGACTTCATCCACCCGCGCTTACGGCAATACCTGACGAGAATGGATTTTCACAAGGTTACCACAGATTCGTGTATCTGAGCATGCGGTGAGGATAGGAAATGCCTTACCTGGAATCACTCGAGCAATTAAATGTTCCTGTGCGAATGCCAAACCGAGAAACTTTCTGCACCATTTTGCCCCAGTTGCTCTTGCTCAGCAGCGGATTTCTGTCTTGAGCAATCACCTAAATAATTTGATTCAATTTGGAGAAACATGTCTTGTCAATCGGATTACAGAAAGAAATGTCTACAGAATAAATCAAGCAGTTAAATAAACAAATGTCAGCAGTTCAATGTGAGACATATACATGATTAATAACTGTACCAAAAATTTAAGATAAAGTAACTTTACATTAACTATGAATAATGCAATGGGAACTACAACCAAAGAAAATAAAGTGACAACTATGTGGCATTAAAGCAACAGACACTGGGGAGAACATACAAACTGCCCACATTACGGACCTAGTCAATTAGTCAACTAGTTAATTCTTCAAAACCACTTCTTATGCATTCATACTAATTTAAAACTTTTTTTAACTTCATTCTAATGTGTGGAACAGTGTAGAAATGCAAACACAATTATCTTTCTCAATCGGGAAAAAGTTCTGTAACAAGAATATCTTCTACCTGAACTAACCAGATGCCATCTTTAGTGTCTTCCACTAACTCATAAAAATGCATCTCTCCACTGAAAGTGGTGCTGGAATCCGATCCCGATTCCTCTTTTTCATTTTTTAGTGCTGAATAGAGCTCCCCCTGCATCAGCTCTCCTGTAAATTAAAAAAGAGGCAACTTATACTTTGACATCAGATCATCAATTTAAAAAGTCAAGACTCGCCCGTCACACTGAGTAATACAGAGCGCTTGAAAAAACGAGCTTTACATTTACAAACGTAAATGCACAGGGAATCCAAAACTTTAAAGCACAACACCACAGATCACATTATATTCTGTTATCTGACCTGATAAATTTACTTCAAATAATGCTGTAAATACTTCATCTGCTCAGCTCTCTTAAAGACAAACCATTCAGACAAAAGCCTGTTGGAGCTTAAAGGGAAAAAAATTATAATAAATGCTTAAGTAAACATGCAAACCGGAAAAATAACGCACTGCCACTAGTTATGTAAATATAGTGACCTGCTCTGCTGCTGTTGTGCTTATGAGAAATACACATTTAAATATTTTAAAAACCCTGTAAAGTGGCACTTTCACTTGAGCTTTAAAAAACAATTCTTTATTCTTATAAACAATTTTAAAAAACTATATTCGTGTACTAAGCAATGTCATTTGGTGTTATTCTTCACTCATTCTTATTGTAGATGCAAAACCGTCAGTACATTACACACTAGAACATTTCTTTCACTCCAGGAACACTTTAGGACCTCAGGTGTACCTTTTAAAGGACAAAACGGTGCACGTGTCTTCCCAGACCTTAAAAAAGCGCACCTTTAAAAAAAAAAAAAAAAACATCAAGCCATTCCACCAAGAAGCAATGAGTTACCAGAGTTTTGGACCAGCTCTCGGACATCCTGCTTTTCAGCCAGACCGGAATATCCCAGCCCTCTTCCCTCCAGGATTGTCTTCAGCTTCTTAAAGCTCAGAGTCACAGGATCCACCAGCTGGGTGGCGAAGATCCCGGTCTCATACCAGAGGACGGCCTCGAAGAACCGAGCCAGGGCGAAGAGAACCACGAAGTAGAGGAGCAGGAAGAAGAGTTTCAACCACATTGTTCTGGTGAAGTGGGGAGTTCTGGAGAATCTGTAAAATGATGGCTTAAGAACGGATTCCAGATGTTTATGATTGCAGATGTTTATCCCAGGACGGAGAGGGAAAGCGAGAGGAGTCTAGAGCATGAAGCTGAGGCTGAAGCTGTGGAACCCTGCTTCCTCTGATGAGACGGTTACCTGCTCGCCTGAAGAAAAGCCAATTAAAATGCCAATTAATTATTAATGAATGAATATGAACTAATAAACGGATTGTGGCCGAACGGCGGCGCTTCAGCGGCGCAGGGCCTCGTGTTTCTGACGCCGATCTGGAGAATGCTGGAGTCCCGCTGTTGCTTCACATGACGCCGCGCTGCAGGCCGCTGTCATGGCCCTGCGAGCAGCCCACACGAACACGCTCACAAACTCCGGCAGCAGCGGCGAGTCGTTCGTCTAAAACCTCCCTCGACCGCGTCGCAACCGCCGGAACGCCGCCGTGAAGAACGCCCCAGCGAGACCCAAAGACACGGCGACCGCGCTCCCGGAGTCGCGGCTTCGCAGCGACGATCAGCTGGCGTACACAACACCGGTGACGTCACATCCGACAGACCAACCCAAAACAAAAGCCGTGAGAGTTCAGCGGCTTTAGCACGGAAGCATAATAAATAAATATATTGAAAAGATTCTAAACTATCTCAGTATTCTGACATTTAACAACTCAACATTCTTAAATGTAATCTCATATATATATATTTTTATCTGTGATAAAAAGAATCACCTGAGCGGCACGGTGGCTTAGTAGTTAGCACGTTCTCCTCTCAGCACTAGGGATTCCCGGTTCGAATCCCAATCTGGGTGGAGTTTCCATGTTCTCCCCGTGTCCGCGTGGGTTTCCTCCGGATTCTCCGGTTTCCTCCCACAGTCTAAAACATGCTTGAAGGTCAATTGAATTCTCCAAATTGCCCCATATAGAGAGTGTGTGTGTGAGTGAGTGTGTGCCCAGTGATAGATTGGCGCCCTGTCCTGGGTGTATCTGCCCAGCGCCCTGTCCTGGGTGTATCTGCCCAGCGCCGTTCTCCGTTCTCAATTTGGAGAACTCAATTGACCTTGATCCATGTTGTTTGGACTGTGGGAGGAAACCGGAGAACCCGGATAAAACCCACGCGGACACGGGGAGGACATGGAAACGCCACCCAGATGGGGAACCCGGAATCCCTAGCGCCGAGAGGCGAACGCGCCAAAGCACTAAGCCACTCTATGTATTTAAATAAAGACCATTATGATTTTATGTTCGTCAATGAAGTTTTACATCGTTCTGTTCCAGTTTTGGGTGGGAGCAGTCGCTCAGTGGTTAGGGTGTTGGGCTATCAATCTGAAGGTTGGGCGTTCAAATCCAAGGTCCACTGAAGTTACCAATGTGGGTCCTTGAGCAAGGCCCTTAACCCTCATTGCTCCAGGGATGTTGTGATGAACCCTGTGCTCACCTTGTAAGTCGCTTTGACTAAAAGCGTCCAATAAATGACCGAATGTAAATGTAGTTTTGAACTCGGAGTCGACTCTCGCGCTTCGGGAGTCAGACAGCACCGGTTCAGTGAGAAGGCGTGATAGACACATCTGACGTGTATTACGTGGCAGCTGGAGTCTGAGATGCCAAAATCTCTCTCTCTCTCTCTCACTCTCAGTAGAAAAACAGAGAGAGATCGCATCGCAGAGGTGTGGACGCGTTCAGGACTTTAGCAGGCAGCAAACTCCCCGTTCAGGATGGAAATAAACGCATGCAATATCCAAGTGCTTCTCCAAGCTGCTGAATATCTGGAGAGGAGAGAAAGAGGTAACGAAACCAGAGCCATTTCTTTGTAGTCTGAAGAATAGAGAATGAGCCGAACCCCCGTTTGGAAACAATCCGAAATAAATGCGAGACGAAAACAAGAATGATTCCGCATTACATCTCCGGGACCCGTGTGTTGGGATCGCATTCGCAAATCTTTAACAAACCGTGGAGCGTGTGAGTTCTAAAGCCTGCTTTTGGTTCCCCCCGTTTGAAGCTCCGCCGTCGTACACAAAGGCGCGAAGGGCGGTAAATTTAAAATCTGCCCTTCTGACTGCGCGCCGATTAAACTTCATTGAACGCAGAAACGTCGCCTACATGCTTAAAATATCCCCCACCCTATTATTCACATTTAGAGGTTTTTGTGAAGACGTCGCGGGCATTAAATGAGTGAAAATAAAAACGATGGCGCCAAACGAGCGAGAAAAACAAGCCATCAAACGCCCGAGTCGGCTGATCGCGTTTGAAGTTCGGCACATGCGCACCAAACATTAATAACCTTCATTAAAACGCTACATGATTTTAATATGTGGATTATGTTTGACATTAATTATTAGTGAAAAATAAGAACAGCTCTTATTGGAGATCGCTTCGGGTCTTCTCATAGACGAGCAGGATTGCTGAGTCGGTGGAGGGTTTACGATCGTGTCTTTATTTAAAAAAATCGTTTTCCTTTTTGCAGAAGCTGAACATGGTTACGCCTCAGTCCTGCCGTTTTACAACAAAACAACAGATAAGAGAAACAAAGCGAAAACCAAGAGAAGCTCGGCCACTAACAGCAGGTGAGTTTGTGCGCATGCGCGGTCGGTGCGACTTTGGAAACCCTAAAACCGGCGACGCTTCACAGATCAAGACGTTTAGATTAAAAAAACACATTAAATATAATTGAGAACGACTTTAAGCGGTGAAAACATCTATGTTACACTTAAAATAATTATGTTTATTTGGTATAAAGCATAAAAGATAAGACACACGCTTAACTTTAACACTGAACAGAGGTACAGAATAAAGAAAACTAATGAAATAGAAACTGTTTTGTGGTGAAATCTTCTCAGGCAAACAGAAATCTATTTGCTTAAAAATAAAATATGGTTTGCAGTTTTTAATCTAAAATAATGGCACATATTTAACTGAGGTGATTATTAGACAATTTTTTGGGTTTTTGGTCATATTACATATTTTTTTTGTGTAAATTAAACATGAAAGCACTAATGTTCTAACATGTATTAGTACAATATTTTATTGATCCCAATTCAGGTTAACCAGTAGCTTCTCCATATTGCAAATATTAAGTTAAACAACAAATACTAAAGTAGAAGTATAAAAATGAGATATGGAAATAAAAACATATTTCTAGTAGAAATATAGATATAAAAAAAACATAGAACAGTGTAGTAGTGATGGGTGTAGTGCTATTGGCTAGTGTGCTATAGACCTTGTAAACGCCATACATATGAATAAATATATAATAAAGATTTAGCTAAAACAATATAACTAGATAATACAAATAATGATGTGTGTTTCATCTCCTATGTTTTAGGTCAGTACACAATGAACTGGAAAAGCACAGGTATGAATAATTTATTTACCTACACTGTTATATTTTCACAGTTGCATTAAAATGGTAAAATTGTGCTGTTTCCCTGTTAAAAGAAAAAATTTATTTTTTTTTATTTCCACGTGCAGGCGAGCTCAGCTGCGGCACTGTTTAGAGCAACTGAAGCAGCAGGTCCCGCTGTGTTCGGATTCGTCGCGGAACACCACTCTGAACCTACTACGGAGAGCACAGATGCACATAAAGGTGAGTTGGACCTGGACCAGAGAGGTTTCATTGTCATTTCATTATGTATTATTTAATACATAACACCCATGGTACATTGTCCAATTGTAAGTATAATAGATTTCAACATACTAAAACCCTAACTGCATGTAGGTTGACCTGATGCACCAAGAAGCAAAACGCAAGGTAGGATCTATAACTCAGGGTTTTGTTGTTTTCTTACAGAAGCTACAGGAGCAGCAAAAGCGGGCAGAGGTGATGAAGGACCGGCTGCGTTGGGAGCAGCATGAGCTGCGGACGCGACTCCAACAACTGCAGGGCGGCACAGAGAGGATGCGCAACGACAGCCTGGGCTCTACCATGTCCTCTGAGAGGTCTGATTCAGACAGAGGTAAATCAGCTTTATAACTAAAGTTATTCATCATAGTGTATGTGTTATGTGTTTTTTTTTTTTTTTTATTGATGAACTTTTTCCTTGCAGAGGATGTGGAGATTGACGTGGAGAGCATGGTGTGGACATTAGACTCAGACAGTCTGGGCACGACACCCAGCGATGTCGATCATAGTTACTCCACATCTGATCATGCCTGGTTATGACGAGCCCAGAAATGGGCTGATTTCCGAAGACATTCCAAAAACGGTCAACGGTGAGTTTGAGGACGAGCAAAGAGGAAAAGCTCCACCCAAAAACATCAGACGTGTTGCCTAGAAAATTTTGCTTCCATCTTAAGCATCAGACTCAGGTTATCTGCAGGCATGACTGGACTTTTGGGGGTGGCGTATTATTATTATTTGTTTTTAATAACACGGTGCTCTAGATTTATTAAAAAAAAAGAATTTCTAGTGACTGTCGCCTCTGATCACATTGCACTTGTAATTCTTTCTCGCTTCAGTCTGAGAGGCCATGTGTCAGATTCGGCCCGCAGTTTGGACTTGCTTGCACTTACCATCTACTTTAATTTTGCTCAGCCGCTCATAGTTTGTAACATTGCACAAACGAGCTGAATCAGCACTTAACCTGGTGATGCTCGAGCTTAAATCAGGACTAATGACCACAATATCATGTTCACATCAGTGTTTTAAGCTTTGTGTTTTTTTTTTTTTGCCTCTGGTGAACGATCACTGGGACCCATGGATGATTATGTTTGTAAAGCAAGAACTGATTATTTTGTTTAATCCCCAGCCTTTAGAATAATTAACGTCCATGCCGAGTTTGTCTCAATTCAAAACGCAGTACTTTTCGCTGTGAAATTTTATTTCACTATGAGGGAGACCATTTAAAACCCAGGTACACTATTCTGTAAGAGCGCTGTAAACCATGGTGACGCTGTGGTTACAGCAAGGAAGTCTGGAGTTCGTTTTCTGGCGTGGATTTTTGGGGATCCTGGTTTCCTCCTGCCTTCCAAAGACATAAATAACATTCGTATCATAAATCTCCAAGTAAATATTTTAACAAGGAGGAATTTTATATTATTTATCATAATTTTATAAACTTTCAATTTCATCTGGTGTTTCATAAACACCCATTATGAAAGATAGTTTAAACACTTTGGGAAAGGCCATTTTCATGACTGCACAAAGCAAGCTTTACAGTGAAACAGTTGGGTGGGCTCGGTGTAGAACACAGAGCCTTAACCCCCTCCCAAAGGTTGTGCACATTTGGGACAAATTACTGACATTGCATTTGTTAAATGAACTCCTGTGGGTAAAAAAAATTAGGCATCCCAATACTTTGGTATTTTCATTTTCTGTAACTAAGCAACTGATCAGAGAAGATCTGCCTCATTGTAAAGTGTGTGTAAAGGTGCTCACACATGCATCCTGCGGTGTTTCGGATGCTGACATGGAGATCATTCACATTTTGAAACAAAAAGCACTTGGTGTGGATGAAGCTTTTCATGCATTAGATCATTTGAACCAAACAGAATGAAATTAAACTCATGTCCAGCTGGTTTTAGGTTTAGTATTCAGTACTGTACCTAAACGAAAGTATGGCTTCACCCTGCGGAGTGACGTATTGCTTGGTGCTAATATCAACTCAGTTCAATTCCACTGAGGGAACAGAGAAAGAGACTTTAGATAAAGAATGTAGCTTAGTACACCCTCTTCACTTTAATCTATAGTAGCTAGTCTTCACCTTGACGCCATGTCCCTATACTTGCGCCTTTTAGGACGTGTACGTGCAAATATGTCGACCTTAATCGGCAGACTCGCTGAGACCCGGCATTTATGCAACTGATGCTAATGTACTTTACATGCTTTTCTTTTTAGTTATTCGTTAAAATGTACACAGGTATATGAATAGTACACTGTTATGTGATTGTGAACACCAAAAGCCTTATAAATCTTTGTATGACATTGGAACACCACCTCTGTATTTATCTACCACCTGTGTACTCCATATGTAGCATTTTTTATCATTGTAAACCTTTTGTACAAATAAATATTTTACGTATTTAATATTACTCTTGGCGCGTGATTTTTGTTATTTAAAAAAATCATTTCAGATCTGACGGCTCTCAGGAGAACCATATGTTCAGAGAACTGCTCAGATCCATTACAGCCTTATTAGTACAAATTGAGATTATTCTTCTGGGATTCTTCTGCACGGTTCTCATGTGGTCTTAAGAATAAAAATGCACAAAGTTGAATTCAGATAGAAAAATTTATTAAGATTAATAAATGCTACTGAATTAATTATCCGATATCTTTAAAGAATGACTTTTTTTCAGGTACTATTGAATTTAAATACTGAGTTTTAACCATATTTTCAGTCATCCTTTGTCAACAGTGAATTTTGCACACCGGCAGCGACTGCTAGTAAGCGTGGACCCTCGAATCACTTCAATTTGAAGCAAAGGAATAATCGTTAACAGCAGAACAGGAGGCGAACCGTTGG
Organism: Corydoras maculifer; assembly: GCA_019802435.1. Taxonomy (NCBI): domain Eukaryota; kingdom Metazoa; phylum Chordata; class Actinopteri; order Siluriformes; family Callichthyidae; genus Corydoras; species Corydoras maculifer. The sequence continues at coordinate 829,963 of JAFMOD010000556.1, read as the reverse complement.
CTCCTTCAGTCAACAGGGATTCTGAAATTCCTCAGGAGATCAACAAAGGAATTTAAAATACAATGAAATAAAGCGAGGACAGGGCTGGGAGCAGAAACACATCACATGTGAACTGTCCACCCGAGGCAGAGTGATGCTTCTCTCACAGTCTGAAGGACACAGACAAGCAAATGACTGAACGACTCTGTAAATCACTGTTTTGATGTTTGTCCTCTTCGTGTCTCTGTGTCAAATGTACTGTTTCTTTTGTGCCTGAGAAGCTAAGCCTTTCGCCTTTTCTTTAGCAGCGAATGCCGTCTCCCGGGCCTTCTCTGTAGCCGTCTCTGCCAACGTCCTTGTTGGTGTTTCACCTGAACAATTACAAAACAATTACTTAAAAAGATTTTAAGCTAAGATTAAGACACTAGCTCTTTAAAAAATGCCCTGTTTATTGGCTCTGTAATAAAAGACAATAATTACTTATATATTTAAATATATTTAAATTATAAACATGAATAAATTAGTTAATCAATTAATGGATAAGTAATTAAGCATTTAAGATATGACTTGATTCACATCACATCCCACTAAAACTGAAAGGAAAAAGTTAAAAGTATTAAGCGATTTTGTTGTATGGAAACTGAGACATGCAGGTCCTCGCTTTACCACCAGATGTCGTTTGTGAAACATTTGAATGATTATTCTGCTAACGTTAGTGTTGTTTAAAAACCCATTCGAAATCCAGGCTTTTAAAATAAAGGGGAAAGGAAAGTTTCTATGTGTACATGTGTGAGTACACGTACAAACACACACACACACACACACACTAAACACTCCCTCTTCTCTTCTCCTTTAGTGTGTGTAAACCCAGAAGTATTAAAACAGCAGCAGAATGAAACTGAGACAGCTGCCGTCTCCAACTCTTCCACATTTAATCTGAATCTTTAATGTCGCTATAGGTTCGTGTTCAGGGAGCATCAAGTTGTCAGCTGAAACAGGAGGAGGAGATGCAGGACGGAGTGATGGTGTAATTAAATCAGTAGTCAAAAGCTGAGATGTTAATAACAGGTGTAAGCAGAGCCTCAGACAGACAGTGATCCAGCCCCCCCCCCCCATTTTGCTGTCACACACACACACACCATGCAAGACAAATCAAGCTGTAGAACCAATCTGAGCAGCTTTAACTGGATTCCTGTTATTCTGTATTCACTGTGACAGAATAAATGCTCCATCAGCACTTCATCTCTTACCTTGCATTTTGCCGAGGACATATTCAAACCCTTTCATGGTCTTCAGGACTCCGTTCTTAAACCGAGCCAGGCCAAATTCCTAGGAGACAATAATCCAGGAGAGAAGAGCTTTAGAAGAATTTAAATGTGCAGTGTCACTATGTCAACACATTACTCTACAGAAACCCCTCACAGCCCCACCCCCTAGTTAGGAGGGCTATTTACAGTCCATGATGGTGACTACAGCATCCAGTGTAATGCACAACTTTATCCCAGCCACTGCTGGAGCCTCTTTAACTCATTAAACTGCCAGTTGCACATCTCAGGCTTATAATCTTCTTATTAACATTTATAAACACACAAGTGATCTGTATGGAGTCAAATATGTGACTTATTACCTTGAACCTTAAAGAAAATGTAAAAAAAAAAAAAAAAAAAAAAGATTGTTTCAGTAGTCTCAGCTTCATCTTAATCTACAATCAATAGGTCACTACTGTTTAGTGATTACAAAGGGCAAAGTCAGTGGAATTTGTGAAGTCTATATCTAAAGGTTTGCTATATATTTTGCACCACTGAAATATTACATTTTATCCAGGTCTATGTCTGTTAATATATTTTAATATTTTCAGATCAGATAACATTAAAAGTCTGTCAGTGGCTACACAGATGCAGTTAACTGTGACATGAATGATGGCCCCTTTAGATTACATTGTGAAGTGGTTTTGTAATTGCTGCTTTTTGGGTTCTTACATAACCATGCATTGATTTTGATTCTTAGTAAACATTCAGACAGTAGTTTTCCATTTAAAAAAACTCTCTACTTACCTGAACGGCTCTGGAGAGCCCATATAGGTTGGAGGAGATCCACGCCTCCCTATTGACGTCTGTCAGGTTGTTGTTATCGGGGCTGGTTGTATACACACAGCGCTCCTCCACCGACTAAAGAGAGAAAGCAAGTCACATTCACCCCCGAGTCACAGCCAGCTGGCATAGAACACTCCAGCAATAAATCACTGTTTAATGGGATAAGGGTTGTGTGAATGTGTAACAAGAGTTTATTTTCCTCTGAGTGATTATTGAAGCTCCACTTTCACAGAGAGACATGGCACCCAGGCCGTGAAGTCACTCACAATCAGAACTTTAACGGACAAATGATAGAGAGGCAAAAACACTGCAGGCTCTGAAGTGTGTGTGGAATTTAGGTGGTTAATTATTAAAATGCACTGTCACGGTACACACACATCTGGTTCTCCTAAACCTTATTACACACTGCGTAAGAGGAGAATTGTTTTCATTTTGGGTATAAATTAATTGCATTTATAAGCATAATGAGTCTCTAGTTTAGTTCTATATGATACAACTTGAACCATCAATCACTGCGCCTTAGGATACAACACATGAGCAAAGGGACTGAGACACCTACACACATGTGCCTACTGTATTTGCACGCAAAGAAATTTTAGAAAACTAATAACAAAATCAAATCTCCCCACACGAAAATAAGATGTCTCTCACCATGATCCGAGCGTGGCTGATATTCCAGGTAAATGTGACCAGGGTCCTCTTTTGAGGATCCACCACTGAGTCCTCGATGATGTACGCCTTCCGCGCCATGTGAGCGGGCAAAAACTTCTCCGCCCAGCGAGGTGCGCGGCTGGTTTTGGTCAGGAGGCGTCGGGAAATGAGCCGGTTGTCGGGAGTCACCTCCCGGAAAATAATGTCTTCAGTTAAAACATGGTTGCTGTGGAAAAAAAACAAAACAATTACACCCTAGGAACGACCAACTGAACAGGTTTTGAGCTCTAAACTGGTATGCACACCCACTAATACTGCTAATGCACACCCACTAATATTTTTGAGCCGTAAAATTCAGAAAAATAAAATGTAATCAGGTGTTTCTTCATTTACATACATGAATGTGCACGAATAATATCTGAACCTGAATATCTACATTCTCCAGCCTTCTCTGTTTACTGGATCCTCATACTATATAGAGGCACTTTACTGTACTTCTGTTCTGAGTCCACATTTATGGTCTCCTGATGGTCAAAATTATAATACAAGTGAATACATACATAAACCGTGATCCTATTTTTGGTCTCACCTGTATGGATTTGGGTATCGTTGCCAGAATGCCAGAGAAACTTGGTCCCACGTGCCTTTAAGAGAGCCGACACAGCTGAAATACTTCACCATTGTTCCCACTAAAATATAGTCTCCTTGTAAAGAAGCTGTAATCAAGAAAACAGAGCCCTGTTGTTGACAGAATGACATCCCACTGCCATGAATACAGTACAAAACAGTAAACCACATTTAAGATACAGGTACAGTGTGACCTGGTGCCATTCTGACACTGTAAACCTTGAGGTAGATGGGCTACAACAGCAACAGAGCATGTCAGGGTAGTACTGTATGTCTAATTTTCTAATAAACGTCTTGGCGAGCGCAAAAAACACACCATTTTAGCCTGAACATACAGATCGAGTAGGTATAAAACATTATTGTGTATGGGGGGGGGGGCGATTTCAAAATAAAAGCCGAACCGTATAATGGGAATCACTGTTTCACATTCATTCATTCATTCATTATCTTCCGCTTATCCTCTATTAGGGTCGCGGTGGGGTTCCCCATGCCCATCCAGGGGAGAACGTCTCGGGCGCTGGGCAGATAGACCCAGGACAGGGCGCCAATCCATCGCTGGGCACACACTCACTCACACATACACACTCTAAATTGGGCAATTTTTGAGAATTCAATTAACTTGATCCATGTTTTTGGACTATGGGAAGAAACCGGAGAACCCGGAGGAAACCCACGCAGACACGGGGAGAACATGGAAACTCCACCCAGATGGGGATTCGAACCGGGAATCCCTAGCGCTGAGAGGCGAATGTGCTAACCACTAAGCCACCGTGCCGCCCTGTTTCACATTTATTTAAAAAATAAATAAATAAATTATATATATATATATATATATATATATATATATATATATATATATATATATACTTACGTGTATTAATCTTACAGTAAAAAGAACATATTCTGTACCGGTCACTATAAAAACATGGTTAAAGTGTGTAGGCACATCAAAGAGCCTGAACAGCGGTAATTAATTAATAAACATTAATATTGTATAGTAATTAATCATATATGATCATACAATAAGCAAGATAAAGATTTTAACGCTTCTGTAAATGGCTGTCACTCCTTTAATCATGCGGATAGCTAAGGGTCTGAACAGGTTTGAATGAAAAGACTACTGAAAATCATTTGAAATAAAATCCAGAGCGTGTTAGATGTTAAAAACGATCAAAGGCAGACCTACCGAGCTCGCAGCCTTCTTCATGGCCGGTAATCAGCCATCTCCTCCGCGGCGGATCACACGCACCCACTCGATACGAGCTACGCGAGCCAGCAGAAGGTCACGGGGGGGGGGGGGGGGGGGGGGGGGGGGGGGGGGGGGGGGGGGGGGGGGGGGGGGGGGGGGGGGGGGGGGGGGGGGGGGGGGGGGGGGGGGGGGGGGGGGGGGGGGGGGGGGTGGAAATTTTTCTGTTTAATGAAGTCAATCACATTTCATTAAATCTGTAGCCTGTTCGTTTACTTCAGTTTCAATGATTTAACCTGCAGAACATCAGTTTCAAAAAGTAAAAAAAGTTTAAAAGTTTAAAATGCGATGCAGAACTTGGTTTTGGCCAGAAATACATGAGTAATTCTGTGAAAGAAACATCTGTATATGACTGTAATGTGACGCTGTTTACATATATATATATATATATATATATATATATATATTCATTTATTTATTATCTCCCGCTTTATCCTCTATTAGTGTCGCGGTGGGGTTCCCCATGCCCATCCATGGGAGAGCGTCTCGGGCGCTGGGCAGAAAGACCCAGGACAGGGCGCCAATCCATCGCTGGGCACACACTCACTCACACAGACACACTCTATATGGGGAAATTTTTTTTTGAGAATTCAATTGACTTGATCCATGTTTTTGGACTGTGGGAGGAAACCGGAGAACCCGGAGGAAACCCACGCAGACACGGGGAGAACATGGAAGGCCCATCCAGATGGGGATTTCCATGTTCTCCCCGTGTCTGCGTGGGTTTCCTCCGGGTTCTCCGGTTATATATATATTGCTTTGGGCAATATTTGTCATGCTAATTAGGCATCTAAATTGAAAAAAATAATTGAGGTTTTAAACAGCTTGCATTTACTTACCATTGTCGGCAGGGGGCACCATTAACCCACAAATCAATACATGCTCCTTTAGATTGAACAGCAAGTAGAACAAATACTTTTACGAAAAGTAGTGATAATATACAGACAAATATTTATTGACAACCTTTGAGTGAGTTAAAAAGTCATTCTTGCAAAATTATTTCATTCATATATATAATACCTGCTCTGTGGTGGTTTAACTGGGTTCCTGACCAATGAGAACAGAGTAAAGGGGATGTATACAGTACACTGTATTCCAAAAACATGCTGTATATATAGTTTTTTAGTACAATACTACATAGCAGCTGTTATAACATGTGGTTTGTTCTGTTTTCTTTGCTGTCCTGTGCTGGAGTAGGTTTACTCCTGGTTCTCCGCACATTTCAAAACACATGCTGACAAGTAAGTGTGAGAGACTGAAATTGCCCCCAGGACTGTATGGTTTGTAACACTTTCTGTTTGGAAAATAGTCAGTGATGTTGTCTTGAAGTTAAACTCCTAAATTAATCCAAAAAAAACAAATTTTTCTGTGTGAAGACAGTTCAGAAGGTTTCCTGACTTCTTAAGTATATATCATGATGTTTTTTTTTGGTGGGTGTAAGGTAAGAGGATCCGCTTCTGCATATGAGCTGTTTTGAACATGGCAGCAGTTTTCACACGCTTACATTTGTCATGATGCAGAAGTGCACCGTCAGAGACATACAGCTTTGACTTCGGTGGCACAAGGGAACTCGGAGTGTAATGGATGCAAGCGAAGCAAAGCCACGGCTTAGACACTGCTGGCTGTCGAATTTTTAGACACAGGACCTGTTTTGTGTTCAGTGCTCAGAGATCTGACAACACGATGAGAATAAATTGAATTTCTTGTAATAGATTTAATTTACTGTCAGTGAAATTAGTGCAGACGAGTTTAATGAAGTCATTCACATTTCATTAGATCTGTAGCCTGTTTGTTTTACTACAGTTTTAAAGATTTAACCTACAGGACATCAGTTTAAAAGTTCATCTTTTATTTATTAGAGTATGGGAGGGGGGGTTGTGTGGTCAGCAAATCAGCCACACACACACACACACACACATACATACACATACACACTATAATGATTGTGAGAGCAGATAAAGAAGATGACAAATAGCAGCAAACCAACGGCTGCATTTGAAATATTTTGCTGCAGAGAGAGCATCATATATTTATGACTCTCATTGTCTTGAAGAGAACCATAAATCCAGACATTTTGCCAACAGCAAGAGGTTCACTCACCAAAAGTTCAACGCTGAAATGGTTTCAGAAAGCCATTAATAAAATGCCAGATGCGCAGCAGAAGTATTGGGACACCTACACAGTACACAATACATACACCATACCTTACTTTCAGGGGTAAATGTGTTGAGCTATTAACCTGAAGGTTTGGAATACTATTAAGTAGCTTTAGATGAAACATCCGTTCAATGACCTCCTGCTGCTGGTGCCCCTCTTCAGCTGCAAGAGCTTCCAGCATATGGAATAGCATTCTAAAAAATTGTAGTGCATTTGGGAAATTATTAAGAATGGTGTCTGTACTGATGCTCTACTGAGGTCAGACACTGATGTTGGGTGCGAGGGCCTGTTTCAGTCTCCATGGTAGTTGGGGGTGGTAGCTCAGTGGTTAGGGTGTTGGGCTATCAATCTGAAGGTTGGGGGTTCAAATCCCAGGTTCACTGAAGTTACCAGTGTGGGTCCTTGAGCAAGACCCTTAACCCTCATTGCTCCAGGGATGTTGTGATTAACCCTGTGCTCACTTTGTAAGTCGCTTTGATAAAAAGCGTCCAATAAATGACCAAAATGTAAATGTAAATGTAGGTGTTCAGTGGGGTTGGAAACAGGGGTCTTATCTTTAAAAACAGGCCATATTTAGGCAGATAAAAATTCATACTCCGTGTACATGCTGAGATGCAGAGGCCTTAAAAGCTCAGAAATAAAACAATCTGATTGCATATCAGCCAGATCTTCCCTCGCTGTGGGGGTCTGCGTCAGTGTGTGTGTGTGATGAACAGCATTCGGTACGATTAACCACAGCTTATGTTTGTTTATTTTAAAACCACATCAGATCGCTTTTATTTTAATCTCCGGGAGATCATTATTGACAGCCGGCATGTCAGCTTTACATGAGGCGGCGGCAGGATGTAGCAGCTCCACAAGCCACAGGTACAGCGGGCTGACACTGAATACGAATTTCCGCCATGGAACTAAAGTACTTCATACATAAAGGCATGCAGGTCCTCACACAATAAGGAAAGGATACAATCAGTGAACGGGAACGTCAGGCGCGGCGGGGGGGGGGGGCACGGTCCTCGCCAGCGCGACCCGCGTTTCAGACGGCGGTCATCGGTTGGCCGTCGTTGTAGCCGTTCACGATCAAGCCCCGCAGCGAGCGCGTCCGGAAGGAGCCCTCGGGGTGGATGCTTTCGGGTTTGTGCTGGCAGTGAAAGAACATGAGGAAGCCATTCCTGTAGTTCTTATTCATCCATCCGTACAGTAAGGGGTTGGCGAAGGTGGAGCACATGGCCACGATGTGAAAGAGAGTGTAAAGCAGCTTGTACTCGTTAAACTTCAGGACCAGGTCGAGGTCACTGGCGAGCTGGAACACGTGAAAGGGAAGCCAGCACACGGCGAACACCACCACCACCAGCGCCAGCATCTTGGTGGTCTTTTTGCGCCGGTTGATGTTGCGGTTGCACGGGCTGATGTGGTTCCTCAGCTTCACCCAGATGCAAATGTAAGCATAGCTGATGATGCCCAGTGGGAGGACATACTGTAGCACCAGCATCGCCAAGCTGTAGATGATAGCATCCCGGTTCGTGCCGTGCGGCCACTTCTCCGAGCAGACGGCGATCCGCAGATTGATGTAGGTGATCTCCTCGTAGCGGTACTCCCGAAAAATGGCCAGCGGTCCGGCCAGAATGGCGCCGAACACCCAGGTCAAGCTGATGATGGCGAAGCATGCGCACCGGCTCAGATGCTTGTTCATGTGAAACACGATGCACCTGTAGCGCTCCAGCGCGATGACGGTGAGCGTCAGGATGGACACGTGGACGCTCAGAGCCTGAGCATAGGGCACCATGTGACACATCACGGCGCCAAATTTCCACTCGTCTATTAACGTGTAGACCAACGTGAAGGGCAAGCACATGGTGTCCACCATCAGGTCGGCCAGGGCCAGGTTCCCGATGAAGTAATTGGTAACAGTTCGCATGTTCTTATATTTAATGATCATGTAAATAACCAGCGTGTTTCCAACCAATCCCAGAAGAATGATCAAGGAATACGCCGTTATCAGCGTGATCTGAACGCTCAGGTGCTTTGTGATGTCGTCCACAAAAGCAGGTCTGTAAGGGTCCACACTGCCGTTGCCCAGATTGTCCTGGGGCCAGTTGATATACTCTCCACCCACGTTTAAAAAATCCCCGCTTCCGTTATTTGGAACTGACAGACCCATGCTGCCGTGGCTCTCGCCTCGGATCAGTCCAAGAAAATTCATGAACCTGAAACGGAGCAGAAAGCCAAAGTTAAATGAATGCGTTGTATTTTTCTGGCTCTCTTTAACTTAAAATAAAATAATGGGCGAGGTATAAAACGTCGGGCGGCACTGTGGCTTAGTAAGGACGTTCTCCTCTCAGCGCTAGGGATTCCTGGTTCGAATCCCAATCTGGGTGTAGTTTCCATGTCCTCCCTGTGTCCGCGTGGGTTTCCTCCGAGTTCTCCGGTTTCCTCCCACAGTCCAAAAACATGGATCAAGGGCAATTGAATTATCCAAATTGCCCCATATAGAGTGTGTCTGTGTGAGTGAGTGTGTGCCCAGCAATAGATTGGCACCCTGTCCCGGGTGTATCTGCCCAGCGCCCGAAACGTTCTCCCCTGGATGGGCATGGGGAACCCCACCGCGACCCTAATATAGGATAAAGTGGAAGATAATGGATGGATGGTAAAAAACGTCTGAACCAACTACATTTAATGCTTTCTTATGTTTCAGTTATATGAGATTTGAACGGCACTACTCGACAGTTCTAAAGCGATCACGTTCATTTAAAGAACTGCGCTGGCTGGCCTTTTTTAAATGCCATGTTTTATTACACTTCTCTTTCAGACGCTCTCTTGATAAATCAAAGCCGGTGTTTACACTGCCGGCTGTCAGGATGAACTGTTTATCACTGAAGTGCATCGAGTCTCGGGTCACATTCAAAAGCAAACACACAGTCGGTGTTGGAAGAACGAGCAGTGTGAGCCCCGAATGATCTCCAGAGTGCTGCTCCGCACTCGTGAGAGTCCTGGGTCACACTAATAATTATGGCCCACTAATCACTGGGTGATTCCCTGGAAAGAATAGACCAAATATTCAGTGAGTAATGTGTTTTGGGTATGCAGGGTATTTTTGTGCTTCACTGCATTTATTAATGAGGTCACCCTTAATGCAGATTCCCGTGAGCATACTGACCCTGCATTTAACCTACGCATTATTTATTTTAGCAAATATCTAGCTTGTTCTCTCCAGCAGGTCATACATGCCAAGGGTTCCAGAATCCTGTATAATAATTCTAGCAACAACCGAGCGGATACCTGAAGCCTGCAGGATCATACAGATCAGAATGACTTTGAGAAATTTTATTTTATCTTTCAACATCCAAATTCTAACCCATGACTGTCGATTCTCATCAGTCATCTGATTCTGCAGTCAGTGAGGAACCAGAATGACGTCGTCATATGCCGCATTATATTCAGTTTCATTTGAATAGGAGAAAACTTTTATCTATTTAATGTATTCAGAAAGCCTTATGTTACAGGTTAAATGTGTAGTAGGGGTACAAAAATTAAAAAGAATCATAACTACATGTAACTCATATATTACAGAGGAAATATCAATAACATTAACCTACCGTTCCTTTTTTTTTTTTTTTTTTTAAAGAAAGAGATGACTGCCTTAAAATCCAATTCACTGACGACTGCTATACCTCCACGCCAATCTGACAGGCCCAGCCCATGACCTGAACAGCAGGCTATATTGCCATTTAAACTGATTATCAGTCTGATGTAATAGAAGGACGCCCTACTGTTGGACCCAGAGCCAGAGGCGAGCAGAATATTGGCAATACACAGCTTGATATTTGGCTGTTGATAAATAAAGAGGTGATAAATCTATGGTATGCTTGCAGTGTATTGTGTGGAAAACACACATTTTAGCCTTCACTTGTTTTTTTTTTTTTTTTTTAAAGATTTTTTAATACCTTACAGGCAGATTAAATCTGCAGCAGCCTCAGTGAATGGTATTAAAGAAAACTCACCGGTTCGATTCAGAATTGTACTTTTTCATTTTTTTATTTTGTTATGCAGCTGGCCATTTTAAAGTGGTGTTACATTAAAAAAAAATAAAGAAACTCAGTTTGCATACTAACTAATGAACTCGCGCAGCATCCGATATCGCCTACCAAAATACTGGGATTAATTTATTAAGTACAGTCGTACTTTCTTGGAAGAAGTAGATATTGTGAGTAAGTGAGTAAAGAGTTATACCATACAAGGTCGTGAGGAGGAGCGCTGGAGCCTATCCCAGGGTTCAAAGAGCGAAAGTCAGGGATAGCACACTGCATTGTTCATGCACATTCATACATGGGACCGTACCGCCGCTGTACCAAAACAGGATATATGAATTAGAAAATAAACAAATAAACACAAAGAGCCAACAAAAAAAACACCAAGAAAACGTCTGTCATTTATTCTGACAGGAATTTGGATGTGTCTTCATGATGATAACCAGCTTATTTAAGTTCTTATGAACTTAACATGTTTCATTTTTTTTATTCCAAAACCCATAGACCTTTTGAAAGGGTCCACCGGAGACACAGGACATCAAAGGGTGGAAGCATTCATGCAAAGGTCAGCTCTGGTGTGGCATATAGTTTATATGTTATGAAAAGTGCTGCTTATTGTATTTGACAGGTCGTTCAAGACGTCTACAGGAGAATGAACAGACGGGGAGGGCAAGTGAAACCTTTCTCACTTAGTCAACAAAGTCAATACTCTTCCGATTATGAAATTATATTATGAAAATCATATCGTTTGGAAAAAACACGGTTATGAACATTATGAATGCAGCATTCGTCATGGATGACCCAAGCAGGAAATTGTATCAGTGTGTGTGTGTGTGTGTGTGTGTGTGTGTGTGTGTGTGTGTGTGTGTGTGTGTGTGTGTGTAAAAGAGGCAATAGGCTGTAAACAGTGTTTGTGAAAACCGGAAATGAGTATCTAATGTGTTTGGCTGATGCTCTTAAATGACACATCACTATTATATCATTGCCCTTGAAGCTTGAGACTTGAGTCTGATTCAGACAAAACCAGCAGAACTGACGGAGAACAGGGCACCCCACCAAACTACAGGGTGTCGGCCTCTTTACATCTTTGTAACTATAGTGATACTGTAACACCAGAGTAATCTGAAAGCTTGTGATACTGTAGGATCTCTTCTTATCTGAATTTGATACAATCGCCTCTTGAACCCAAGAGCTCGATCAACAGACTATTACGAGCTGATGTATACAATCTGTTTGCTCCTGATTGATCCACCCAGCTCCAGCTCCGTTTTCGGCGTCCCAGAAATCTCCTGAACTATTCTCGCGTTTTGTTTCTTCGGGTTGTCACTCACACGTCTCTCACTGCAACTAATAATGACAGCAATTTCTCTGATGAATATCGTTCCGCTGCCATCATCACTTGAGCGCTTTCACTTTATCAAGGCTGATTCTCATCTTCTGATCCATTTAATTTCCAGGGCAGATATTCAAACCCATCTCTGCCATACTTGTGTCTGTCTCCTCAGTTTAATTGATTCACATCCAGCATTTGGATGAATGTAGCATTGAATGGCTTTCAGTGTAGACTCCGTGTGTTTGGTTGGTGGGTTTGATCAACACTGCAATCATTTCACCTTCCTGAAGTATATCGGGGGATAATTGCTCATGAATCCAGATCAAACAGACGAGTGAAAGCAATTTCATATTCTGACTAAATGCAGTCCTTCCTTTTAAAAAGCCTTACATAAGAGAGAGAAAAAAACTAAATACAGATAGCCATTTGTTTCCCGTGTCTATGTCCACCTTAAGTATTTTTGGATACAGCGTCTGTAATAATATTTTGTAAAAACCTTGTTCTGTATGTTCCCAATATTATTAAAATACTCAGTATTTAAAATGACCTGATCAATATGGCAGTTGTGTTGAGACATTATTCCCACAACAGTTGATTCTGAAGATGCCATTCGTGTGGGGACAGACAACGAAAACCAAGGAGTCATAAAATAATCAGGTCTTTTCTGAATCCTACATATTGCACCTTTAATCAAGCTCCATAGCTGCTACAACACAAAACACCTTCAGAGTATCAGTTTGGCCTGATGCCTATGATTATACACTGTTGAGCTGACTACTTAAACAAATCCTTTTTAATATAAATGAATAATAACGATAATGATTGCAACCTAAACCCTTACTTTAGATTTTGAAATGAACAGTGAAGGGCGCTTCAATTTGCTCTTACAGCAATCAAAACATAAAGAGAGCCTTTAGATTTTCATTTTCACACCGAGCAGGAAATCACTTCAAAATGCAATTTAAGCTTTGAAAATTCATCATTGTTACATCGCACAGCGTGCTGGAGTTCTTCTGAAATATGGTCCAGGTTAAAGTATGAGCTAGAATATAAGTAATCAGCTCCAGAAAATGCCTGATGATGAATTTATGTCCTGCCCAGTTTTAACACATTCGCCAAAAATATTTTGTTGGTCAAGTGAAAAAACTGACAGCTCTAATTCATTATCCTGATTTTATAAAGCCCTCCAAATCAATTACTCCTCCATGCCTTACTAAAAAACTGATGTTTCCTTCTAAGGGTTGATATAAATAATATTTAATTACCTTAAAATACACAAAACTGTTATTGTATCATAATGTTATTACAGACAGCACTGGAATTTGAATAAAATAATTAATTCAATATTTTATTACACACAGTATAAAACACAATAACACCACCAACATCACATCAGTGGGTTCTGCACCACCCACAGGTTGCATAGACAAGCGAGGTGTTTTGAACCAACTGCCTAGTAAGTGGAAACTGTTCTGCACCTGATGCACTCTTACCAGCACAACTCGCCGTCTTGTCGAAACAATTCCATCAATTTGAATTATGAAACAAACCAGACATATAGATTTGAAACGTCTCCTGCTGTTTGTCTTGTCATCCCGTGGATCTATATATTGCTAACGAATGTTAAGCAACCATTTCCATTGTGCAGATTTTAACAAATTAAATGTTTTTTTCTTCTCTATCAGACTGTGGAGAGAATTAACCTTGAAACATTTAGCCTTTAGATTGCACTTCCAGTATGTAGGAAGGATAAAGCAAAGAAGTTTTAAGGGTGCTTGGTGGAATCATTTTATTAAAATGAATGAGCTCTTGCCTAAAGAAATACCTTATATCATCCTCTCAATCATGTGCATCATCAAATATACACCTCGAACCTTCAGAACCTACAGAAAATAGTATATTTTACATATAGTATTCACCTGCTGGACCAAGGGTAGCTCTCAGCTCGTTATAGTGTCAGTCGTTTATAAAGGATTCACTATTTGCACTTGAATGCGCCCATATTCTATAGTTATCTAATCCAAAAAAAGATTTTTCTGCTTTAAAACAGCCTTTGATCTTCTATACATTATACGCTTTCATATATTTCTGGTTACATTTTTCATTTTGAGCAACTATATCTCCCAGAAAAAAAAGTAACACGTTCAGAGTTTCAGATTTTGTTTTAGAAATGCTTTTTTTTGAGAGTGAAACCATTTCTGCTTGATGAACCCTTTGCTACAAAGGCGCTCTGCTGCTTCAAATGATGCTCCTGTCATTTTTGCTCTGAGAGAAGGTATTCTGTACTGAACCTGGGGACAGTGCAAGCTGGCTGTCGGTAGCTCTTCACTTATCTCCTCTTAAAAGGGTTCCACTAAAGATTATTCCGTTTGAACAATATGGGTTTTGAACTACAGAATAATTTCTGCTTAATGAACCCTCTGAAATACCCTCTGAAAAAAAAGTCTATAGCTTTTTAAATAGTGCATGGCAGCTGGAAAACGGTTCTAAAGGGTTTTTTAAGTGTAATTCTCAAAGGATAGATCTGAAAAGCCTCTATTTTTTTATTTTTTTTTTACTGATAAGCAACTGATGGAGATAGCCAGTGTGTGTGTTTAAAATGAAACTTCGTATGCATTAAATCTATGTGCGTTTGCATCTATCCATCAGACTATCGGTCTTTCAACTGATCTAAAATTGCATATAAAGTATTTACTTTATGAAGTGACATAAATTTAAACTGCATCATTAATTTCTATGTGCAGAACCTGCAGAGAGCTTCGGTCTATTCGCGCGTGTTTAACTGAACAAACGCCTGCATCGAAACAGCATCATGCAAAATCAACACCCTTCTCTGAACATTGCACTCACCGTTTCCAGTCGGTCGGTGTTAATGGAGATGCTGCAGCCCGGTCCCCGACCCTCGCACTCGCACTCTCACTCTCTCTCCCCGTCAGCGGTCCATTGACGCGCGAGAGCCAAATTCTCGGGCGCGCGGAGGCGCGCGGGTCCGCGTGGCCGTGCATGAGTGAAATGATGATGTCACGTGGTGGCACGGAGCGGGCGCGACTTGCTGTCGATGATCGTTGAGCAAATGGCACGAAATAACAATTCATCGTTTCGTCCTCATCCTCGTTTGCGCACGGGTCCCTCTCCCCTAAAAACGCGGGTCGTGCGCATTTTCTTTGCAGGGCGCTTTCAGTGCAGTTCACTTTATACACTACATGGACAAATGTATAGGAACACCTACACATTATAAATCCAGAAGACCTTCTACAGGTGTTTGGAGTGTGCAGGCAGGAGACTTTGGCCTTTCATCCAGATGCGCATCGGTGAGGTTGTGTGACTGATGAACCTGGATCGTAGTCTCAGTTCATCAGGCTCTTGATCAGATCCTTTAATGGACCTTGTACATACACACAAACGAACGTCTTGCCCAACTGCTGGATGGATAGAGATGTGCAAAACGCATGGGTGCTTAATTATATACCAATAGAACTAAATAAAACCTCTATTAAGTGATTAAAGGGGGTGTTCAAATACTTTTTTTCCCCCTATGGCATGTGTTCACCCAAATCCAGATCCGATTCCGAGAAGCTTGATTTTCCTCCACCATCTGCTGTAATGGCTCTGTTGATTTGATTCATTAACCTTTGCTGGTTAGTGTTGTGCACAACAGGTGTCAATCTGTATTAACTTAGTGTACGTCTTAGGCACGTGGCACAATGCCCTGCCTCTCTCACATACCTCGTATTGTTGACAGATTATTGATTTCTCCGTTTTTTATTTTCAAAAGCGAAACCTTTCAAAAGAAAGAAGGGTCAGTGACTTTATCTGCAATGCACTGATTGGTTTTTATTGGAAAAAAATGTTTGCATCAATTAGTAACACTACTGCTTCACTTAATGTTTCTTAAAATGCCCAGATATTTATTTAGCCTCTAGGCAATTTT
Source organism: Corydoras maculifer (assembly GCA_019802435.1). Lineage (NCBI taxonomy): Eukaryota > Metazoa > Chordata > Actinopteri > Siluriformes > Callichthyidae > Corydoras > Corydoras maculifer. The sequence continues at coordinate 813,921 of JAFMOD010000556.1, read as the reverse complement.
TGGAGTCAATATGACAAATCATAAAACATCATATCTTTATGGGTTTTAAAAAGGAATTGCTGAAATAATAATAATAATAATAATAATTTCAGTACAAGTCACTGACTATGGCCTACAGAACCATTTCTGGATCTTCCCCCTCCTACCTTCACTCTATCTTTTCAAAATACACTCCGACTCGTTCACTTCGCTCCATTGATGATTGCCGCCGGCGATTCCACCTCACCGAGGAGCTAATTCTCACTCCGTGGCGTTCACCACCGCATAATGGTGGAACGTTCTTCCCAACTCTGTCCGTAAGGCAGAATCACTAAGCAGTTTTAAGAAACTACCGAAGAGGCATCTCTTTATCAAATACCTGTTGTAGAAAAAAAGGGGGGGGGCAGCATCAAATAACAATCAGGTTTGATGAATTTACAGTATAGTTGGTTTTCTCCATAACTTCTGACTTGTGATGTTCTAATTTGTAAGTCGCTTTGGATAAAAGCGTCTGCTAAATGACTAAATGTAATGTAAATGTAAATAATGTAGGAGCACTTTAACAGGCCCAGCACTTGTTCTTAGATATATAGTCTGTGATTGGCTTTGTCTTATTCTCCCATTTATTGTGCAATTCAAAAGCAATTATGTTGAAAATAAAAAGCTTTTATTAAAAATAATAACAAAAGAAAAATCAGTGAACAGATGACCATGTTTTATCTGAAGCCTTAAATCAAGCCTCCACACTGACAAAAAAAAAGTAGGTCTGTTGTTATGAGTTACAAAAGCAAGCATCTGTTTTGGCTTTAATCTCAGCCTACACCTCCTGCAGCATGATTATTAAACCTAAAGCTTGTCATTGTGCTCCGGAGACTCTGATCCGGTCACACAAATCATATTCTTTTGCAGCTGAGACGTGGTTCTGATGCCAGGGGGATGCAGTCTCACTGATCTCAGCTGACAGTGTGCTGCAGGTGACGCTGCTGTAATTTCTGACATTTCCTCTACCTGCTCTTTGAATTCTAATGTGGTTGATGAGCCACTAGACATTCTAATCACAACTGAAACATTTATTCTTCTCTTTTCTAATCCGTTTGTCCTGATTATTGAAGGGGAAGGGGGGTGGGGAGTTGGGGGTTTAGAAGACTATCCCGGGACACATATAAAGCAAAACGTGAGAAACACTCTGGACAGGACAGAAGTTTTTTCTGAAGTATGTTTTCCTTGTTGTTATTAACAAAAAAGATTAGATTTTAACTTTAAGTAAGATTAATATGAAACTTGATTATGCTGCCACCATCATGCTTCAATTCAGTCAAATATAGAATATTGCAGCTGAGGCCTAGTATTGTTTTATTCACATTTTCTACAAAATAAATGACTTTAGTCCTCAAAAACTTTTGGGAATTGGGGCATGATGTATTAGGCAAACGTGTGTGTGTGTGTGTGTGTGTATGTGTGTGTTTTATCTATATTTTATAGCTATAATTTATATATTATATAATTTACATATTTATACAGTTATATATACATGTCTACTTGTTTTTATTCATTCATTATCTTCCGCTTATCCTCTATTAGGGTCGCGGTGGGGTTCCCCATGCCCATCCAGGGGAGAACGTCTTGGGCGCTGGGCAGATAGACCCAGGACAGGGCGCCAATCCATCGCTGGGCACACACTCACTCACACACTCTAAATTGGGCAATTTTGAGAATTCAATTAACTTGATCCATGTTTTTGGACTGTGGGAGGAAACCGGAGAACCCGGAGGAAACCCACGCAGACACGGGGAGAACATGGAAACTCCACCCAGATGGGGATTGGGGGGGGGGGGGGGGGGGGGGGGGGGGGGGGGGGGGGGGGGGGGGGGGGGGGGGGGGGGGGGGGGGGGGGGGGGGGGGGGGGGGGGGGGGGGGGGGGGGTATATATATATATATATATATATATATATATATATATATATATATATAAATGTGTGTGTGTGTGTGTGTGTGTGTGTGTGTGTGTGTGTGTGTGTGTGTGTGTGTGTGTGTGGGTGTGTGTGTGTGTGAGCGAGAAAGATAAACTAGATTCAGGATGTAATCGTCAATGTAGTTTCCAGCTTTTATTAAACCTCAAACAATCGTAAAAAGTCCCTCTAGATTGAGTCCAAACTATTTACTTTAGTATATACAAAGCGCCCTAACTAGTGCACTCGTGAAGGAAGTATGAGGTATTTGGTATTCGGCCGAGGGCGTAGCTGTACACACTGCTGGGGTTTCCGAGAGTAATCAGTTAAACAGCTACAGAGACGACAAGGTAATAAAACTTTAAAAACAACTAAACTATGTGCTTATGGATTTTACATATTAATTTATAACGCTGTCTGTAATGTGTATTTACGTAAAGAACGGATGTTTACACTCGCGCTGTTCTTTCTGTACCGTGATCTGGAACGTTAGCTCAGTTAGCAGCCTGAAAACAGTTAAGAGTTTAATAAAACACAAGACGAACTGTAAATTTAACGATAAAAACTTTGTCATATTTTATATTTGGACAGTTTTACTGGTCGCTTTTGCTTTCTTTGCGTTTTGTTGTGAAGTTTATTTTATTTCGTACATCCTGCTTTTTATTTCTATTATTTTTCTTTTTTTTAAATTACTTCTCTCAAAAGATTAGACATATGTTCTTAACTTTCTCAGTCACTGTCACTGCTGAGAACGTGAATTTCCCCTTTGTGTGAGCAATAATGGCAAATCATATCTTATCTTAAGTCTGTAAATTATTCAACCTGAACCAGCTATTAATTAAAGTACAAGATTAAAAAGTCCAGGTTTAATAAATTATAAATTAGTATTTTATACTTCAGAAATGACATTCAAAATAGAACACTTAGGTAGATCGTAAAATCCTTCGTATACATTGTTTTAAATATATATTTTACTTCATATTTTGTTTATTTGCTTATTTTGGTATTATAACAATATATGGAGAAATGTTTGGGAACACCTCCAGGAGCTTTTATGACATCAAATTCTTTTAGTGTTTCTGCAGGACTGCAGATTGAGCTGATTTTATTATTGAAATATGCTTCAGTGCATAAGTCTATATTTTGTATGTTAACATAATATTGTAACCCCATAATTGTTCATGGACCAGCATAATTAACATTAGGAATCTAGAGGGCTGTTGTTTAATTTGACACCCTCTTGCTGTTAATTTGGCTGAAAGAATGTGATAAATGTTTGGCGTTTGTTCACCGAGCATTTTCACCAATTACACAGCAGTCCAATCATTAGTTAAATAAGCCGTGCAGTGATTGTTTACTGGTGCAAAAAGCAACTCTCCTGAAAGTGCTGACGCCTCATTTTCCTCCGTCTTACATGACTAGTTTCTGCCAGAAGTGGAAGTGGAAGACAGTCTCCCGGGTTTTCTTCGGCCATGGCGTCCGGTGGCAGAAGTCAGTCTGAGAGTCTGCAGGAGGACCTCACCTGCGCCATCTGCTGCGATCTGTTCCGAGATCCCGTCATGCTGCCCTGCATGCATCATTTCTGCAAGTCGTGCATCAGCACTTACTGGCGGGGAATCCGAGGCCCCGCGGTGTGTCCTCAGTGCCGCCAGGAGTTCCCGAAAAGACAGTTTCAAACCAACTATCTGGTGGCGGGGCTGGTGGAAAAGGTCCGGGCCAGTTCATCTCCTTCTTCTCTGAAGAACCTAAAGGTAAGTGCTTCTGGTTTTGTTTGATAATGGGATTTTTGTTTGACAGCACAGTTTGTGTATATGGGTGATGCACTCCTAGGCCCATTTCCATTGACCCCCTTCAGCACTAAAGTAAGAACAATGATCAGTGCTAGGAGGTGAATTGTGGAGACTAAAGACTCTGCTGCTCCACACAACCATAATTAGGATAAATGTGGTTGATCTCTAAAGTAGCTCATGCAGTGCAGCCTGGAAAAGAGTGTAACAACAGTCACTGTATTAACCAATCAGCATGTTCATTTAAATCCTGGATATTTTAATTAAATCTATTAATGTAAGTATAACTTCTTCTGTAACTGGGATGCTGAAGCTTTGTACCCTTTTACCCGCCTGTTAACGACCTGTTTACGACGTGTGCTGGTCATGTTCCCTGGATCTTGTGCAATCACATTACATCATCTCGAGGATTGTCACATTGTTTCTCAGAAGCTCAGAAGAAGTACTTAAGTCAGTTTTCTTTTCTTGAAGCATATTAAGAAGCAGCTGGACTCGCAGAAAGAGGAAATCCTCGCCTCGGTCCGCAATGATGAGCAGCAGTTGATCATGATAAGGGTATGTCGCGGCTCAGAACGGTAGATGTAACTAAGTGTGGATCATCTACATCACGCGTCTCCTCCGTGTCGGTCCACCAGAATGTGGGCGCTGACCTGCAGCATCGGGTGCATTCAGACTTCCAGGCCCTGCACAGCTTTCTGCAGACGGAGGAGGAGGCCATGATGATACAAATAAGTAAAGATCAGATGGAGATGGAGCAGAATTTGGAGCGGCACCTGGAGGCCCTGCATGCAGCCATCCGAGAGCTGGAGCAGAAAGCACACAATCTCACCAGCATGGCCAACCTCGGCATTTCACTGGAGGTTAGAATGCAGCACTCTTATTTCACTATTAATGCTTGTGTCATGGTGAAGGTGCGCCAGCGTTGCTGAAAAGACCTGGTTTTGGACAGATGGTTGTCATTTTCTACATTTCTTTCAGTTCCAAAAATTCACAGTTGTGTTTACAGAAAGCGCCGTGGGGTGAAACTGAAATATTAACAGTGTGCAACCTGCCAACGCCTCATTTCCATTACACACAATGTTGCCACTATCAGTCTGGCTTTAGTGCAGAACCCAGCATCTGCTCCAGCATTGTGTAATAGATGGAAAAGTAATTCCTCCACTGCTGAATGTAATGCAGACCTCGCATTGACATTTCATCCTGATAACGCACTCTTCTCTCTTTGTCCACTTCCAGCTTGCAGAGTTTAATTCCAGGTAAGTGAAAAATAAGAACATCCATTACAGTGTGTTTAGTGATGGTATCTCATTGTCCTTATCTTCACTTTAAAGGTACTGTAAAATAAAATGGCACTTTTTTTTAGGCGCTGCATTCTGCTTCAATTTTCCCCAAATGATTTTTTTTTTCCTGGTTGAATTATTTTGCATGAACTTTTTTCAAACTTAACTCCTGAAGAGTTTCAGTTTGGCTGAAGATGACCTGCATCACAAAATCCAGCAGTGACAATAAAAAGAGTTTCTATCAGGATTTTATTCAGGCCTAGCGTGATCAATCACCTCGCCCTTTATTCTGGAGAGCTGTATGCAGGATGCGTTTGGAGAAGGCCTCAACCTGTTTCAGCATGACCGTACCAAAGTGCACGAAACGAGAGCCATGACGACCTCAGACCCGGGCACCAATTCTCAAAGACTATTCGAAATTTTGTAGCATGCCTTCCTTAAAAAGTGAGAGGATGGGGAAGGATGTCATCGTTACATATTTGTGTTTCAGAGAGGAAAAACTTTTTGAAGTTTCAAAGTTTCTAAGCATCTTGCATGCAGCTCGATGTGCCAGTTGTCTGATCTTTTATTGTACAGCATGTGGTTTAATACAATCTGACATGTTGTTTGGTTTCATAGACAACTACGGTACAAATTAAATGAACAAATCCAGTTCAGTTTTTCTAGTTTGTTGTTCAGGAACCATTTTCATATCCAATTATCCTGCTCACTGGGTCGAACAGCAAGTCAACTTCAGCCTCAAAGCAGATTAATAAACAGAAGCACTCTTGGTGTCGTCTGGCATCTTTTCTCTGCTTTTCCAACAACATCTGCTTTTTTTAAATTTTATTTAATTTAATTTTATCTTCTCTCTCTACTCCTTCTTTGAGCCAAATACTTAGCCAAGTTATCTGTATGAGCCATATGAGGGAGTGAATAAATACCCTGGGCAGATCCATTGCATTCACACTTATGTTTCCATCCTGAGAAAAGTTGGTGTCTGTTCACCTGGTTGTGGAAAAGTTGTTGTCACCCACACTGATGAGGGGAGAACATGCCAACTCCATCCCGACTGTCTCACTTTAAGTTGTCAGCTGTACCCTGTCACTCTCTATTGTAGAGTTAGAGCCCTCGTGTCCTAATAAAGTACAAAAGCAAGCTTTGTGACGCATGCCTCATGGGACGCATCATTAGTTTCATAGCGCCGGTGAAACTAAAGAAGCCTCCAACGGATGCCGAATCTGTTCGTGCTGATGGGTTTAATTTCGTTTTGAGCCGAACAGATCGCTCAACTGTCGGCTGTAATTTTCTGTCATTTTCAGGCCCGAGGTACAAGCCATCAAGGGACCCGATGTTGATGGGTTCAGAAGCAAATACACGTCACCTCTTCAGTACATTACGTGGAGGAAATTGTTCCAGAAGATTAAGCCAGGTGATTAATTGACGTCCCGAATCCTAATTAAAATGTGAAGAGTGACATTACTCTTGTTAATTGTTTAGTAATGCTTATTTATCTCGCACACCCAGAGAACATGTTAATGTCTGCCTGTTGTTTTGCCACAGCTCCGCTGCCATTGACCTTCGACCAGGAGACGGTTCATCCTAGTCTCAGGATCTCCAAAGATAAGACCCAAGTGGTGGAGACTGACGATATGCTGCCGTACAAACCCAACCCCAAGCGCTTCGTTCAGTGCGTCAACGTCCTCGCAGCGCAAGGTTTTCACACCGGCAGGCATTACTGGGAGGTGTTTGTTGGTATGAAGCCCAAATGGGACCTGGGTGTCGCTTTGGAAACGGTGAACCGAAAGGCACGGGTGAAGCTCTGTCCTAGTAATGGCTACTGGACCCTGCGTCTGCGTAACGGCATTGAATACTCAGCAGGCACCCAGCCCTGGACCCCGATCCCTGTGACCTCTCGAGCGCTTAAGATCGGTGTCCTGCTGAACTGCGAGGAGCGTCGGGTGTCGTTCTACGACGTCGACACCATGCGTCTGCTCTACTCGTTCTCAGACGGCCCTCGAGGAATGGTTTTTCCATTTTTCAGTACTTGCATCGGAGAACCGGGCTGGCAAGCTCAGCCAATCTGTCTCCTGCAATGCTCCAGCGTGGGCCTCATGGACACTTCGTACCAAAATTAAGAAAATATGAAAGGCATGTTTGGCCTCGCAGCCCTAACCGAATACCAGTTTCACAGGAAATATTATGATGCTGATATATGGCTGATGTTCAGGGCTTCAAGGCAGTGTAAGAAAGGGGTGGATCTGCTCCATAAATCTGATTGGCTGATCCACCTGTCACTGTAACTGGTTTCACTGTGTAATGGCAGTAATACACGCCCTCTAGTGGCTAATTGCTTTATTAAAATGTTGCGCTGTTGTCAGTCTGCATCTTGCAGTGTGACTGGACTGAGCTGATACAGCTGCGATCATGCTGAAGGTTTGAGTTGGGGGTGCATGTCCCGCTACCTGACACACCCATTCACACCCATGGGCGTGTTCCGGACATCTGTAAGATGTAGCCAGACCCTTTTCTACTGTAGAACACATTACCATCCAAACACTTTAAAGTTTAAAACAAAACTGTAGGCATTAAAACATTTTTACCATTTTGACTTGCATCGTATTGTGTATGAGGTAATGATGTCACATCCATTAGTTGCTGGAGCGCATGCAGCAGATCACACAAACATGTTGGCCTTTTGAGACATTTCCAGTTTTCCACATCCATCTGTGTAATTAATACAACAACCAGTTATTGTGTTTGAGTTATTAAGTATAGTTATATATACCCTTTAAACACAGTTTGTATAATCATGCCGTTAAAGCAGTGAGCATTAAAATGTTTTTTTATACAGTAAATCAGTTTTTTATGATCGTATGATTTCTGATTATGGATCACTTGCACTCTTATTTTGGAGCCTTTTTTTGTTTTTTGTTTCAGATTTGACTCACCTCATGTTACAGTGAATGAAAACATTTATGCTTCGCTCTATATAAACAATGACGTGTGGACATTTAAAGTCTGATCTTTAAATTGTAAAAGATAAACATTTCTCTTCCGTAATCCGGCTGAACTTCTCCGTTCTGGAGCAGAGAACTGATGCAGTAATGATCCAGAAGTCTGTCACTCACGTTCCATTCTTACTTAGTCAGCATTTAATGTGTATAATCTGATCATCTGCATGAACATTGATCAGTCACTGTTGTGTAATCTCATCATCTGGCAACCTGGTGAGGGCAGATGCCCCGAGATCAGATTTTTACCAAACAAGCAACGTTTCGCCGCTGAGCTGTCCATGTTGCTCTCGTCTGAGTGCAAACCGCATGTTTTTACAGACGTACAGGGTATTTACACATTTCAGATGATTACATGTTGCAGACAGTCCTGTGTTCATTTATACAGCGATGCTCTGTACGTGTCTTATTCGCAGGGATTAATCCAATCTGTCTCAATCAGTGCTGAAATGTTGATCGCTTTTGTTTAATCTCTTAATAATTTGGACTTAATAAAAAAAACAAATGCATTAAAAAAAATCTGTTCATTATTTTGTACATTTTACAAATTGATTCCTTTTTTTGTCACTTGTTTTTTTGTCTTCATGCTTCTATACGTCTGACACTGTCACACATTTTATTATCATGAGTTATTTTTGTCTCTTTAGAAATTGGAAATAAAGCCAAGAGACTTATTTAAGACGCAAGCCCTGGGGAGCGGAGCACTGACAGCAGGAGCTTTCCACAAATAAGTCCAAATCTGAGGCCCACTGAAGCTTTAGGGCAGCTTTTCCCTGCAGCTTTGGGGCTGCATTTCTTTAAAAACATTGGTGAACAGATCGAACTTAATGACCCCTCACTGCTATAAAAACAGACTGAACTTTTCTGCATTGCTTTGATATTAAGACATCAGATCAAGAGGTCAAGTTATAAAAACTGCGCTATACAACATATACAATACAAAAGTATTAGGACAATATATCCTTCCAACCTTGTGGCAACAGATTGGGACTTTTATGTTCTAACATGACTTTATCCTAGAGAACACAGCAAGCTCTTAAGACCTCAATATGGAGGTGAGTATGGTGTGGAAGAACGTGAGCGGTCCATGCAGAACCCTGATTTTAACCCTATTCAACATCATTGAGACTGTGAGCCACTCTTAAGCAACTACAAAGATAATTAACTTTAAAATCCTAGTTGCATTTGTATTACGTCAAGCTCATGATATTTATACTCATGTCAACTGTTCTTTGGTTTTCAGTTTATAGAAACCTGCGACGACTCTGCATTGCTGACTCTGCAGGAACGAACACCTGGTGAGTTTTTATATTTTTTATTTTTACACCGCAGGTCGTAGTTAACGCTGACTTTTTACCCGAAATGCTCCAAAAATGATCAAAAATAAACCGTTGCTGTTGGTAGATTCTCAAGCCTAATTTAAAAGACTTGCAGTTCTGCACAATAAAGTCTTTTAGTTCCTAATTAACCGCTAAACACAAATTATGATTAAAATGTCCTGAACACCAGCAGATGCTGAGGAGAGGGCACTCATCATGAGACACAAACATTGTGATGCATTGCCTTATTTGCTTTGTTTTACAAGAAGGATTTCAGTCAGTGGTACTTAAATGGGTCATCACATTTTAATTTACCTGATTTGTATGTTAATTAGCAACATTTTCATGAATTTCGGACAAGAAATATCTTGTGAATATTTTATTTTTAAACCTCAGAGTGTGAACTTGACTTAATAATTTAAAATGAGTATAGCCTCCAGGTGTGCATTCCTGGCGTGTGTGTGTGTGTGTGTGTGTGTGTGTGTGTGTGTGTGTGTGTGTGTGTGTGTGTGTGTGTGTGTGTGTGTGTGTGTATAAAGGGGGAAGTTTTGATATATATTTCATTCGATCCTCTGATTGGTTGTTTTAATTCGGGCACATTTTAATCCTGCGGCTGATGTGAGGAGCACTAGGTGGAGCCAGAGGGGTCAAATAAATAGTGACATTAAACAAAAAAAAAGTTTTAAAAGGTTACACACTGCAGCTTTAAGTCCTTGGAATGACACTAACCTTATGATGAACTCAGCTCGCTGCCTTGCACAGCTTTACTGACAAACAGCCTCCAGCCTCATCATGATAACTGAATATCAGAAACGCAGCCCGGCTTTATTTCCTGTTAACGATCTCGGAAAACTGCAATTTCCGCCTAAAAAAAAACATCATCTTTGTTAGAACCCAGCGGGCAGTTTTTCCTGTCTCATTAAGAAGTCAGTTCACATTCTCTGTGTTCTTTACTGAATGCAGATCACAGAGTATCCTGCCTGTCATTATGTCAACACTTACTGGGACCGAGTTGACAGAAAGATAGTCATGGGTAATTTAATAGCCGTTGTTCTTCCTCTCTACCTGTTGCAAACAGTCGGCGCTTCCCCTCCACGCTGATAATAAATGAACTCGGAGTCTTTCGAATGTGTGTAGAGCTCATTAAGAGCAACGCCACCGCCCTTTGGTATTGATCGTCACTTTCCGAGCTCGCGTCCTCTGATTTATTAGTTTCTTGTCTTTGCACGATCGTTTGCAGAGCGTCCAGCCAGAGATGGCATTCCGGATGCTTCCCGAAACGATAGATGGATTTGGTGTTATCTGAACAAGCAGGAAAATGCAACATCCTTTTTCCTTTTGCTCCCAAAGAGGGGTCACACAAACAGAAACAATCCTTGTGCCCCGCTTTACTGTCCTCCTGAGCAGGGGTGCCGGACAGGATAGGGCACAACCTCTGTCTTTTTGGCGAATGTTGCAAGCACTGCCGAATCCCTGGAGTCCCACTGTCTTTAAACATGGAGACAGTGCAGGATGCCTCATTCCGGGTGCAGGCCCTCAGCCTTTGTTGTGTTATTTATGTGTTTGTAAAGATGAACTTGAGTTTTCTTTGTTCACTGAGTACATGCAGTAAAAATGATTTTCCATGAGGAATTAATTGAAAGCGTTGAGGCGTGAACAGTGAATATTGAGCATCACTCAGCCTGAAAAAAAATTACTTTTTTTTTTAAATGATGAGCTGAGATCTGATCTCAGTTTTCAGGAAAACAAAATATTGCTTTCTGAACTTTGCAACCATTTCTGGCTTGGTATTTCAGTTCTGGAAAAAAAATCTCAAAATACACTTCCATCTTTCATTCAGAGCCACTGGTCTAAATCTCATCATTAGCTGGGAGTTCCCATTAGGAAGACCTTCGAACGGCATGAGGGTAAAAACCCAAATCCTGTCCCCACCAGCAGCACAAAGCTGAGCATCAGGCAGGTATTTCTGCATTTCGGCAGAACCGCTGGCGAGAGACACTCTCCCGTTTCCTTCCGTTGAGCGGGATGCTCCGGCGTGTGTTCGCTGACCTCAGGATGTGGCAGATGGAGCAATGGCACTCCAAGGCCTAGTCCTTGAGCCAGACCCGCGAGAGCAATGATGGACAGGAAGAAAAACGTCTTTAAACGCGGCAGACTGAAATCCTGGACAGAATGATGATTCTGACGATAAAAAAATCAGAAGAAATAAGAAGAAAGCATTATGTAAATTCCTTTGTTCCTTTATTGAAGCTACGCCAGCAATTTTTTTTCTTCATCTGAAGAATAAAAGCAAAACAATTAGGAAATCACTTTAATGATTTAATGTCACTAATTATTGGACCTTAAGAACCATGTGTACTATATGATGGAGAAGAAGGTACATTTATGGTCCCAAGCTTTAAATAAAAGGAGCTTGGAGGGTCCCATCCCGGTGAGGAGCATTGTACTCTTAAAGGTACAGTGATGTACTTTACTTTCTCACAGTGTAGGGCGCATTTATTAAATCCTAATCGAATCTTCAGTGTTTTTAGTGGGTGTTTTATTCCAAGTCTGAACTCCAAGATGTAGAAACCTATTCCATGTGATTGCATCACACTGTGCGAGTAACCTTTATCACCGGCGGCCTGACATCATGCGGCGTTCCTAATGAAAACCGCCGGACGGAACATGGGAAGCGGCGTGAATGCGGGCCTGTTTTTGCACCAGGAAGCCATGCAAGCTGTGAATAGGGTTTTGGAGACGCACGCTCGGTTTTGGGCGCACTCGAGGGCCGTTTCTCGGAGGTCTGTGTGTGAACACCTGCAGGTGTGGAGAAACAAACAGAGCCTATGATAATATTGAGACTTTCACTAAAAGTCACTGTTATTCTTCACATGGGGTCCTGGGCTGCGTTCCTAATCTCTGCTTTGTCCGACGTTTCTCACTGGAATGAGGTGAATCATCTCGCAGAGGACAGATGATAGTCCCAATGTGAACTGTAACACTCGTTTACAGTCAGTACGGCTATAATTAATCAATAACAGATTTAAATGAGTGGTTTGTTTGGGGAATAATCATTGCGTTTGGATTTGATGTGGTGTAGCGAGCCGGGTATCAATCACTGCTGAATGAAATGACGAGGGGGTATTTTAGTCTGGTGAGGGCTTTAGAATTCTATGAATAAAACTGTGAATACACGTTGTTCCGGAGAGATACGTGGAATAAAATGAAAGCTTTTGGGGTAAAAGGGTGACTGCACTGATTGGTCTGGAGTTTTGAGGGGTATCTTGGGGTTAAAGCTCGAGGTTTAAAGAATGTGACTCTGTAATAAAATTAAGTCACCCGAAGTACCTAAGTTCAGTTTCCTTCTCCGATGGCACAAGCATGCCCCAGGGCAACACTGCCAAGGTTCATGGAGGCAGTTCGCATGAGAGGTTCAGAACTGCGTGTTGTATGTATGTGGAATTGTTTTCATACCCTCTCTTTGTGTTGTGCTGGAATTTGGGGACTGGTTCCACTCCAGATCCCATCTTCATCTTAAATCTTGGCTAAAATCTGTTGACTCTAGAACTCTGAAGGGATGCAGTTACCTCACAGCAAAGTGCCCTGGGTTTGATTCTCTCGCCCTCTTGGGTTCCTTCAGAAGTCAGAGACCAAAATCCTGTTCTAAGATGAACTGAAGATGATAGTTTGCCCCAGTGAATGTGTGTGTGTGAATGTGTTAAGCCTGGCAACCGGTTCAGGGTGTGTCCCTACATTTCCCAGCATTCTCCACAGTCCTGATTAGGATGAGTGGTTTGAACATAAATATAATCTCTGGATGTGACCCTGCTCTTTGATAACATGGAAGTTGGGGGGGGGGGGGGGGGGGGGGGGGGGGGGGGGGGGGGGGGGGGGGGGGGGGGGGGGGGGGGGGGGGGGGGGGGGGGGGGGGGGGGGGGGGGGGGGGGGGGCTCTCTCTCTCTCTCTCTCTCTCTCACTCTCTCTCTCTCTCTCTCTCTTTCTTTCTTTCTTTTTTTCACTCCCTCTCTCTCTCTCTCTCTGTACTCTATATGCTAATCCACTTGTTGTCCTAAATAATCATGGGCTTATGTTTCCGTTATAATTCAAGATCTGTTGCATTATGCTTAATGTGAGCCAAAATCTGTTTACAGCTTCTACAGTAAAAGCCATTACATTTCCCAAGATGCGGAAGTTAAATTAGTTGAAGCCACATTAGCTGAATTAGTTAATTAGCCAGTTCCAATGTGTTTATGTATGTGCCTGAAAACGCTGCAGGTCGAAAATCCCCCCCCATACACACACACACCACCTCCCTAATGACTGACGCTTGAGCCAAATCAAATACAGAGCAAGTTGAGAAAGCATGCACACACACACACACACACACACACAAAGAGAAAGGCTTATGAATCACTGAGTTTGTGAGTCATTCTGTAGTTCTCATTAGCCTCGTATTTGACACTGCAGGATGTTCAAAAGCCTGACCCAATTTACTGGGTTTTAAAATAATCTCCTCTATTTTTTTAGTTTTTTTGGTGAATAAATACATTTAAACCCTGATATGTTTTCGTCTGCCCAGCGATAGATTAGGGTCCGGTCCTGGGTGTATCGGCTCAGAACTCAAAACTTTCTCCACTGGGTGTGCATTGGAAACCCCGTCCCCTGTCTCTGCATGGCCCTAGTCTCTAGTATAGGGTTAAGTAGAAGATGATGGATGGATGTTTATTGGCTGTTAATTCACAGATTGCATATTTTTCAATTAATTTATGAACAAATGAAAACTCTGCTGTTGCTTCACGCCCCTTCACTTGGTGCAGTTTGACTGTCTAACTCACGCCTACAACATATGGGCTGGTCAACGTTATTGCGTTAAGCCTGAAAAGGTAATGTGTTTTTCTATTCGTAAGAATGATCTATGGATCCTCCCTTTAGGTAAATACAGAGTCCGGCCAGCTGTTCAGCCAAAGTGCATTAAACAAATGCCCATTTATGTATCTTATCTGTATCAGTATTATTCTTATTTAACTTTCTATTCATTTTTCAAAGTGGGGAGAAGAGCATTAAACAGTCTGTTAATGGAATATAAGGACCATATTTATAATATTGGATATAATATTGACCATATTGGATGTCATTGCTTACACTTTATTGACAAAACTCTATAAACTCTCCATGTATTTGGCATATAAATCAGAGCGCAGAGCCTCAGTCCTGCAGGACGCAGATCCTGAGCAGCCTAATGATTTCACATCTCAGAAACACCTGGTCTGAATTGGCGTTTAATTACTGCATTTATGAGGTGCTGTTGATGCAGCAAATGATCCCAGTGTTCTGCACTCTGCTCCTTAGGACCTGGAACTGGTAGATTTTATGAGATCCTTTCTATAAGTTATGTAGGAACCTGGAGTTGTTCTTGTTAAACCTCGTCTGGATGTTAAATTTGTTCCTCATATCACTTTGAACCATGAGGCAGGTTTGCCGAAATCCTAATAGTGGTGCAATTTTGAAACCCACAGTGGTCATTACGTTAGTCCATTCCACAGATACCTCGGTTGCAGTGGCATTATGTGGCATTTCAGATAATCAAGCAACTTCCACTGCCTGTGCTGTTACTGAAATTGCCCTTCGGTGATGCAATTCACAGCTATTTCTTGTTTTCAGGATAAAAGTTCTGGTTTCCCTTCTTTGTTCCTCTTTGATCTGATGTTAGAATTAAATCTCTTGAGCCTCATCCAGCGCTGCAACTGATCTCCTGATTTAATACTCACTCTCACCAAACTAATGCAAATATCTGGAGGATTATAGTTACATTCTTTATAGAGAATATGTTAATGATATACGTATATGGATATAAAGTATACATCTATATAGACATTAAACCTGCGCGAGCTGTTATGGCATTTTTTAAAATTAAACGAATAAAGACATGTTTTTTTTCAGCAGTAACAGCTTTCTCTCTTGGAATGCTTTCTACAAATTTTTGGAGTGTGCATTCTTTGCGGAATGTTTTGACCATGTTGGGTGAAAGGGTCTGGCTAGCACTCCTCAAACTGGTTCACCCCAAGGGTTTTCAGTGGGTTTAAGGTCAGAGCTCTCCTACCGCACTCTAGTTCTTCTACACCAAACTCACCCCACACTGCCTTTATTGACATTTTAAATGTATAATTTTTTTAATTTTATTTAATGAATTTATTTAATTTATTGGTACTTTTCCAATGAAAAAATAATTGAATAAATGAATGTATTTAATTTATTGGTACTTTCCCAATTTTTTTCAGCAAATCATACCTTGGGAGCTTATTCTTTTCCACTTGTGACAATGCAGACAGAGT
Source organism: Corydoras maculifer (assembly GCA_019802435.1). Lineage (NCBI taxonomy): Eukaryota > Metazoa > Chordata > Actinopteri > Siluriformes > Callichthyidae > Corydoras > Corydoras maculifer. The sequence goes on along the minus strand of JAFMOD010000556.1, from coordinate 798,300 downwards.
TTTGCATAAGTTACGTATTCCATCCATTATCTTCCGCTTTATCCTCTATTAGGGTCGGGGGGGGGGATTCCCCATGCCCATTCGGGGGAGAATGTTTCGGGCGCTGGGCAGACACACCCAGGACAGGGCGCCAATCTATCGCTTGGCACACGCTCACTTACACATACACACTTTATATGGGGCAATTTGGAGAACTCAATTGACTTGATCCATGTTTTTGGACTGTGGGAGGAAACTGGAGAACCCGGAGGAAACCCACGTGGACACGGGGAGAACATGGAAATGCCACCCAGATTGGGATTCGAACCGGGAATCCCCAGCGCTGAGAGGAGAACATGCCAACCACTAAGCCACATTTCTGAATTTATAGTTTTTGTGTTCTCTGTCTAAGGCGGCAGGCCACTCCAGGCCACAGACAGCCCTCTTCAGGACGGTGACGTGTGCGTGAGCGTGCGCGACCCCCGTGCGCTTCATCCACTGGAAAAAGAAACGTGTAAACCCCTTCAGATCCTCAGAATTTTTTTCTTTTTTAACGGGCTAAAAGCGGCATGCCGTGTTCCTCTCGTCCTGTCACACATCCTCTGCTGATCACAGAAGTCTAAGGGAAAGAGAGAGAGAGAGAGAGAGAGAGACGCGCTCGCTCGCTCGCTGGCGTTTCCACCTGAACGCACTTTTCTGCGGACTTTACCTTCACTGAGGGTTTAATGAGTTCGGGACGTCGCTCGCTTTGCTGCACCTTCTGAAAACAAACCTCCACGCTGTGGAAACTGGAAATGAAGAGAGACTGGACGCTTTTCGGCAGAATTTGGATCGGGATCGTCTCTATCTCTGGTGAGCGCGCGCGCCACTTCGGTTCATTGATTGGAAAGTTGGAGGTTGCGCTCCTCAGAGTTCACCCTGCTGCCTCCATCCTCACCGATCTGAGCTCCATCCAGCCAACTTTCTCCGTCATGTCTTTTAGGCTTCGAATGTTTCTTTTAGGCTTCTTTCTATCTCTTTCTATCTGAGCGCGTGTTTTCCATGATAAACATAAAGAGGACATAACGCCGTTTGCAATCGAGATCATGGAACAAGCTTTGCCCTCTGCAGACAATGTTTTAATCTTGATCATAAAGTCTTTGAAAAACAACTTTCAAGCGTTGAAATGTTAAAGTGCGCCATCCAAATTAGAGCATTTGAGCAAGTTACCTTTTGTTCAGTGATGGATGCTGCGTCATGCACTCCAATATACTCAGAACTTTGTGAATAGTTCTATCTAAATGCATGGAAAAAAAAGTTTTGGTGTGTTGTATAATAACCCGTAAGACATTATTACATTATAATTAAGATGTTTTTAGGAGATTTTCCATAATAAACCAACAACAGAAATGTTTTTGGGGCTCATAGTACAGAAAGGATTAAACCTTTAGGGCTGTAATGCTTCTCCCTGGGGTGAATCTCTTGAGAGCACTTAAATGTACTGTATGGGATCTTATACACCGCCTGGCCTTCCAAAATATCTTGAGTTCTAATAATTATCCCTAAGGGGTTCATTAGTGTGGACAGTATTTGGAGACAGACATTAAATCCTGTTCTTTTATTCCTGACAGTGTAAGGGATTTTTTTTTACGTAGATACTTTCATGTAAAGGCTCTGCCTATAACCTAAGGATTGTTTGTTTCAAAAATGTTGTGGCATGAACCATTCACAGATGGTGGTGGTTCTGATATATGATCTTTAGACGTCGACTTTTGCCTCTTATTGGCTGCAGTACACAATAGGATAAAAAGTAATTGGTCCCTCCGACAGAGCCACTAACCCTAGTCTGGCCCCCCGGGTTCGACCTTCACTCTTCATAGATCCCAAGTGGAACCTATATTTCTGAGTTCTGGTCAGAAGGCTGAATCACGTGCAGTCCTCCTTCTGCCTTAAATTTTCTTTCCCCATACGTTTTGATTCAGAAGTGAACCACTGTGTTCAGTTCACCACAGGAGAGTTTTGCACGTTGTGCTTGTGCACTTGTTAGATTCAGACTGAAATCAATAGTTTATGGATCTTCACATATCTGAGGTCTTTCCTGTGCAGTTGACGTGAGAAGAACACAGGAGGGTTTTACAAACGTCATGACAGCCATGAAGGAAAGAGATGGATGAGTCCCAGGCTGCAGTTGGACTCCTGACTAATTAAGCGTCACTAGGGGGAGCTTGGATTTTGTTATAAAGATGATTAATGATACCTGACCAGGCCATATTTGTTTATATGTGTCTTGATAAAAAGCATTTAGATATTTTATGTCAGTTAACCTTTATGTTGAGCAAAGAAACACTGCGCCAGACCTGAAAAACACGAAAACACACACCGCTCATAGTTCTCCATGTATTGCTTATAAAACGTGACCTGGTCGTCATCCAGATCATAATAATAGACAAAGACGTTCTGCCTAAAATAATAAAACCCACAATTGTCTATTTCACGTGTTCGTGTAATACACTGATTAATCATCGTGGTGTTCCATGTCCTTTTAGCTTCGAACCTTACATGCATTTTTGCCAGAAAATACAACTGTTGTCTCGTTTGTCCACAAAACGTTGTCCCAGACGGGTTGTGGAACATCAAGGTGGTCTTGTGCAAACTTGCAGCAGTGTTGTTTTTGGATGGGCTTCTTCATAGCATCCTCCATCAGCACCGCTGTTCCTCAGTTATTTTGTCTGTGAATTTCAGAACCTTTCTGCAGGTCTCATTGTCTTCAATTTGACTTGAATGTGTTTTTAACCCTTCCAGTATGCTGTGTTCCCTTTAATAAACACTATATGAACAAAAGTATTGGGACACATCTCTGTATTATTGACTTGTGTTTTATTTCGTCTCATTAGTACAGGTGTGTAAAGTGAAGTGCACAGGCATGCAGTGTATGATTACAACCTTGTAGAAACAGTTTGGGGAAGGCCCTTTTTTGCTCCAGGTATGTAAGGACTTGGTTAGTGAGTTTGGTGTGGCAGGTTTTTAGTGAAATCAAGCACCTTCTTTGGGATGCTCTTGTGAGTGAATTAGCAATGGTTCCCACAGACAAGCTCCAAAATCTTGCAGTAAGCCTTCTGATAAGTGTTGTAGCTGTTGTAGCTTCAAAGACAGAAAATTTTGTAATAAAAATTCTGTAGGTCTAAAGTGTAGCTGTTCTATTAAATTGTTCTTATGTTGAATGCGCCGCTAAACTATATGATATATAAATCTATACTCATATTTTTAAACAGCAATATAACATTCCAAAAATCCAAAGAAGCCACACAAAATCCCATCTGCGCTCGCACGACATCTTAGCAATTTGTTGTAGAGGTGTGGCGCTTTGAAGAGAAGGTTCATCTCGTATCAAATGAAGAGTGAATCCAGAGTTTCTGTCATCGCAGCTATCAGTAAGCATCAGGAGGCGTTTATGTTTCTGCCAGGTTTTTACACGCCGCAAGGAGCCTGCTGCCGAAAGATGGACCTTATCAGCATGAGGAATCAAGAACAGTTAGGAAGAGTCACTTACGTGTGTCTCGCTTAAACACATCTGTCCAAATGAAAGACACATGTGGACTGGTGACTCAGGGAATATGAGATTTTGCTGTAGCGGAGGCTGGATCTGATTATTAAACAGTTTGAAGCTTGGAGGATCTGTGAGTCATTAGAATGATCAATCTAAAGTAATACACTACTACTGTGTCAGACACTAATAAGAACTGTACGCTGTTTGTAGCCAGCCCCCTGGCCTCCCCCAACCGTGAAACAGATGATAATAAGATAATAAATCAATATTTAATATAACAAATTTAAAATGTGTTTGTGTGCACGCACAAGATCTTCTTTGGAATAAACTCAGAGATGGTGAGCCGGGTCCTCGTAAATGCTATGGTTGCATTAAAACCGAATGTGCAGTGGCTGGCTCACAGAACAATTCAGAAGCAGATTGGAACGCATCATCCCTGCTGCATCCCTGCTTTAACAGCCTCGGTCGTATTGATTATCATCCGCTGATTAGCTTGCTGCAGTTTAGATGTGATCAATATTCTGTGAGGTGTGAGCTAATGCCTATCATTTCTTCAATAAGCATCATTACAGAGGAAATTCATGGGCTTTCCACACACACACACACACACACACACAAAGCACAAAGCCTGAAGCAGGTATTGACCTCCACTGAACCTCCTCACTTGTCCAGACCTTATTTGAATTGGGGATGATTTACATTCAGGTTGGTCCTCTCTGATATCCTCGCTGGAGGTGGTCGTGTGAAAGCACTCTATTGAGAAAGCAATAATGATCCATTCACTGCGAAAGCATGCTGTCATCGTCTCTGATCAGTGGAGCCGTGGGAGTTTGTTAAATTCTCCCGTTTTTTTAAGAGCTCAAAGAACTATAATCAGAACGACAATGATGCTGATGATCACAGACAATTAGTTGCACCTTGAACACGCAATTTTTTTTTCAATGAAACATCCTGCTGCCGCGAAGTTAAAAAGGGCTTTGTGGCTTTCATGCACGATAAGACAAGTACTTAAGGTAACAAGTGAAAAGCAGTTCCAAGTCTTTTGTGAGTGATGTAGATTTAGAGGCTGTGAGTTTTAAAACCCTGGACTGTGAAATCCATCAGGAACAGAACTCCATTATGGAACACTGGAAGCAACTTAAGGATAAGGGTCTTTTTTGTAAAATACTTTGTCTATTCAGCCCAAAAAACTTTGAGGTCAATCCTGATGCTGGATGCTTGTTCCTCTAAGAGTATTCGATGGGGATGAGGTCAGGGCTCAGACTACGCCTCATGTCCCGATACATGTCCTTATGCTGCATCATCATGAGAGCTGGTTTTATTTTTATAAAATAAAATTGGCTTTTTTTTTTTTTTTTACTTTATTAAGAGACCGTCATGTTTGTAGGGTCGCTGCATTGGTTGCTATTTTTTTAATCATGAACTATGATTCAATGCTGCCGCCATGTTGTTCAGGGAAAGTGTTGGTGATCTGCGACTGTACCACCAGATGTCGCTAAATCCCACCTGAACTTCACTTCTTTTTAATTTTTTTATTCAAAAGAATATAATTTTAAAGCAAATTTAATACTCAAAGAGAAACTGGTGATGTTAAGTTGATCAACTTTAAGTGAAACTACTGTATGTCTGCTGGAGAGCGTGAGCAGTGTTATCCTTTGTGCTCGGCTCAGATCCGGGGTTAATGTAAGCAGACGTATTATTAGCACCATGTTTTTTTTTATCTCATATAGAATTTCTTTCTGCTTCTTTTTCTGCGCCAGGAACATGTCATCACATCATCACCCGTGATTAAGTACTGAATTTTAAACCTTATTTGGGGGCCTTACGTTTGCCTTACGTTTGCATGGCTGGCTAGAAAAGCACCAATTAATAGGTATGAGGTGTTGTGAATGTTGGTTTAGCGCGGTCACTCTTATGTCCTATCTTCAAGGTCAGTGGGGGTTCATGGGAAAGCCGGTATTTGGTGCGGCTGGAGGAAACTTCCAGCTTCTTTCTGAACCCCAAAGCCCGTATTATTATCCATCCCTTTGACCTCAGTCTGACCATTTGGCCTGTTTTTTCAATGACTTTAATTGATTTCAATGACTGCATCGCCATCAACTTTGTGCCTTTAATTTATTTTCACTACAAAGATTTCAGTATGATCTGTGATAACAGCTATGAGTTACAAATACAGGATCCGTTATGACATTCCATTATAAGTTGTTCCCTCTTTGCAGCTATAATAGTTTGTAATGGTATAAGAATGTAGAACATGTGTGGAAATCTATTATATAAATGTAAATATATTATTAAATAAATGTAATTATTATTTTAATAGGTAAATCCTGTTAGAAGTAATTTCTTCACCTGTTTTTTTTCTTGGTGTAGCATTAGGACTACAGTAGATGTTCGCAGGAACAATAGTCATGGATGTAGGTCAGTGGAAGGAACTGCGTGCAAGTCATCCATGCATCTTCTTTTAAACCGTGACCCCGCGGTGCATGAGAATCTCTATATTCTGTGGGTTTGCCGCAGCCGTGGACGGAAAAAGCTCATCCTCTAGCCTTGCAGAGGGAAGAAACCGTTTCAAGTCAAAAGTGATGACAAATTCAAACGGCGCAGTGGAAAGCCGGGCGCGTCCTGTGTGGCCGACGGCGCAGGTACAGGAAATTGTAGTCAGGGGATGAGTGTGGCACGTAGGAAACACACTCTAAAGCATCCCCTTCTTCCCCAAAACATCCTCACCTCGCATCGAGTCGGGAAAGGAAATAGGAAGGGCACTAGCAGGCAGATAAATCTGCACAAAAGGGAGGTGCTGCCTCGTTCTGGCTCCCGTCCTTCACGGACAATAACAGAATCAAAGTGCACACTGGCCTTGTTTAACTCATTTTTTTTGTTTTGTGAAGTCTGTGCTGCAGTGTTAAGCAATCTCCTCCACAGGGAGCAGAAGATGCTGACTTTTCAATCCGGGGAGGAGGTCTGCTCCGTGGCCTGGCTGCCCCTGTTCTGCCGGCCGGACGCAAAGCTATTTCAGGGCACGGTGGTGCTGGCTCTGTTTCTCGCTGTCTGACTGAAATGGAAGGGTTTGGCCTTGTCACATCACGTCCTAAAAGGTTTATAAGGCACAGGGCTGTACTAAACATCTAAAGTCCTTCCTGACACAAAGTGCCGGCTGAGAGCCACATTTATTGCTTCTTTGTTTGTCATTATCACCAAGTTAATGTAAATCATATAGATTCCACAGATTATATTTATTCGGTTTTATGTATCAGGGTCACAGCCTGTAGGGAAAAAGGTGAGGGGAACCCACTCTGACAGAGAACCAGAGCTTTTCTACTCTATGATAACAGAAGCAAGCCCAAGGGAGGTTTGGTTAACAACTGGCAATATTGGAAATCATTAATATTGCATATAATGTAGATTTTATACCCTGTTCAAACGTTAAGGGCTAACATATGATAGAAAAATCCCAGAAACATTGAAAGACAAAAAATCTGCACCACAAGGCAACGGCTGATAAAACCTCTCCCTCAGTGTTTTTCTCTATAGGAAATCGTCAAGTATGAATCTGCTGCAGAAAAACAGGAAATTTACTGGCAATAACAAAAAGAATCTGCCTATCAAAGCGGCCATGTTTCCGTTTATGTGGCAACGTATATTGTGTTTTTTTTCGAGATGAGCAGGCACTCCGGTGTCCCCCCCCCTAAGGAAAGTGAGGAATAATCGCAGCCCATCTTCGAGTCATTTTATTTGTTTATTCTCAGGCTGCAGATCTAGTTCACTTGACTTTGGCGTGACTCTGATGTATCGACGACACCAGCTGTGCGCCTCAGTCAGCGAAAGTGGGCCGACGGCGATCCGCACATCTGTTCCGCGGCCCGCTCTGTTTTTTTGGCAAGGTTGAGGCGAGCTCTTTAAACGCAGTCGATTTTTTAGAACTGACACGTCACATGCCGTGGTCGAGCAGATCCGAAGCTACTCAGATGACCTCATCTGCTCATGAAAATGCCGCTGCACTATAAATCACAGCAGCTCGAGTGACTCCGTGTGATCGCTCTTTATCTTAATGAAATGTATCCGCTCGGCTTAATGAGCATTAAATAAACACTCTCCTCCTCACATTAGTGCTCATTCTGTGTCACATGCTCGGTTAAATCACCTCGAGGGAGTAGCACACAGAACACACGTTAAAGCTCACAGCTGAACGCATATTTAATCACAGACCAGTTGCAGCGTCTCTTTGCACTCGGTTAAACTTTAATTGGATGTGTAACATCAAGCACGCTGTCATGGTGCACAAGTGCACATTTTTGAGGGAGCAGTTTAACTCTAAGGAGGAGCTTAAATCTCGTTGTACGATGTATACTGTGTATGAGGGGTTTTCATGAAAATTAAGGCCTTCTACTCTATTCTATTCTACAAGTGCACATTTTTGAGGGAGCAGTTTAGGGAAGGCCCTATACTGTTTCAGCATGAGCCAGGTCAACATCAGGATCTGATCTCACAGATGAGAATAACCAGACATTTTGAACTCCAAAATCTTGTAGTTAAAATAATAATAATAATAATGCTGCAAAGGTGGGACCAACTTACCAATTCCAATAGGTGGACATGTGTAGACATCCCAATACTTTTGTCTGTGTAGTGAATAATTTAACATCTCACTCAACGCCTCAATGTGTGCACAATTCTGGGACGAAATTTTGGGATTCCCCCGAGTTAGGCTCCTCAGTCAGCAAAGCAGGATTTTTGTTTGTGCGTGTTGGTGCCAGGACGCCTACCAGGACGTCCACCGGAGCTGTGCAGTGTTGATCCGACTTTTATATCAGGGAGGAAAAGCTTAAGTGAGATCTGCTTGGTATGAGATGTGGCAGTTCGCACCGGGCGCTCCTGATTACTCTTCATAAATCACCGCCAGCCACCTCACTGCGCCGCAGCGAGAGCCACAATTTCTCACAGCGAGAAATCTATGAGAATGTAAATCATCCTAAATCGCATGGACATGCTCAAGAGCGTTCCAACAAAAGACAAGGCCTGGATCGGAGGCATAAGCTTGTGACGGGGTAACAAAAAAAAAAAAATTCAAAATTTTCATATTAGCTGCAACACGCCTCACTGCGCATGTCGAACCCGGGCTGGGTGGAGGCCTGCAGCTTATATAGAGGATGAAGTATGCACATGTGCACTTCATTTATAATGTATAACACAGTGTTTCTAACAGGGGAACGAAGCCACCGAGTGGACTGGCAAAACAGTGCACGCCAAAGATGAAAGCTGTTCTCATGTTACTCCCTGAGCGGCATGGTGAGAAAATATGCAGCGAAGCGTTCTGCAGTGAACAGAGAGGCCTGTATGTCAGAAAAGCAGCTAAGATATTTGAGAAATCCATCAGCGCTCTTTAGCTGCTGCCTGCTACAGTATCAACATTCAGTCAACACCCCGCTCGGGGTCGAACCCAGACCCCCGACTGGCTGGAAAGGAAATGTCATTCCTGTTACTTTTGTGCTCCTTCTAGTTTCCTTCATCTGTATTTTCCTGGATTGTGAGCAGACGGCTCTTGTGGGTAACTATTCAGTCCGAAGTTTGCGACACGTTGACACCCATTTACAAAATACCCCACATCTAAAGTATTCAACCATTTATGGAGCGAGAACCAAATATAGTCACTTTAACTTTGAATTAGATTTATTATTTGTATATAACTGAGCGCTCACATATTTTAAAATGATATATAACAGAACAAGCTGGGCAGTTTCCATGTTATCCCCGTGTCCCGTTTCCTCCATGTTCTTTGGTTTCTCCCCAGGGTCCAAAAACATGGATTCAAGGTAAATTAGATGCTTTAAATTGCCTCTACAAAAAGTAATGTGTGTGTCTGTGTGTGAACCCAGTACTAGACTTAAGATAAGATAAAACTTTTTTTTGTCCCATAACGGGGAATTGCACTCTGTCCTGGGTGTATCTGCCCAGTACCAACCCACCTCCCCCCCAGTCTGGTTTGTTACCACGAAAATCTGTGGACATGCCCTTATCTCATCTTGCGTGCCAGATAAATAAATGCAATTTCATAAAATGCAAAGTGAAAGTAATTTTTTTAACATCTTTTTTCTGGCATATATTTCTGACAGAATAAATTTTTTTTTGCTTTTTGAATTGGTCTCATCAGTCACAGTGTAAACAAACCTTCTCTGTCGATGTTATATAACATTTATTAATGTAATTATATAACATATTAAATGAGACATACACACACACACACACACACATACACACACACACACACACACACATACACACACACATATATATATATATATATATATATATATTTTTAAACTTAGTTTCAGTTAGTCTTTACTTTAACCCCTGTGTATTTATTGATGTTATATATATATTTATATATATTTATATATATTTATATATAACATTTTCCAAGCACCTTTAGGGGAACTACGTAAATCCTGGCTTTGTGTATGTGTGATATTTTTAAACCTTTTAACAACTATAAAGTTTAAAGGAGGAGGGTTAATGTTGAATGAGATGTTTTAATTCTGTTAAAGAGAAATATTAGTGCTGTAACATGCAGGGATAGTGACGAATGCCATGCTGTGTACTTCAGAAGGTCCATCAGGTCCTTGACTTGTGCAGCATTTTAACCTTCTCCAAGCGTTGGAGTCGAAGCAGGATCCATAATGAAATCGTTGGCTCAGTTCTCTGTGTGAGACCTCGCCCTGCCCTTATCTGATCTTAACCCCATCCAGGATACGTGAGGAATTGGAAAAGCTAACTGCAGGCCAGGCCCCATGCTCCAGGATCCTTGTCTGATCTCACTTCTCGGTTCTCCTGCGGATGAAAGGGAATCTGTGAAGACTTAAGTGGAGTGGAGGCTGTTCAGGCCCGTGGGAGGAGGGAAAAAAAAAGGTTGAGAGTCTTTCACGCCATTCAGTCGTACACTGAATAACAGATACAGTTTACATTCCGTCACTGTTTTGTCATTTCGTAGACGTTTTTATCTGACGCAGTAAAAGGGAACAACGCAAAGTCAAGACGTTAGGTGCAGGGAACAAGATGTTCAACCAAACTATGCTGCTCATTCCAGCATTTGGCAATGATGAAGAGAGCATTGTGGATCACAGTGAGGTGGAAGCACCAAGCACAGGGAGCAGGTCAGCTTGATTCTGTGGCGCCATGACAGTTCTTTAGATCAGGTCAGAACATCAAGCCATCGTGTTCATTAAGGATCATGGCCTTCAGATCAGAGGACAGAGTGTTTTTTTTACCATCAATGGAAGATAATAGCTGATATGAAGCTGTAAATAATCGAGACATCGCTCAAGGGAACTTTTGGACAATAAGCATAAACCAGTTTAGGTGAACAGCATAGTTAAAAAGCCGAAGGTCAACAGACATGCCAGAATATATGGTTTATCAGTGAGAAACAGTGACCGCCTTCCCGTGTCTGGATATTGTATAGAAAGCAGCTGCCCTCAATGCAGAACTTAACAGATTTCATCTGTGTGACAAAAATCCTTACAGTGAAGGTAAACACCGCTCTGGACCTGGCGGTGCTCCAGTGAATGCACACCCCCTCCACCGTGCTTTCTCTCCGGCGAGTTCGTTCGATAGGAAGCTGGGACTAAAGCTGTTTAGTTTTTCTTGTGTTTGGATTTCTGCGTCTTCATCCTCTGTTATGATTTGTAAAGTATTTTTGAAAAATTCTGGTAACAGGAGGGAGTTTACTCTGACATCTCGCCCCCAGCATGTTGCTGTTTATTTGAACAATTACAAACAAGTCCAAAGGCCCAGGGACAGAAGGAGACCCCTGGGTCCTAAACCAGAGCCCCAGGACGTGAAGACCTCAGTCTGGCTCAGTAAGAAACGTCATTAGGACTTTGAAATAGAAAGACTGCAGGCTGGGACACAGCGGGCTTCGGCAGCGCTCGCTCGCTTTTCGAAAATGACTGCATTTTGTCATACGGAACGGGGTGATGTGTTCGCAATCGCATGACCTCACATCATTTATCTGTTGCAGAAGAAAACAACGTCTCTGCTTTCAGACTTTATCTGAGATATAAATGTTAAGAAGTCACGTATGGCATATATGACACACACGGTGCACAAAATATTGTATTCGGAACATGACGAGGATGGAATGCCAAATTGGAAATGCCAGGAAAGCAATGTTCCTTTAGCAAAGAGGTGACCTTTATTTAGAGACGGCTGTATTTTGCGATGCATTAACGTCTGCTTTATACATAATCATCTCCCACCGGCTGAAACACGATGAATGTGCAGCTCCTACATCTGTGCAGTATTTCCCCATTTTGAACATGTCCTGTTCCACCTCCATCTCACTTCTAATACTGCTACTCCCCCTCGGTAGTACTTCATTTAGTCCCATTGCCCCAGGTTTATAAAATCAAACATGTAACCATGCAATCTGGATAACTGCATGCTTCCAACTTTATGAAAACAGTTTGGGGAAGGCCTTGTTTTATTTTAGCTGTGGAATAAATTCCAGACCTTGTAAATGTTCTACCCTATGATTGGCAATAGTGGAAGGTGTCCTAGCTGCAGAGATGCGATTGACTTTGAAAGGAATGACATAAAAGCTCCTGTAGATGTGATGTGTAGGCTTTTCAATACTTTTATCCATATAGTGTGTCTGAATACTGTATGGGTTTGCATTAAGTAGCTGCACTCCAGTTGCCCACCATGAGGTCTGTAGGTTGTTTAATAAATGCTGGTGGCTTTATACTTTTGGATTCACTGACTCAGAGGTACTGACATTAGTTCTATTACAAACGAATGGAAACAATCTGCCTTTTTTTCTGCCAATTTGACTTTACACCCTTCTCTATCAACGATGAAAAGCTGCTTTATTTGTATGCATCACTTGTGCAGACGTACACAAAAATCTTAATTATATACCACTGGAATTATGTATATTAGTTGCAGGAAATATGTTCTGGCTGCCAAAAGCCAACTACAAACAGCTCAGGGACCCGCTGTCAGCCCTGCTGTTGGCGGTGGTGGGGCGATGCAGCCGAGAGATCCTGGATCAGATATATAAAGTGCAGTGGTGCAGAAATACTGCTTCAGATTGGCACGAGCATCGCTGTGTCAGTTGAAAGGCTACGATTGGCCCCTCAGCCTGACAAAAAAAAGCTGACCTTTTATTTTTCTTTTTTACACACAACTCTTATTCCCTGTAAGGATGAAATGTCCCAGAACGTGTCACACTTGAAGATTCTGTCCATTCTGCAGCAGCGAGTAAACTGAAGTGAAGCAGAACAAAGAGCAGAGGGTTACAGAGACGCTGGAGCTCTGATTTAATTATTCATTTCTGAATGAAATACTTTTCAATGCAATTAGGCGCTGTAGTAGCTACACACCCACACTCACTACACTCAGGGAGTTTAGGGTTCGGGTCTTAAGCAGAAACAGAATGTTAAATAAAAGTGCAGAAGATAAGAATCAAATCAGTTCACAGTTTATTTATGAAGTCTTGCGCTTGTTATTTTGTTCAAAAATATTGTTTTTTTTGCAAACAGTTTCTTTTTTCGGAAGGTTTGCTGCAGTATGTATTGACTATAAGGATCCACCTATGAAATCAGGATCTGTGCATTGGTCTATAATTTCTGCTTCTCAAATCATCAATCTTACTGACTTTGTACCTGGATACAGAAATCTAATAGAAATAGTAAAAAAATAAAATTAGTGAATATAAGAATATATAAAATTTTTCTTTTGATTTATTGGTTAGTGTGTAAATTAATAATAGCAGAACTTAAACTAGTAGTATTTATTTTTAACATTTGGTTACGACCTGGGCGGCACGGTGGCTTAGTGGTTAGCATGTTCGCCTCTCAGCACTAGGGATTCCCGGTTCCAATCCCTATCTGGGTGGAGTTTCCATGTTCTCCCCGTGTCCGTGTGGGTTTTCTCCGGGTTCTCCGGTTTCCTCCCACAGTCCAAAAACATGGATCAAGTCAATTGAATTGTCAAAATTGCCCCATATGTGTGTGTGAGTGAGTGTGTGCCCAGCGATGGATTGGCGCCCTGTCCTGGGTCTTTCTGCCCAGCGCCCGAAACGTTCTCCTCTGGATGGGCATGGGAAACCTCACCGCGACCCTACTAGAGGATAAAGCGGGAGATAATGAATGAATGAATGATTATGAATTTGTAGAACTCTCTGTGTGTGTGTGTGTGTGTGTGAACCCTGTTCTGAATTTACTGCGTGTTTAAAGGATTGTATTTTGTCTGAAAGGCGTGGAACTCGAGATGAAATAACAGGAATAAAATACTAGCATGTTTTCAAATGAGCCTAATTTCACTGGAATCCATTTTCTGCTGATGATCACTTTATGTAAAGCTGTGAGGGATGTTCAGACGGGGTGCAGTTTCTAAATGAGACCCTGAGGAAACTGCCACATGGCTAATTTTTGCAGGCAGTATAATGTACATGATGTGGAGGAGGTTCGTCATTTTGTCATCAGTTGAAATGGGTTCCTCCAAGCAAAATGCTGGAGACGGATCATTTTCCATGTTGTGAATCTGATGTGATAATGATACAAAACGTCTTCCAGAGGAAACAGTTTGCAAAAACCCTCACTGTCTGAATAACATATATTGTTTGATTCTGTTGGTACGGAATTGTTATCGTTTTTGGACGTTGTAACTCATTGGTGAGGGTGCTGGACTTAGGGGATTAGGGGATTGACCCCTGAGTTCCATAATTGCGAGTGGGCGTCATTGCTCCGGGGAGCTGCATCATGGCTGACCTTGTGCTCTTGCCCCAATCATCACGTTAGATACTCACTTGTAAGATGTTTTGTATGAACCCGTCTGCAAAATGACGTAAGGTTTAGTCTTGATGATGTTCCCTCTTGAAGGTTTCAGCAAAGGTTATTTGCAACACTGCAGTAATTGAGCCATTTGTGGTTATGTAAGAACCATTTGGTAAATGACTCACTTGTCATTGTAGTTGGCACAACAGCCAATCCTTAATGTTTTCTCATTACAGAGAACATTCCAAATAAGCCAAGCATTCATACGCCGTAATGCTTTCTTATTTTTTTTCTAAAATCAGACCTTTAAATTGTTCCCTTTCTTTAGAATTGCATCCTGATGACTTGTGCGCTACACAGGCAGCGTGTTTGGTTAAAAATGACCTGTGATTCATCAGATGTTCGTCTCTTCTCAGCTGATGAAACCTTTTCAGTGGTTGAGATCCAGTCTGCATGAGCATTAAGGTGTCAAGATGGAATAATAGAGCCACAGTGGAGGAAATGGTTTGACCTTTTTCATGCTCTGGCTAAAGCACTTCATCTCTGAACACGACCAGATGATGTTCCTCTGACCTTCTGAGTCAATATGCACAGGGACGTTTTAACTGGAGTGGCACGTTGTTTCTAACATCAGTACAAACCACAGCATCCTGATTTCCCGCTGACACGGAATAATTATTTAATATTTATTTTATTTTGTTGTGTTTATTTTTTCATTGATTCACAAGATCATGTTCTTTATTTTAGCATAAGTTTAGGGTATCACTTTAAATTATAGTGCCTTTCAAGTGCTCTTGCATGTAAAAGGTTGCCAGTTTCTGGAAGATGCAACTGGAACTTCCTCTAAAGCCATACCGCTTTCCTTTTAGTTTTCTTTTATTGGTTTTAAAATGACATAAAGGACATTTCAAAACCGTACAATCTGATTTAGAGACTGAAATTCCTCTGCACTATGCAGACGATGTTAGTTATTGACTGTAACCAGTGTAGCATTAGCAATAAATCAAATCAGTTTTTTTTTTTCCTGGTTGTTAATAGTGTTACAGCTGAAGCGATTTTTCTGGTCCTCGAAGGCTTTCTGCGAAAGAGCAGGACTTTTCCTCATCGCCGTGCAAAACACGGTGGGAGTTTAAGATTCACTGCGCAGCTGCAGATAAGAAATCAACCAAGTCCAATCTATTTAAACAAGATTTGACACATACAAAAATCACAGCATTCCTCTGAGAGTTCCTCCTTCTGACAGGATTTAGATAAAGAGGCTCAGGCTGATTATTTACAGACCCTGTGAATGTGCGATTGGGTGAAATCGGGTGCAGTTTGGTTAAACTTTATCACAGCAAATTGAATCTAATTAGATTATTAGATTAGATTATCTCATCATTCAAACATTCAAGTTTAATCGCAAGGTTCATTCTTACTGCATTTAACTCAAACAAGGCACATATATCTGATTGTCATGATCAGTGCCGATATGATAGTACGGGACTATCTCACTGTTCTTTATTATTATTTGTTGCAGTAAATCGAAGCCATGAAGTGATGGCTGAAAATCCTTCAGTGTAATGTATCCACCAGTTTATGAGCTGCTTTTATCTGTAACCACGTCCAGGTGTCTTCATGTCCCGATGACATATTCATCTGCTATCTGCCCTTAGAGTTCGGCTGCGAACGCGCTAATAACGCTCGCCGATGATTTGACGTGTGTGCTGTGACCTTTCGCTTCATTCCCCCGTCACATCTAAGAGAAACTCACCGTTGGAAAAACCTTAATGGGCTCTTGTAAAGTCGCTGACCTCAAGAGGGAAATAAATCAAGATCAATCTGCCTTGATTGAAAAACAAGTCTGCATCTGTGAGGATTAAAGTCACAGATTAGAACCAAACGCTGAGAATCAAACCACAAAACGGCGTCAGGATTCGACAGACAGGCTGTGTGACTGATACAGTCGGGGCTTCTGTAAAGATGAGCTTAATGGCCTTCCATCAGCATTACAATAAGCTACTAACTGCATTCTTGAGCCGCCCAGCCAATCCTATTTCAGAAGTCTGATACACCCAAACATTCACCGAGCACCAAGAAGGTTTTATAAGAGAATGTAAAACTTCAGAATTATAAAACTACACAACTCAGTGCAGCATCATGGTTCCTTTAAAGTTGCTGCTTTAAGGCAGAATGAATAGATATTGTTACAGAATACAGGTTTAATGGCATCTGATCATCTGAACAGGGCTGAGGACACAGGTTTTGTTATATGTGATAATATTTTCAAACGGTGATCCAATTGGAACCTAATTTAAAATATCTCTCACTACATTATAATTAATATCGGTCCATCCGGTACCCCATCAGTCACCCTGTACCTCTGCTCCTCCCCCAGGTCTGGTGAGTGGGTTTTCTATGACCCCGCCTGCCCTCGACTTCACCAGCGAGCATCTAGTGATCGACGTTGATGACAGACTGACTATTACATGCAGGTGGGTCACATGACGGAGTATCAGTTGGCACTTTTTGAGACATCACACTTACTTTGAAAATCCTTTACACATCTGGAGAGTAAGATTAAAGCTACTTTTAGATAATCTTGTAGCTGTGCGCTTTAAGAAAACAACTCCATTTGTTTTAGATGCTCTATTGGTTGTTTTTGCTAAGAATCAGGTAAATAATTTATCCTCAGCAGTAGCAACCGAGGCAACAGGAAGAGAGGATATAGAATTTGGATTCGTACCAGCGCATGTCATTATACGTATCTTAAAAGGCTGTGACTCAGATCTAAAAAATCACAGTGCTTTATAATACCATTAGGGCCGATATCTAAATATATTCTATTATATTTCCTTATATATGATGAAATGCAGTCCCACAGACTGTACGTGCTGAGAAGGGACTGTACGGTGACTTATAGCTTGTTTTTCACTTGGAAGCAAGTCATTTTTAAATTTGTATTCTGTGGTGTATTTGGTTCTGTGAATCAGATTTGGTTCAGGTGACACATTCATGCATTTTGTAGGAATCCTGCACAAGAATTATTCTTTTTTTAGGTACAATGGCCATTCTGAAATGTTCGTCTCAAATGAGGTGTTGCAGGAGTCTAAAATATGCGAGCATGTACATATTTGTGTTTTTTTGTGATGTCTTGTAATATACACATCCATCAGATACGTGATCTTACACTTATTGTCCATTGTATCGATTACATTCTGTAGTCCATCTGGTTCTATACATACCTGTTTTACTCTGTTCTCAAATAAGCAGAATCCCATGGAATCCGCTTGTCATCATTGAACCTCTCTGTCCATTTGCCACAGGGGGCAGCGCATCCTGGACTGGACCTGGCCGGAGAAATCTCTCAACAGATTGGAACTGAACCAGCGAGAGAGGCAGCAGTCACTGGTCCAGGATCGGCGGGCGCTGTGGGTCCGGGAGTGCCAGGGCGAGCCTGGGAAACCTTACTGTAAAACCCTGGTGCTCACCAAAAGCCACAGCAATGACACTGGTTATTACCGCTGCTACTACCAGGGCTTTAGAAACATCGTCGACGGGACCACAGCTGCTAGCATATATGTGTTTGTTAGAGGTAAGCTGAGATGCTTATGTCCTTATACATCAGTGACATCACACAGAGTACATCAGACAGAGGCAGTGACTACAGGCCAGTAGAATCGATTGCTTCGTTAATGTTTAAAATGGTGTGTCGCAACATCATTTGAACAAAATGAACTTCACTTATAACTTAGCAGAGGCAATTAAATTCTCATTTCTGATTGAGTGTCCTACAGCAAACAATGCCATCGGAGCATGTGAAGCACGAACTCGGGCTGCTTTCCATGATTGGCTGGCATCTTATTATAATGTTTCTCTTTACTTTGGACGCAGCTCAAGGACATACTCGTGTTTCATACATTCATAAATTAAATAGCCTCAGTGTTTGGTTTAAGCGGCAAGAATCCAAATGCTTAAAACACCAAAGTGTAATAGTCCAGTTTTACCTGCATATACTCCCTGATAGAATCCAACCAATCAGTTTGTTATTGACTGACAAAGTGTGTTTAAGCAGAAAAAGCTCTAAAACATTTGGGGGGGTGGGGTAAACCCTCAGGACTAGGTTTGAGTAACACTTTAATGGAGCGGAGCAGAGCTCATCCAAATCTTACGGACGTTGTGGTTTTTAGTTTGTTTAATAGAAAGAATGAAGGATTGTTTTTCTTCATGTTGAAATTCTGAAAAACACACAATCCCTCCATTTCCAAAAACAATCCCCAATCTAATTTTGTGTGATAACATTTTTGACTGACATTTTTAGGGATGGCCGAGCCGAGATAGATGTCTTGTTTGCATTTGCATTTCCTAATGTGTCTGAAACACAAGGTGAGCACCGTTGGAGACTTGAATGTTTACCTCAATGAGTGTAATGTGACTTGTCACCCCCTCACCGTGTTACCATTCTCTTTTTTGGATTTTTTTACATTAAATGAGATAAACACGTGCAGGTCTGCCCCTGTAAAGGTCTTTACATTTGCATTACATTTGGTTATTTATTGGACGCTTTTATCCAAAGCGACTTACAAGGTGAGCACAGGATTCATCACAACATCCCTGGAGCAATGAGGGTTAAGGGTCTTGCTCAAGGGCTCACACTGGTAACTTCAGTGGACCTGGGATTTGAACCCCCAACCTTTAGATTGATAGCTCAACACCCTGACCACTGAGCTACCGCTCCTTCTGGGTCTTGTGTTGTTGGGCGTTCATTTGTTGCTGCACAATATGTGGTTGTGACATCACATGTAAGTGGAACTGATGAAATTGCCAATGGGTGTAGGAACAAGGATGTGTAGCTATTACAGTGGCAGGAGAGTGGATTGATTCCTATTGTTTTTTTAACCTATTTTTAACTTTGTGGTCAATAATAATAATAATAATAATAATAATAATAATAATAATAATAATAATAATAATAATAAATTTAAGGTTTTTAGTATTAAAAGCAAAGGCAAAGAATAAGCTGCAGAGCGTCGTATGTGACTCAGAGCCTCTTTTGATTTGTCTGCTTGTGCGCTGGGCTGATTTTTCCTGACAAGGTGCCGAAACAGATTCCCAGCCTCGTACCAGGGGGCTGATTAGAAGCAGCTGAAATTGCGGCAGCAAATTAAGCAGGGGCATAAAGCAGATCAGGTTGATCCGCATGTGGCTCTGGTTAGTCGTCCGTAGGGCCCTGCGTACCTTCCCTCTCTCATTTCCTCGCTCAGAGTACCTCCATCCTTCATGTCGTCAGTGCCAGCAGTGCTGCGATGTCGCAGGAGTCCTCCAGCCTCTGCTTGTGCTAATTTATCGTTAAGTGCCATTACTCAGGGGATGTGTATATTTTTTCTGTTGCGGTCCTGTATTCGGACCACCGGGCAAGCAGAAACATAAACCATAGATAGAAGCTTCAGTTTGCACTGGGACAGGCTGGAATAGTGACCTTAAGGAATAATACTGCCTTTTAGAGAAGTTTAGAGTGTCGTAAGGTTTTGTAAACAAAAGCCTGGGGTGGTTTGTTTTAGTTGTCTGGCAGCTACATAACGGTATGTGACTGAGCTTGTGGACTAAAAAAAGAAATATCAACCTACTTGCTGCAGTCCGAGCATTTTAACTCAACAAACAGGTAACATGCTTCATAAGGTTTGTTTTGTTCTGCCAGCAATCACAACAGGTCGACCATGAACCAGTGATATCCAATAATAACGCAGTAGATTCCATCCATCCATTTTGGTTGCTGGGAAGTTACACTCAGGACAGGGCACCAGTTTATCTCTGGGCACACACCTACTTACTCACACGCACTTTATATGACGAAGGAGAATGTTATGTCTTTTAAGTGTAGTTTCTCCATGTCCTCCCCTTGTTTGGAGGGTTCATTTCAAACGCGCGTTTCGTCCTGTTTTTAAAGAACGTTTTTTAAGTTTTTTATTACTGTAAATGTTACCATCCTTAAACGTGTTCCCACAATGAATTCCTAAATTAACAAACATTAAAACATGATTTCTGTAATAGACACTGACTAAGCTGAAGCAGATGTGCACACCTGACCTTTATAGCTACGCGAGCTCTTTGGACGTCTCATTTTAAAACAATGACTGTTATAATAGAGATGTCTTGTTTTGCATGCTGCTCTGTTTGTATTATTTTGTTCTTGTTCTGCCATTAACATATTCATAAGGTCACGTACTAATGAGAACAGCCTGATACGCAGTTAATGTTCCAATTTAATCCAAAGTGTTTCCGTGATGTTGAGGTCTCAGCTCTGTGCAGGTCTCTGGAGATCTGGAGATGCCTTTGTTTTGTGCTTAAAATGCAGTAATATTTTTTTTGGTCAACTGTTTATGATTGGTTAAATCCACCATATGGAATGTATGAGCTGCTGGTGTAATTTTACATTCCGCTGGTAATAATTTATAACAATGTAAAGTCCAGCTGTTGCCGCAAAGCATCCCTATAATGAAAGGAGCTGATGGTGCAGATTGTTTCTGTGTGATGCTGTGGACTTTAGGACTTTGGGGTTATATGTTATTAATATGATTGCATGTAATGTCCGACAATCAGAAGCTAATCCAGTCACAGCGTGCTCTTCCTGAAAGAAAAATCTTAACCATTATAACTTAATAAAAACATAAGATGAGGTTAGTGGGAATATGGGATTCTTATAATATTTTGCCTCCATGTTGAAATGAGGCAGTTAAAATAATCTGTTTTCTTGCAGTGTGCTGTAACATTTTCTGTATCGCAATTAGGGTTTAAATGAGGGAGTCAGACTTCTAAATCTTGGGACAGAATCATCAAATCATCAGCCGAATTGGTCCATATTGTCATAGCTTAATTGCTGAATTGTGTGTTGCTGAGTCAGCTTTGTTTCTTTTCTGATAGATCCTGAACACCCCTTCATAAAGACAAATGAAAACATGGAAACCATCTACATAACACCATTAGACAAACAGATCATGGTGCCATGTTTAGTCTCAAATCCAGACCTGAATGTCACCCTCAACTCGGTAAGTTACAATTTATTATTAATACATTTCATTTACTATTAAAAATAATTATCTTACAATTATGAATAAAAAAAACTCTTTACCTAATAGTGTGATAATTTTCAACATATGCTTTTTAAAATGTTATTCTGTTCAAATTTCCTATGTTTTGTTCTTTAATAATTTATTTTTTGTTGCCTTTGACTGTAGTTAACACAAAATCCGATTAAGAGTAAGGAGATCAGATGGGACAATAAGAAAGGCTGGATCATTCCCAAAAAATTCCTCACCAATAATCCCATTTTGCCCGGTTTCTTCTGCACTGTGACATTGAACGACAGAGAATTCCGATCCACCATTTATTTCATGGTAGAAACAGGTGAGCAGTCTGTTTTAATGTTATAATAAAAGAAAACACCCACAATTATCTAACTCCTTCATAATTGTCTAGTTTTGTATGTAGGACCTTAGTAGGATCTAAGTAGTGCAGCACAGATTTGCAGATGCTTCATTTGAAGCCACGCCATCTGTAGCTCCTCCCACACATGTGACAAAATACTGATGCAGAAAAATGATGACACAGATACAGCCGTAACATCTTAACACCTTCCTTAGATATAAATGTCTCAAAAAGCACTATTATTATATTTCTCACCCTATTATTACACCCTGCAGCGGGTACGCTTTACGACCTCAAGCTGTTTCCTGAAGACTCTCTCATTGAGCTGATGCGAGATGATGTCCTGGTTCTTAACTGTACTGCGGTGGTACAGTTTGATGCAGGTGTGGATTTCAATTGGACCTATCCTGGTCAGATGGTAAATATGATGAGATGTTCAAACACATACACACTCATACACTGAGCACTTAGGCTTGTGAAGTAATGTTCTAAACTTTATCAATGTGCTGACAGGTGAACAGAGAGGTACACCTGCAGTCTGCCCGCATCGTTAAGGAACAAGCCAAGGAGGCCGTCACCATTTTGACCATCAATAATGTAAACATTAATGACTCTGGCTCTTACACCTGTATTGCCAACACCATAGAGAAAAATCTGCAGGTCTCCACACAGGTCATAATATACGGTAAAGCCTCAATACACTCTTACCTAAAGGACTATTACATAAGTCGCCAATTATTATTAATAGATATAAACCTCAATCTCTATAAAATGCATCGCTGTGGCTTCAGACATGTCAGATGTTTTGCCTTTCCCTCTATAAGCACTGAGATCCAACATCCTTATAACACACCGATGAGGATTCATTTTTATTTTTAAATTAATGTTTTAATTAAAAGTTTTAAAGTTCATACATCAAAGTCTCAAAGTATCTGCTGCCTTAAGGTGATTTAAACGTTCATTTAGCTTCTGACACTTTTAAAAAGCCCCTCATGAATAAAGCAGTTTTGCCGACTGTTTCTAAAGTGCTTTTCAGGTTGTTAAAATCTAAAAACCTGAATTAATCAAAATCAGGAATGAAGCGAATCAAAGCCTTAAAACCGCCGAGATTTTCAGTCTGTAATTGGGAGATTGATTATTCTTGGGAGTGACTTCTTGTTCAGCAGCTGTGATGATGATAATGATGATGAAAGTGAGAGCATCAGGAAAGTGATGCTGCACCTGTCAGTTGTTTTTTATGTTTTGATCCACGCAATCTGCAGATGACCCTGTATTGGTGTTATATAATTGCAATCGTTACTTATTTTTTACATTTTCTTATGTTTTAGATATTGCCCTGTTTTAGATATTGCCCTTACTGTCATATGATTGGCTGATTAGTTATTTGTGTTAATAAATAAATATACAGATACTAATTAAGTGTATGGTGATTATACTCTTATGTTTATTATTAAGTTGATGTCCTGTTTATAATTCTGTAGATTCATGTAACTTTATATTTATTTTAGAGGCACCATTCATTAATTTGGACTACAAAAATGGCTCCATCTTGGAGGCTACAGTGGGACAAAAGTCTGTGAAACTACCTGTGACCCTATCTGCATATCCCACACCATCCACGCTGTGGTATGAGTTACTGACTGAACTATTTTTTAAATTTTTTTAAAAGGCAGATCATATTCTTCACATTATCCTGCATAGTAACTCTGCCTCTGGTATTTGCACAGGTATAAAAATGGGACAGTCTTACGGCGGTTGAGCAGATTTAAGATTCACCCTCACAACCTGGAGATCAGAGATGTCTGCAAAGAAGATGCTGGAGACTACACGGTGCTTCTGAGGAACAGTGCTGCTGGTTTGGAGAGAAGCCTTAACTTCACGCTGGTGGTTAACGGTACCATTCTGTCTTTCTCTCAGTTACTGTCTGTTAATAAAGAATCAAAAAGTCAAATCAAAATCACACAAGAGATCAAGATCAGAATTTCAAGGTCACAAATTTCCCAAAAATCTTTTTTTAAGTTTTATTTTCCTTAAATGTGCAAAGTGCAAGTAATTTTACAATTAAGTCTGTCCTGCAAAATGTCATTAAACTAATTAAGGATTCTTTAATTTAAATGAGAAATGTAGATCAATAAGAAAATATAAAAGAAACATCAAATTGTAAAAAAAAAAATAATATAAATAAAGTTTAATTTCAAATATAAGAAAAGGGGAAAGTCAAATATATATAAATTATATTTTTAACATATCAATTTCTTCATGAAGTTCCACCTCAGATCCATGAAAAGGAGGCAGCAACACCTACCAACCCCTACAGACGGGGCAGTCGACAGACTCTGACATGTACCGCCACCGGTCATCCTCCTCCAACAAGCATTACCTGGCAGTGGAGACCGTGGAGCCCCTGTGGCCTTAATTCCACCCACAGAGCTCAGTGAGTAAAATAATATTGAAGCTGTCATGCCGTGTGCATCCGCTGTAAACTCTCCCGTCCACAGACCTTGAGGTTTGATGTAATTGCTGAACATCATGGTAATTTAGATCTGGTTCTTTTTGGTACTCGCGTGCGTTTATCAAAACGTAAAGACCTGGAGGTTCCACAGAACCAGTTTAAGTGGCAGGATATTGCCGCGCTAAAGAGATTTTCGCCTCGCAGCTTAGCGCCACGTCGATGGGAGTATTGGGTTCGGTCTAAAGACTGTGGAAATCGTTCACCGACTTTACATGCAAGACCACGATGGGTCGTTCCAAGTTCAGGCCAGATTGACTTTGTTGCTCTTGGCTGGGTCCCAGCCGACGTCTGCCTGAAGGGGGGGGGGGGGTTCTGGGTTTTCTGAGCATAATGAAGCTGCAAGGTGTTTTGGGATTGCTACAGCGCCACACCCAGGAAGGGTAATACTCATAAAGTCATCACTTGTCCATCCGGCGACGGGTCATCCAAACAACAGGAGGAAGTGCTAAGACAGCACTGAGAAGCTTCCTCTGTCCCTAAAAGATGGAGCTAATTCTGCAGTGAGAACGTGTGGAGCTGACCTGCTTCCTCTGTCCCTTTCAACTCTGGGCTTAATCGTCACGAACGAGAAGCAGCTGAAGCTTATGAATTAGTAACCGGTGAACACAACACACACAGACACACACACACACACACACACACACATGCTGGATGATATTCAGAATCTCCTCCCTCCAGTCCAGTTTCCTGCTGCCGAAAAAATTGACTTCTCTATGCTTTAAATTATTTAAGAGTCATAATCTGTGTGTGACCTTCATGTAAGTCCTTCAGTCCTCATCCACAGGAAGACAAAAGACACACGAGCACTTCCTTTGTTCAGCTGCACTTCCTCCACGACATCTCTGTGAGAAACAAACAGTCTTACACGTTATGATCACACAATAGTCATGGAGGATGTACGATTCATCACTGGACACTGGACCGGCTCTGACATACATACTTTATTTAAGGATGGCCATTAGTTTAGGATGTGTGGTGCACATGGTGGGTTGTGCACATGGTGGGAAAATAGATAACAATTAAACCAGAAACGAATTAGAGACTTATTTTCTAACTGACTAAGAAAAAAGACTAACTGGCTTTATGGATGTAGTTCATGTAAATTGATGCAATTGATGTTTCTGCACATCGTACCATAAGTGTCTGATATGAAGTGTCTGTACCATAAGTGCTCTACCACCCTATGCCGCGGCCATCGGATTGCATGATGAGCCTAAAGTGGATATTCTCACACTGAATAAAATGTTCTCCACAGAGGTCGTAGAGGACAAAGAGACAGGGTTCCACTCTGCCAGGACTGGATCGATCTGGACCCGGCGAACGCCGTGAACATCATCGAGAGCATGGACACTTTGACGGAACCAGTGGACGGCAAGCAGAAGGTTTGCTTTATCATTAAATCTCTTAATATTTAACCTCTGCGCTTAATTCCAGTCTTTAAAAGTGAGCCAGTTGTTTAAACCCCAACACCTTTTCGAAATATTTAAACCCCTCTTCCTCTTCACACTTCCTGAATGAACAGAGCATACACACATGCCCTAGGAGTACTTTCTTCCTGTTTTTTGGTTCCATCTCTGAGGTCATGCTCAGTGTGAAAGATTAATGAAGCAGAGACTTCTGGAGCTCTGAGAGATGCTGAGCGATGGGTCTCCAATGCCATGTGAGAAACGAGAAAAGTCCCTCTTGATTTGAATGTGTTTGTGTGTTTGTGTCCTGCAGACGGTGGGACGCGTGGTCATCCGCAACGCTAATGTCTCCACTATGTACAAATGTGCAGCTGAGAACAAAGTGGGCAGAGATGAACGAATGATCTACTTCTATGTGACGGGTGAGCGAGGTGCAAATCTAACACAGAACTCAGAAAAACACAGTGTTGGGACTGCAGGGATGCCATCATGGATCTTTTTTGTGAAATAGCAGGAAACTACAGATAACAAAGTTTTCTCTTTGCCAAAAAGCTTCGACTGAGTAATGATTTGTTGAGAATCAGACTTTGGACAGGGCTGTTTAAGTCCCCTGAGCTAAACTTCATTATAAAGCTTGTGGATGTCCAAAACGAAGGAGTCTGGAGGAGCCGAGAGGTCCAGCTGTGTGTTCTGCAATTTCATTCTAAAAGCATGACCAAACTGTCAGCAATGTTTTCAGGGGACATACCACTGGGACAAAAAATACTGAGACAGAGGACTTAATAACAGGAAATGACCTAGTGAGACAAATGACTTAGTGTCAGATATGACATAGTGAGACAGAGGACCTAATGATTATGACCAAGTGAGACAGAGGACCTAATTATGATGACCTAGTGAGACAGAGGACCTAATGATGATGACCTAGTGTGACAGAGGACCTAATGATGATGACCTAGTGAGACAGAGGACCTAATGATGATGACCTAGTGAGACAGAGGACCTAATGATGATGACCTAGTGAGACAGAGGACCTAATGATGGGATCCGAATTACTGAGACAGAGGACTTAATGACGGGAAATGATTTGCAGATGGTTTACTTTCTTTAATTATTGTTAATTAAGTAACTGACTGAGTGTTAAACGTTATCACACTCTTGCAGTAAACACACATTTGTGGTTTAAAATGGTTCCTCTATTATCAAAAAGGTTCCCGTCTGACGGGTAGGAGACCAGAATAACGAGTCCTCCACTCAAAGCTCCAATTAATCTCCTCGTTCTGATCGCTTTGCTCTTCAGACATCCCAGAAGGTTTTGGGATCGAGATGGATCCACTAGAGGACCCTCTGGAGTTGGAACCTGTGCGTCTGAAATGCATCGCTGATAACTACACATACGAGAACCTGCGCTGGTACCGTCTTAACCCCCAGGCCACGCCGCCGGAGGACTGCAGGAGTTTGCACCTGTACGCTGAGGCACTTGGAGGAGAGCTTTCCTTCCACTCCTCCACCAACAACTGGGTTCTGGAACTCACGATTCCCAGCATACAGCTGCGAGACGAGGGCAACTACGTTTGCGAGGTGCAGAACCGGCGCACTGGCGAGAGGCACTGCAACCGAAAATACATCTCTGTGAAGGGTAAGGCGACTGAGGGGTATTCTGGAAAATATTAACCTGAAGTGAAATTGTTTAAGCACTATGTTCTGTAACACATCACTGCTGACCAATCGCATGAAACCAGAATTCAGTTCTGATGCTGATGCTGAAACTGCCGCAAACGGTTTACGTAACTCACTCGTGTTTAAATGTGCAGTACGTCCGACTCTTTGCCTCCGTCCCCGTTTTTGTAGTAGGGATTTTTCCCAGAAGGCAGCACATGGATGAAAGCAAAGCTGAAAGGTTAACTGCATTGTACATGTAAAATGGATTTGTCGTGACACTTGACCAGAGTGTGACTACCTTCCTCTGTCCCTCAGCTCCGTCTTTCTGTTTGGCCTTTTCACTCCGTTTGTTCCTTGCTTCACTTTGAAACTATTTTTTTCCTGTAATTCTTTTTTCTTCAGCCTTGGAGGCTCCGTGGTACCGACACAACCCCATCAATCAGACAGTGAATGTCAGCGAATCTCTGCAGATGGAGTGTGATGTGGAGGGCACACCATCTCCCCAACTCTCCTGGTTTAAAGACAACCAGCCCCTTCATCAGATATCAGGTGAGTTATACACGGTGATTAGTACCGTGGTGAGTTCATGTCCTCTCCTTCATCTTCATTGTAAATCACTCTAAATGCTGGTGGGCAAGCGGGTGGATGGATGTGTTGGTGGGTGGGCGTTTTGTACATTTTGTGGACAGTGTTGCAAGTGGCCAGCCTTGCAGATGGGTGGGTGGGTGGGTGTTTGGTTTGGTGGGACGATAGATGAATGGATAGAAGACTGTAATTATTAAGTGGATTGATGGGTGGATGGCAGAATATATGGATGAATAAATAGTTGGATGGATGGATGGATGAGGGGTGTGTGGTTTTGTGTTGTCCCTGTCCTTTTGCAGACTCCATGATGTTAAGGTCAGAGCTCTGTGGGTACATAACACATATTGCAGGACTTTTAAATCTACAGTTGGATTCTCACTATAAAACATCTGTAACATCTGTGCAGGTTATATTTTTTTATGATTTCACAAACTTACACTCAGCTTGAGTGTCTGTATCAGTTACATTAGATTTAGTTTGAATAGAGTTTATGAGCATTTCATGATGACCCCCCCCCCCCCCACACACACACAATGCTTTATTTCATTACTCTGACTGAACACCAGTGTGACTCACATGTGGGTGTTTGACAGGCGGTGGCTGGTGGCCCACTGGAGCGAGGTATTGAAATTTAAGAATGTAACCGGATTAAAACCATGCTGTGCACGCTGACTGGAAATGGATGTGTGTGCAGGGGATTAGGGGTCCATCAGCACCACAGCTACAGAACATTGCAGGACTTTTAAAACAGTGGATTTGCAGTGGGCTTTATGAGTATGTGCTGTGTGTGTGTGTGGGGGGGTATGTTTAGCTGATGCAGGAATGGCTGTGATATGCGGTGTATCCGATCTGCGTCTGATTAATCATATTATAGTGGAATTGCATGGATTTTTACAGGCTTTCTGAAAGACTGTATCTGCACTGAACTCATGTTTCTTGTTCGTTAATTGGACACATAAACACTCTGGCAAGGGGGTCGTTAACCCAGTGTAGTGTTTATAGGTAGAGAGGTTCGGCTGCTCGGACGGTCTGCTACCAATTACACTCACCGAGCTGCATTACGGAAATAGAGGTTCTTTGTGATGGACTGTACCATAAGAACCCGGGGCATTAGCTCACTGTATTCTGGGAGTTGTTCACATAATGCAACACGACACCTCATTTAGGTCCTGGCACACGGACAAACCCGCGGTTACACCACGCTGTCGCAAAGTGAGAAGCTCAAAGTGTCAGACGAATCCGAAATTATTAAGCTCCAATATCATTTATATAGGTTCGTAATGGGTTAATGCGTTTTCGTAAACTTGTCTGGTTTTACACTAAACCGTTATTAAGTAGATTCATTCTGGTGGTAAAGTTGAAAAATGAGGGTTCCACCGTTGGTCTTCACAGATACTATATAGACAAAAGTATTGAGACACTCCCGGAGGAGGTTTCCTCCTGACGGACCCTTAACCCGAAGATACCGAACTGCGATGTTATGAGTTTCTGTCTTGTTTGCAGCACAGACTCCCGAGCTGTAGTGCATCTGACCGACAGCTTTGTGTATATACACAGGAATCCTGCTGCAGGACTCCAATCGCACTCTTAACATCCAGCGTGTGCGCGAGGAAGACGCCGGTCTGTACACGTGCACCGCCTGCAACCAGAGAGGCTGCATTCACTCCTCGGCAACCGTCTCGGTTATCGGTGAGAGAGACTTCAATGCCTGTAGGAGGGTCGTTTGCTTTAACTCTTTTTGTTCTCTTTCCTCGTATCTCAGCTGCATAGGGAACCATCTATAGGGTTTTATGTAAGAGGCCTGTACCTGGCACTGCTGTATTCGGGAACTTTTTCTGAACTGATACTCCTTGTTACTCCTACACACACACCACACACACACCTCACACACACACACACAGATAGATAGAAAGATCGAGGAAGAGAGATAGAAAACGTATTAATTTGTGACATTTATATAAACTATATATTATTTCATATAATAACATCTAATATTATTTAATAACTGAAGAACGCATTGCGTTTAATGACCGGAAAAATGGTGAACATTTCATGGGGAGGATTCAGTTTTGGATTTATTTTGTGTGAGCGATAAACGTTCGTATTAGACTTTTCTCTCGAGATTTCAGGCTCGAGATTTCGGGCAATTACTTCCACACCAAACTCTAGCCAGGCCACTATGAGCAGAAAAGGACCTTCCCCAAACTGTTCTTCCCTCAAAGTTGGAATAATCCAATTCTCCAAACTAGATGGCTGGGTACTGGGTTTGATAAACATGTGACTGTGAGATTAAGTGAAACACCTTGAATTCTGTGATTACGGTATGTGTCCCAATACTTTTGTCTATTTAGTGGATGTATTTGATCATTAGTAGTGAGCAACCTGGTAGTAACGTCTGCTCAGTATCAGTGATTATAGAAATACCTAACCCAGTCTGTCTGGTACCAACAACCACGTCACAGTCAAAATAACAGATTGATTTTTTTCTGTATTTTGAGAGAACATTAACAGTTACCATGTATTATTATTATTACAGTTTTACTTTTAAACTCATGATCTAACATGTGAATTCAGATGTAATCATTGATTCTCATTTATATTTTGTATAATTATGTGGTGGCTGAACGTTCTGACCCAGTTATATGTGTTCATTCTCTGAAAAAATGACCTCACGCCTTAAATCTTTTTTTCCTTCAGGCTCAGACAGCAGCCCCAACGTGGAGATCGTCATCCTCATTGGCACCGGGGTCATCGCCGTCTTCTTCTGGGTCCTCCTCATTCTCATATTCTGCAACGTCAAGCGGGTGAGTGGCGACGTTAATGGTGCCTTTAATGCTTTAAAGGCTTTAACTCACAGCTCAATCATACACTGAACTGATCCGAGGCCTGATGTTTTGCAGCTTGGTCTGTTTCAGATTAACCAGAGACAATTATGCACATTATGGGAAATGAGGGGAATTACACGACCCTTTAGAGCCGATTTTCACCGCGCGGTGAAATAAAACCATTCCACGGAGCAAAATAAATTACTGTTATTTTTATGAGGCTCCAATGTTTTGATAACACATGATCTCTTTGGAAAAGGCTCATTACTCTGAAAGTTTTATTATGCTGCAGAGTTTTACCTGATTTTAAAGAGACCCTCCCTAATCACATGTGGCCTTTGATGATTTCCCATCATGCCTCTGCTGTAGCTAGGCTTCTTCTTTAAATCAAACTCTGCAGATGTGAACGATGTGCCTGAAGGGAAATGAATAAGCAGCTCGAGCCACGTTCCCTTCAGGTAGTGATGAATGCTGGGGGCCTGCAACAGGTCACAGAGCATCCACAGAATGGCGTTTGACTTCACATGTGTGTTACAGGTGAACCCAGCTGATATTAAAACGAGTTACCTGTCCATCATCATGGACCCCGGTGAGGTGCCTCTGGAAGAGCAGTGTGAATATCTACCCTATGATTCCAGCCAGTGGGAAATCACACGGGACTGTCTGCGGCTTGGTGGGTTGTTTTGGGTTTTTTTTGGATCAGATTTGTTGTTGCTTTAAATCACTGTACTTTTTTTTTTCTTTTTCTTTTTTACTAATGTATCACACAATGTAAAAATAATTATTTTGTACAAAACAAAACATGTGCGGCTTTATTATTATGAATAATTAATTCTGATTCTGATTGATTAGTTACAGGCATGGTGCTTCTTTAATGCTGCCGTGTTTTTAATTGGTTTTTAATATGATGTTTAGCTAATTTTAGTGAGTTGTTTTATGACAGGGGGTGAGCTACAGTGATATTATTGCCCATAAAAGCCCTTAAGGACATTTCAGCCCCTCTCACATCACCCTCAGGGTTTGTTTTTAATAATGAACTGCTTGCTGTTAGTGTTGTTGTAGAAAGCTGAAGCTTAAGTCATGTATGGAATTTAAATCACAGCAGTCTGATGTTCTTCACAGGGAAGGTGTTGGGTCATGGTGCATTTGGGAAAGTAATCGAGGCCTCCATCTATGGAAGTGACAAGAAGAACAGTTTAGACACTGTGGCGGTTAAGATGCTCAAAGGTTTGATTCTCCTATCTTTAAATCACATGTGTTTTAAATGTTTACCACTACACCTTATTTACATTGTTGTAAGGGGGCAGCAGGGTGGTCCATCAGACAGTAAGAAATCCCTGGGTTGCACTTCCATTAAATGGTTTCTGGGCGGGGTCGTCTGTGTGGGTTTCCTCTGAACATTCTGGTTTCTTCCCACATTCCAAAGATATTCTGAAGACGTGATGTTCAGCAACCTCATAAAGGTGTCCAAGTTGTAATATTAAAATTTAATTTGAAATATTTAAAATATTTATTTAAATATTACAACTTTTTCCAAGTTGTAATGAATGATGTGATCTGTGCAGACTGTGCACTTCTGCAGTCCAAAGGCACGACTTCCTGTGTCTGCTGGGTGAAGGGGACAGGTTTAGGATGGATCACTGTCAGTATAAGTGGCCTGAACTTTCTGGTTATTGTGTTGATGCAGCCTGAGTGGGTGTGATTCAGTTTTAAAAGTGGAGTGACGGCAGTGAGTTTAGTCTTAAAGGTTTCTTTAGTTTGTTCCACACAAATTCCGGTAAAAGACGAAATAAAAAACATTATTCAAATCATCCATTCATCCATCCATTATCTTCCGCTTTATCCTTTCACTAGGGTCGCGGGGTGTTCCCCATGCTCATCCAGGGGAGAACGTTTCGGGCGCTGGGCAGATACACCCAGGACAGGACGCCAATCTATCGCTGGGCATATTCAAATCAATAGGATGTTTTTTGTAGGTTTTCTGATTAAAACAGCTAAGTGTGTGTGTGTGTGTGTGTGTGTGTGTGTGTTACAGAGGGAGCAACAGCCAGCGAACACAAAGCCCTCATGTCGGAGCTGAAGATCCTGATCCACATCGGGAACCATCTGAACGTGGTGAATCTGCTGGGCGCCTGCACCAAACCCAACGGTGTGTTTACCTCTCAGAACGTGAGCGGGGTTGCTCCTCACCTCTACAGAGCTAGACTCACATCAGCATCGTCCAAAGATGGACTTCCGAATTTTAAATACCCTCCCTGCTACCCCATCAGAACTAATCTAAACCCTGACCCTCACTTCTTGCCAACAACTACTAACATTTAATATCATCTGATCTCATTCCGACAGTAAGTCCTGTCAGAAACACCAGTAAGCTGTGTGTCTGGATGACATTCTGAGATTGTTTATTGTTCTACCACATGTATTCTGCTTATCCCTGCCGTGTCCTCAGGTCCTCTCATGGTTGTGGTGGAATACTGCAAATATGGAAATCTCTCCAACTACCTGCGAGCAAAGAGAGAGTTCTTCTTGCCATACAGGGTAATGTTAAGCTTTCTCAACAATAGAAGCTTTCTCAACAAAAATTTTGGCAGCATTCTCAGGATCTAACTTCGCATGTGGTTCTGAACGCCCACCCGCAGGACCGCTCCCCCAAAACCAGGAGTCAGGTGAGGAGGATGATGGAAGCGGGTCAGTCGGAGCAGAGAGATCATCAACATTCGTCTCAGTCTGCCACATCTGTCAGCTCCCCGAGCCAGCCGCAGGGCAAACCCAGAACCAAGAGCTCACCCCTGGAACAAGGTTAGTTAATCACATTGATGAATTACATCCTCCCACACACATCACCTGTGCTGCAGCATGATGCAAACATCTGACTGTTTCTGTTCACTCCTGGAAGTGGAGGACCTCTGGAAGACGCCGCTTACCATAGAAGATCTGATCTGTTACAGTTACCAGGTGGCACGCGGCATGGAGTTTCTGGCATCTCGGAAGGTATGCCCATCACACATGAGGACAGGCAAACATCAAAGAGTGATACATCCTGCAATCATGTGGGACAGAACCTAGAACAAATCCACCGAGCCCTGATTTTCCCCTCATTCAACACCACATGGATAAATTAGAACCATCGCATCCAACATCAGTGTCTGACCCTTAAAAATGCTTAAATGCAAAGGAGCCAACTTTCAATATGATGTGTAGAAAGAATATAATTATTTTTAGTATTCATTTTTCCCTCAGTGCATCCATCGTGACCTGGCTGCTCGGAACATCCTGCTGTCTGAGAACAACGTGGTGAAGATCTGCGACTTCGGTCTCGCCCGCGACATCTACAAAGATCCGGATTATGTCCGGAAAGGCAACGTAAGGGATTTGATTATGGGCCTGAACGAAATGCCTTTTCATCAAAGCCTTTTCATTTCCACACGCAATTTTAAAACAAACTTAAACAGAGCCACGCCGAGGGAACGTGGCGTCGGGGAGAATAAAGCAGATAATGGAGCTGAAAAGTAGCTTCTAAATTGTTACTCTTTACAGTCTGATGGAAAAAGGGTCTGTGATTTTAGTCCTTGATGAAATATTGCAGGCGCGACTGCCGCTCAAGTGGATGGCGCCGGAGAGTATCTTCGATAAAGTCTACACCAGTCAGAGTGACGTCTGGTCGTTCGGAGTGCTGCTCTGGGAGATCTTCTCATTAGGTGGGTCGTGTGAATTAGAGGGTCGGATCTGATCTTGAGGAATGTCATCCAGTTTACAGCAGAAAATACAGAACCAGTCCAAAGTTAGGCCATGCCCACTTCTTGCTCCATCGTTTATGATCTCCACTTATCATATAGGTTTTACATTTACAGACTGTACTCCATCTGTGTTCTTTGTTGTTGTTAGTCCCCTGTTGGTTCTCTGTTCTCTATTGGTCAGGAGCATCACAGAACAGGTATCATTTGGGTGGTGGATTGTTTTCTGTCCGTTCTGCAGTGACACTAATGTGGTGAGGGGGTTTTATTGCAATGGTACTGCTGCAGTTTTATTCAAACACCTCAGTGACACTGCTGGGATAGGAATAATGCACCGACCAAGTAATACCTGCTCTGTGGTGCTATTATTGGTGTCCTGACAATTACAGAACAATGAACACATTATGAACTGTAGTCCCCAAAACAGATGGACTACAGAATGTCATTGTAGAACTACAGAGTCCATCCATTGAGTGGAACTGAGAACACGGACAGAAAGTGGACAGATCTCTCATTTTTTTTGTTAGTTTTGGATGTTGCATTGAGAGATGATGCATATTAACTAACGTGTTTCCGTGGCACAGGTGCGTCGCCTTATCCAGGCATCCAGATCGATGAAGACTTCTGCAAACGCCTTAAAGATGGAACCAGGATGAGAGCTCCTGAGACGGCATCACCTGAAATGTGAGCTTCCTCCTGCACATCAAACAAACATGAGCGTCGTTGTCAGGCTCAAGAGCTCGCAACAGCACAATCCAATTGAGCACAATGAATTGATGACTATATTCTGAACAACATACATATTGTATGTAGTATGTGTGTAGTGTGCAGTATGTGATCAGAAATCTGTCGTGCGCTTCAGACATTCAGACATCATGCTGAAGTATTAGTATCAGAATGTAGCTGTTTAGCAGTACACTACATTTTATGGCACAATACTACATGCTACACACAGGACACAGTATACAGTACATAAATATAGTATTAACAGTGTACACTACTGTAGTGTTCAGTAAAATAGTGAGCCAATTTGAATACAATGATAAGTGTATTTCGTTCCAGTTGAAGCTTTTATTCCATTAAAAACAGTTTTGTCTCCATCTGCTGGTAGATATGGGATAATGCTGGCCTGCTGGCAGGGGGAGCCTCGGGAGAGACCCACGTTTCCCGCACTGGTGCAGATACTGGGAGATCTTCTACAGGACAACAGCTGCCCGGTGAGAGATGAGCCTTCTGAGAACTTATCGCATATTTTTGTTAAATTTATTAGTACCTGCATGACCCCTCCCTCCCCAAGGCACTTAAATAAAATAGTGTGTTTCTTGTTTGTTTTTTTCAGGACATGGCCTTTAATGTGTCTCAGAGTTCAGAGGATGATGGATTTTCTCAGGCCTCCTCCAGACCTCCATCTGAGGAGGAGTTGCGTCTGGTCTGCAGCACGGCACCCGCCAGGTACCCGAGTCACTCCTTCACCTCCACATCTAACCTACATCTGGGGTTTGAACCCAGAACCTTTAAATCAATAGCCCAACATCCTAACCACTGAGCTACAACCCCAACCCATTATCACATCCGTACTTGCTGTTTAAATCATTTAAGCTTCAGATGATTAATAATTTAAAGTCCATGTATAATTAGATTTATTTTTTTAAGATATTATAACTGCGTGCCGTTCTCTGGCTGCGTGACAACGAACCCCTCCATGTCGTGTCATTCGCGCGTGAAGACATTTGAGGAGCTGCCAATGGAGATGACGTCTCACAAATCACATCATGTAAATGATGATTTTTTTTTTACTTTTCAAAGCAGATGAGTGTAATGATTCAGTTCTATGTTTCTGATTTTACTGTGAATTCAATGATTTGATACTCAGACATCATCATACTGTCTAAATAATGCTGCACATGTATAAAATCTTATTGTCTGTGTTCTGTCTGTGCAGGACAGTCAGACAGACAGCGGCATGGTTTTGGCGTCTGATGAGCTCGAGCGCTTTGAACACAAACACAGAGCCGCCATGCTGAAGATGTAAGAAGCTTTTCTATTCATATTTTTCTTCCCTGATGTCATACAAATTTTCGGGATGTTTTTTTTATTACTGTTTATACTTTTAATAATTGTGAATCAAACCTTGTTTTTTTAATTATAGTGTTTTTAAGCTTTTTATAAAAGCAAAACTACACTCAGGATTGTGTATCATTGTGAATGAATCACGGGAAAGATGTGTACTTGTTCTCCACTACACCTCATGCCTAATAACACTTCTTTCCTGTGATTTATTTACCATTAGGCCACACCCTCTCATACCTTATTGCTCTATTTATTGAATAACTGATGGAGTTACTTTTCCTGATGTTCACTTCTCATGTTTTTTGTTTCTCATGTTAGAGAACAAAATTATTCTGAAATTCACACTAAACTGATTTGATCCATTGTAAATGCTCGATCTATAGGAATATGTGGTAAACTTCTACAATGGTTACCAAAGTTTTATTTGAAAATGAATTTCTTGATATCTGAGTTGCAGAACTACAGAATCTGAGAGCTTTTGGTTCCAACTGTCTGCATGTTCTCGTTCTCAGTATGGGATCAGGAACCAGCACAGAACGTCTGCTTGGCAGTTCGAGTCAGAGCATTAGCATCAGCAGCGGCGGTCCACGGCCTCCTTACTTCAGCCAGCTGAGTGCAGGTCAGACCTTCTACAACAACGAGTACGGTCAGCTGGCTGAGGAGGGCATGAGCGAGTTCTGCTCCACACCCGCACTGACAGTCCGAGAGGGATCCTGCCCCGCAACTTCCAACCTGTAACCCCATCAGAGTGGTACCCCTGAAAAACTGAACTGATTCAACCCCTCCACCCTGACACTGTTCCCCTGCTGCTACTGGGTGGCACTATAATTATGCAAATCGTATTTTAATGCCTGTCGCAGTTATCTGAAGTGTAAGCTTCTGTGTATTTTGTACAAAAAAACAAAACCCAGAGTGGGAAAAATAAAGCAGTTTATCTTGTTTAAATCCGTCATAATCATTCTGAACGAACACATTAGCGCAAATCAAAGTCCATTTACACAAACAGAAGTGCACTTCACGAAAAGCTGGCATTCTCAACAGTTATAAACTTTATAAAGGACATTTCGGTTCTTATTTTAAAAATTTAATAAAAAAACAAGGATATGCTCGGGTGGAGCAATTACACCTGACGGACAGCAGATGGAGACAGCACTGCGTGCATTTACAGCACTATTACAGCACGAGTCCACATGGAAACTTACAACAGCTGGAACGAACATGTGCATCTGACGTCACAGCAACACAACAAAGTAGAGAACATGTTCCCCGTCTGATCAGTCACTTAACCCTTTATTGCCTTTGAGATCTGGTTCAGGGTTCTTTAGGTTCTGGTTCATTTTTAGTGGATTTAAGTCAAAGTTACAATTCATGCACATTTTACAGACCAGTTACTAGAGGACAATGATGATAATGATGAGGAAAGAAAGGTGGTAATGTATTTAGGAGGCCAGTGGTTCACTCCTACCTGTTGTGTTTATTTAGTGATATTAACACCTTTAAACAGATTTGGAAATCTAATTTTTGAGGTTAAATGTTTAAGTATTATTATATATGTTTTTGGTGGTTTTCATTCAGTCTGGAACAAAGAGTTTTATATATTTATAAACATCAGTAACAGAGACTACATTTAAATATAATGTTTTATATTATAAACCCACCTTCACACCTTTTAACAATATTAATCAGAAAAACCAAACAGGCAAAATGTTTCCTGTTCTACATTAATCTTGATTAATACATAGTTAATGTTTATCTATTATGTTGTCTTAAGGCAGTGAGTTAACTGTAACAACATTATGTAACAACAAATCATAGTGTGCATGGTGTATTTAAATAAGCTTCATTCATTTTGTTCTCTGTGGTTTGTTTCTCGTGTTTAGTGGTTCGGATGTCGGATCTAAAGGTTGGGGTTCAAACCCTAAGTCAACTAACTTTCCAAAGTGGGTCACTGAGCATGACCCTTAACCCTTACTGCAGCAGGGGTCCCGTATCATAGCAGCGTTCTGACCCCAATCAGCACGTCGGGATTTTTGTAAAATCACGTTTCATGAGTGCAAAATGACACTAAAACACAATAAAATTAAAGTAGAAATCAGATGACTGGCTGAAAATTAGAAAAGTAGTGAAACGAACATTTTGCACCAAGCTGTAGTCTGCGACTCTGACATGGACGTGTTTCTTTATTATTTGTAGTATTATTTTACACTGGTGGGTATTTTGTGTATTTCATTTGCACCTGTATTCGTGTGTGTGTGTGTGTGAGCACTTTTGGAGCTCCACAGTAAGAGTCATCAGAGTGACTGAATAAACACAGGGCTAAACGGAGGACTGGTTCAACTGACAAACTAACAAGAATCATTTCAAACACGGCAACAGGAATGGAATGGAGTAAACAAATGACGTTAGACTGGGATCTTTCAAACCAACTTGATAAAAAAAAAAAAACACTATTTAAAAAAGAAATACTTTGGTTTCCTCACAAGACGTTAATTACTGAAAGACATGCAGGTAATAAACTTGGACCGTCTAATCAAAACATAAAGCATCTATTTCTCCTTCACTGATTGGACTGTAACACTAAGGCACATTTGGCCAGCTGCTCAATTCAGTTTGCAGGTACACTGGGGTTAACAGTTTAGTGTTTTATCTTCCATAAGAGCTCAATCATTTACTCTTTAAATACGAACGGAAGAATTCTTTATAAACTCTGTTCAACAT
Organism: Corydoras maculifer; assembly: GCA_019802435.1. Taxonomy (NCBI): domain Eukaryota; kingdom Metazoa; phylum Chordata; class Actinopteri; order Siluriformes; family Callichthyidae; genus Corydoras; species Corydoras maculifer. The sequence continues at coordinate 759,107 of JAFMOD010000556.1, read as the reverse complement.
ACACAAGTCTCTCTACAGCTGCATTCCCTGTTAACCATCCACAAATTAAAGAGCTCGACCTCCAGAACAGTTTAGTAACAGACTGCTGCACTTCCAAATGTTTGAATCTGAGATTTAACTAGTTAACTAGTTCAAGAAAACGTCACCTGGTTAATTGAAACACAGGTTTCTTAAGTGTTGGATTAGAACTAAGTGTTTGTAATTGATCTTCAAAGTTGTAAAACTCAGAGAGCGAGCAGAGAGGACTGCGTGGAATTAGTTTCTACAAACCTTTGGACTGTAAACAATAAATTCATTTCGAGTAACACTTCCGTCTTGATCTGTGAATTAGTAACACTGAAAATAAGATTAAAAATATCAATACGCCGACGTTTCTACTCAGAAAAGGTTCGTACTGTACAACTGATCTAAAGATTTCTGCTAACGCGGCTCAGGACATCTTCCCGATCTGTATTTTCTTCCACGCTTCTGACGCTGTGAATATACAGGAGTCAATGATCCCAGCAACCGTAAAGGTTCCGCCAATGATGGCGCAGATCTGCAGTAGAAAGAGGGTGGGATTATCAGGAGATAAATGATAAAGTGATTACACACCAACATAAACTAACACACTGGGACACGTACAGAAACCTTTATGCTGAGGGAGTTTAAATGGTTCCTTTTATTAAATTATGGAATACAGTCAAGCTGGAACAAAAAACAGGGTCTACACCAAACCACAATAATGGAAGCATACAATTTGATAAAATTAATAATAATGTAAATGAAGTTCAGTTTTAATTATTAAAATTTTTATTATTACTCATCACAATTTCTGGTAATGTTGGTGAAAGTGTATGTCTGTGTGACTCACGGTTGTGATGAAGCGGTACACCGGTTGCCTTCTCTCTGTATACTTCACTGTGATCGGACTCAGGTCGTATCGGAACCAAATGGCGGGAATGATGCGCCCCGTGTGACTGTACGCCACATATTCCTGCCGAACACCAACATCTGTACATCAGTATGATCGCTCTGCTTTAACACTCTTTACCATCAGGGGCAATTGCATCTTACACACCTGAAATAACTTCACTAACAGAGGAAACACACATCAAAATGAGGAGAACATGCAAACTACACAGAATAGACCTGATCCACTGTGCTACCCAACTGAATATTTTAGGCTTTACTAAATATCAGCTGCAGTATGGCTGACGTTTCTGGTTCTAAGGGATTAAAGGTGTTTATAAGGAAACGGTTCTGTTTACTTTGTTAGCCACAGTGTATTGGTAAGAGAACTTCTGTTTTCCTGACAGGTCTTCATAAACCGTGGGAACAATCTTCAGGATATAATCGTGGGATGCCAGAGCTGAGAACACACACACAAAACAACAATTATCAAATAATATGATCCAGCACTTCAGAGTACTAATATAGGTTCATTCTGATGTACAGTTATAAACACAAGATCAGCTCCCGGTGAGTGACCACTGGACATCTCCCTGGTTCACTAAAAAAAACTCCTAAAAAACACAACAACCCGATTCTAACAATTTCACTGAAAATGGGGCAAGGGTTTCTTGAGTTAGAAGAAAAGAATATTCTCTTTTAGTTGTTTTTAATGTTTTTATTAGAGGGGATATGTATTCATCGGTCACATGTCCATGTTTTTATGTTTATGAACATGTTTGGTCCTCTTTGAAAACAAAAACAGAATTAAAGAGAAAATTCAAAGAGCCGATTGTATTTAAACGTTAATAACTCGCTTATCTTAATAAAAGTCAGAGTGTGAGGAGACTCTTAAATAAAGTGGTGAAAGCCTGCTGTGTTATTAGTGAAATAAAAACTCTGGAACATGTATTTACAAGACTACCCCCGCCAATCCCCTCTCCTCCACCCTATGGTGCGCTCATGCTGGAGTAACGTACCATTAGACTCCAGTTTGTTGGCTCCACCGAGGGCATTAAAAGCTCCCTGGATGTTCTGCACCTGCAGGATAAAGCACAGGTTGCTTTAGGGCGAGCTGAGCTCCGCCTCCTGTGGGCTGAGCGTAATGAAGGTTTACATAACAGAGGAAAGAACCTGGAGCTTATCCCCGAAGGCCAGCTTATGAATGATGTGGGTCATGTCAGGGTTCTGAGGCTGGGCCGTAGCGCTGTGCGTGGAGACGTGGAAGTTTCCAGGGACCTGAAACGAGGAGAGAAAAAAAAAAAGACAAGACAGGAATGGAAAGTTAAAGCCCTGAGGTTCCGAATACCAGCTGAGCCCACCACGCCTCCTGGCCGTCAGACAGCTTTGTGTTTCTGAAACGACTTCACGGATGTTTAACTCAATTAAAAAGTCAATTATGTTCTTTAATTAAAGAAAAGTGTGACGTCTTCCTTAAACAAGGCTTCTTTCAGCCGGCACGTCGTCAGTAATCGCTCTGAGATGAATAATGAAATTTCACAGGCCACTTCCTTCCCCCCAAATTAAAGGTCAAATCAGGCGTCATGCGTAACGACGGCATGCTGAGAAATGATTTAATAAATGTAGAAGAATGATGTTCTGAACTTAAGGACAACATCATGATGATGATTATGGAGAACCACACTTCCTTTTTTTTAGCAACATCTTTTGCATCATCCAACGCATCAGTTCACCGCTGACCCGACCTCTGACCCCTCTGACCGTTTACAAGATCAGACTCACCTTGTTGATACTGAACTCGCCCTCATAGCGGCAGCCGTATCCGTTATTGAGCGGCACCTTCATGGAGTTTTCGATGTGGCCCACTTCGTGGCGTCCCATCTCGTCCTGGATGTCCAAACCCACCACTGTTGGATAAAAAACAGAGTTTAAAAACGTAACATCACTTCATTTCTGTGTTTGCTGAATAAAGCCTTATACTAAGACTACGGTTCCTCATCTGAATATTCAGAAACAGCAAAGAAGAACCTCCTTTGTTGCCTTATTTGTAAATATACAGTCTTGTGCAAACTTTTGAACATCAATGCTTACAGACACGTCCTGTTGAATTGCTAATCGTCAGGCAATTCTCCCCCTTGTGATTTTTTTAGGAACTTTGGGAAAATAAATCTGCTCATATCATCCTTTTCGTAGAGAATTTAATTTTTTAATGGCCAAAAAAACAAACAAAAAAAAAACAATAATACAACGCAGTACACAAGACCTTCTCCTGTAATCAAAAGATTTACACATGAAAAGGTCTGTATATTAAACTTATAAGTCACAAAAATATTTCAGTTCTTTGACTTGCATCCATTTTGAATATTTATTACAAAATATAATATATATATATATATATATATATATATATATATATATATATATATATATACACACATACATACACACATTGTACACGTATATGATCCACAAAAATATGGCCAGGTAAAGGTTTTAAGCCTGTTAATAGAAAATGTGCCATAACATTTGCATACAGTAATGTACATCTGAGTTATAAAGTGGAACAGGTTCTCAGATCAGTACAGCTGATCAGATAAAAATTTGCTGACAGTTTATTTACCTGTGCCGCTGTACGAGGGTCAGTGGAATGCCATATACATTTAGGTCACATAGCTCTAATGTGACTGAGTAACACTGACCTTTGGCTCGGGTTACGAGAAGCTCCAACGCACAGCTCAGCTTAAGGAAATTAATACTGACTGGTGAAACCTTTAGCTCTCCATTAATATCTTTTCACGGAGGAGTGTTTCCATTACATCAAACGCACTGATAGTAAGAATACAGCACCCCATCATTCTCGCGTTAATGCTTGTTATACCTCTGTTAATGGTTAAATCTAATACATTAAAGTGAGACAGAGACAGTTAAGTGTTTATTAACTAAACTAAATTTTGTATTTCACTCATTATGAGACATTTCCATCTTCAAACCCAAAAACAAAGCCATGACTAATGTCCTGATGTTTGGTTAATGCATCATCAAGAGTATCAACGCCACTCAGGACTGATCAAGTTGCGCTAACAAAGTGTTAACTAATAAAGAAATTTATGTTCAGACAGCAGTCAGTCAGAATGGCATCATAATCCTCCATCACTTCTGAGCTGATAGGAAATGCACAAAAGAGCAACACGGCACCTCAGTTTTTCCACTTAGGAACTAACCACGTGATCTCAGTTTAAGGGCGCCGAAGGGAAACTGTGCACGTCACGCAGCATTAAAGTTCCGACATGTGAATTCCTTTAAAATGGAGCATTAAACTCATGAATTCAATTTGGACGCCGCGCTCACCCAAGGAAATCCATTTTTAATACCATTAAGAAATTTCCAGTTACGATCTGAAAACAGATTATAATCCAATAGATGATGCAGCATATCTGATGTTGTAAATTTAAAACACATATTTAATATTTCAAAAGTTACGCTGATGAATTTTTATGAGTGTAAACATGATTTAGCATGTGATCAGGGCAACTGAGATCATCATTACAAAGTTTGTGACTCATCCTTCAGGACTCAAGTTGCTCCATTCTTCTCCTTTTTTTTTTTTTTTAAGTCTTAAAAGATCGGTCACATAATAAATATATATTCAGTCCATTGTTACATTAATCTGTAAAAGAACCAAATACAGAAAGCTGCACATTTTAAAATAAAATTTAAAGACAGTCTACCATAAAACACATGCATATGCAAATATATCCTATATATACATATGCTATACATATAAGTTTATATACTACGAATATTCTGCTTTATTATGTTAAGAACCCAATATAGTTCTATATTAATAATTCAGGTGTCAGGAGTATCCAGTCTATAACACTTTCTGTATTGTTCATTAACTAAAACAAGATGTTTATGGTTGATTTTTAATAATGAGGACATCGTTTACGGCCAATTTTTTTGTTTCTCGAAATGATGTCATGACCGTGACTTTAAATTAGATGCAAAAAACTGACTGCTTAAAACTGCCCCCCCCCCAAAAAAAAAAAAAAAAAAACACAGTACACCACTCCTTTAGAAATTAAGACAGAAGGAGCGATGAGCCGAGAGGAGTGTGAAGTGTTGCACAACTAGATGCAATATTTCGGTAAATCAGTCAGTCATGCCCAATGCAGGAAATAACTCACACAGCTATTTATACAGAGTTATTAAGATAATTAAGGTAATTATACTGACAAAAAACATAGGATCACATTTAGAACAAATCAAGTGAATCAGTCACATAAAAAAATCGGTAGGAGAGGAATATTGATGGTGTTTATGTAAATACTCACAATCACAGTGTAAGTTTGGCAAACTGATGTTTAAACTCACTTCAATCTTCCCTCCACTGTCTTTATCTGGATCGTCCACATACAGTTCATTTACTCTGCAAAGGCAACAAAACCATCATACTGATGCTGAGCATGGCTTATTGTTTATTTTACACGAACCACGATGCGGTGTCCATCACTCTTTCCATAACAGAACATGTGGGGTGTAATCCAGCTTTTTTTATGTAAATACCAAACATATAGCCATTATATACCCATACATGATGCCTTTATAATAAAAAAACTAATAAACCAACTAAATACAGGACATCTTTGAAATCATATTCAAAGATTATGAGACTTAATTCCTCAATATATTAAATGAACTCACAGACCCGAGACATAAATATACACTTATTCTAATACAAATAACACACTCACAGATCTCACATACAATACTCAGAATATGAGGTTCTAAAAACAATTAATAATTCTGGGCCTGGAGTAACTTTTATAGTGAAACCCCTGACAGCAGAACCCTGGTACTGTATTTAATTAAGACTCTTTTTAAAGCAGATCTAGCGCTCACTCCGGCTCAATCTATCTGGGTTTAACACCAAACCAAAATTTTGGAAAACACAGCAGGAAGTGATTTGAGGATTCCCCTGACATTTAGCAAACATTCTACGTTTTAAAAGACAAACCTGGAAGATATAAAATCCCAGTATTTAAAAATTTCTTAAATGGCAATTGTTTTAATGACTGCGTATCATCTCAGTCTGCTTCCTGTTTTTGCTGCCTGTTTGAATATATTTTTAATGAGCACAACGGCTTTATTTTTTTTTTGATCCTAATCAGTAAGTGCTTAAGCAGCAGAAATGTCAAACAGAACACAGCGTGCTTTCTATCTTGCTTTCGTCAGTCCGGTGTTAATCATATGCAAAGGGGTCGGATCGATATCCTGTGTGAAACCGACTCCGAATCGCAGCCCAGATTACAGCAGTGAGGAGCTCAGCAGGTCGAAAACTGGTACAGGGTGCGCACTGTTCACTCCTGCAAACTTCCTTTCCAACATCACACCATCGGCTGCGACGCGCAAACATTCGCGTTCTGCATCATCCACTTCGGCTATGTGCGATATGTAAATGTTTATGAAGTGCCAAGGCAGCCGGTTGCTATGGTGACCCGAATGAGTCACGCATGGCGGTTATTGTACATGGTGCAAGCGTAGGGAGAACACAACAGATGCTATACGTACATTTCTGTGGCTATGAATCCCGTCAGCTCAGAGAGGAAGAGGAACAGCATGAAGACGCAGCAGCAGATCGAGACTGCGGGATAGAACACAGGAAAATAAGCATGACGGTTCGTGTATGATGAGTGACATTTACAGTAAATGTAAAGAAATGATTATATTACGAGAGTCGAAGGTTCGGAAATAGCAGATCAGAGAATTTTAACTTAATAAGCAACGTAACTGCTTTTCTTTCACTGATGAGGTCACTTTCATTACACCATTATTCACCCAGTAAATCCTCCCGATTGAATAATTAAATAATCACATTCACATCAAAAAGCCTTTTATTCTGTGTGAAGAGCAGCAAGAAATCTGATCCTGGTTCAGCTTTAATTTATTTCCTGCATTAAATTCCGGTGGAGGGGCAGTCCTCAGGTATATTTTATGTGATGGTTGCACATCTGAAGAGGCTACCTGCATTAGCATAACTTCCATTCACAGTCAAAAAAAGAGATTAACTAAATGCCCCAAATTGCCCCCTAAATTGTCAAATTGCCCCAGGTGTTAATGTGTCTGAGGAACACTGGGATCATTCCAGTCCAACTTCCAGACATATAAAATCAAGCACCTACAAACAAGTTCTGGACAACTACTTGTGTGAGAACAGTTTAGGGAAGGCCCTTTAAAGTTCCAGCACGACTCTACACAAGTGCACAAAATAAGGTTTATTAAAGGCAAAAAAAGTTAAAAGAACCCACAGACAGAGCTCTGACTAACTCCATCCAGCAGCTTTGGAATTAAGATCAGTGCCTGACCTCATGCATGATCTCCTAGATGAAAAGGCAGCATAATTACAATCTCAGAAAAACACTGGTTTCCTTCTGCAGAACATTAAACGGACATTCTACATTCTTTGACGTGTTCAGGACCATACTCCGTTATTTTTTCGTTCTTTATTTGACTTTAGGGAAACCCTCTATGCAAAGTCCCGGGGTATCACAATGACTGTGCACCCTGACACAAAAAGAAAAAAACAACAACGTGTATTTGTCTCAGCTCTGTTGCACCGAGGCAAATATACGAAACCTAAATTGGAATGACGCCATGATGTGAACGCTGTGGGGAGAGATAGCGGTGTGGTTACCCTGTCCCAGTTTCTCTATACGTCTGCGGCCACGTGACCCAACGAGCGCCGAAAAAAACAAGGTGCTAAGCGAGCAAGAGAATAGACTGTTTACATGGAGACACTCGCAGAATGAGTCAGAAGTCACATGACTTTGATCATGGCACGTCACACTGTGGCCTGCTGTGGTTTCTTCCAGTTTACTTAAGCTAATGTTTAGCCACAGCTCAAGCAACAGGGAGTGTCACCATGACACATTAACCACTCGATTCACAGAATACATCATCCCTGTTCACAGAGGCTTTATTCAGGCAATTGTGATCAAGACGACTAGGACGTACCCTCATCCCTAGCTTCAGCTTTAATACGTTATATTACAGATTTAATGTGATAAATTTCAATATATGGTTAATTTTTTTTATATTAAGTGTTTAGTAAAGTCTGAAATTAATAAATAAAACCACACAAATAAGGAACATGGAATATCACAAGGAATAAAAACTGGTGTTTAAAGTGTATGGCCTTTCTCAGCAGACTACTAATGATTTGTACTGAGATAACTAATGGGTGAAATACTTTTGAAATACTTCATCTTTACCATCAGTTAGCTGGACTGTGAGTAACGATGAGCTAATCCGCCTCGAGGGCCAGGCAGAGCCAACAAATTCCACAGGAATGCGCAAAAGAATTTTCAACGAAGCAGGTAATATCAGTTCAAGGGACGACGCCCATGACGACTCAAAGCCAAAGACCTAAAGCCTGCCCGCTCAGTCATGAGCTCTGAAACAATGAGCAATCAAGTGAGGAAGCAGTTAGGAAACTGGATCTGAGACAAAACACCCATGACAGCAGCTGCTTATGATCGATCAGGGCAAAAGGTGGAGATGGCTGGAGGTGAAGAGGGGGTGATCCACCCAGACGGAGAAGGGGGGGGGGGGTAGATGGACAGGACAGAACAGCATCTTTATCTCGGAAATTCTCACAGCTCCATTAATAAATCAAACTTCATTCAGTTATTGCATAAAAAAGTATGCTTTCTTTTTGTATCTATATAATTATAATTATTAACTATGACTAAATAACCACTGAAACAGTGCAAGTAATAACTGTGTCTGTATATGATGAACCTGATTACCTGTACACACATACACACAAATATATACATGTATACTTACTAACCACGTCATTAAGTAGACATAATATACAGTGGGTAAATGATGGGTTATATATTTTACTCATATTAGCGCGATACCCAACCAATCATCATCATCATCATCATCATCATCATGTCACCAGCCAAAAAACCCCCGCTGTGTGAAGGTCTTAATAAACCACACAGTATGGTTAAATACATGGACTACAGTCTTACTGGTGAGTATATAAACAGACTATTTCATTTATTTCCTTCTTGATGTTTTACAAAATTCCCCCTCATGCATTTTGGAAACTGGAAAAACATGGTGGGTAAAAATTGTAAGACAAAAAAAATAAAAAAAACACCTTTTTTTAAATATTATTTTTTCGCATGAGTCATCAGAAATAAAGCTAACCTGTGAAATCATTGCTGTTTATATTTGAGCTCAGCAAAAATAGTGTGTAGATAAACACTATAGTACTAAACGGAATAAATCACTGATGAAATGAACGTCATTGTGTTTTAGATTTAGTTTTGGATTGTACTGGGTCAGCGACACTGAACACACTGCAGTGATGATTCTGAAAGTAGAAGTACCAGCGTTAGTCAAAGGGTGAATTAAAAAAGCAGCTGAGTTGTGGGAGTGGTGAGGCCTCGCTGAAGACACCTCACAGTCCATCATGGAAAAGTACCTGAATACCTCATCGCTGAAACACTAAGTTTTGGTTAGGTTGAGAAATTGGTTACAAACTGACCACTGAGGAAAGTGTCAGTGTAATACTAAAACAGAAAGTGTGTTGTGTTCGTTAATTTGAGTTTTTGTGTTGGAATTAAATTTGGGTGGTTAATGTATAAACATCATTAAAATGATAAGGATTTAAAAGAAAGTAAGCAGTTAAAGCAGTCAGTCACGGGCAAAATCTAATTTGATGTACTTATCAGAATATTCCTGAAGTTTTGGACGTCGGATGAGACTGTGAGAGGACAGATAAGTAAAACTCACTGAAGGCTCCGGTGTACGTGGGCTGGGTGAGGTCCTTTGGCACCTTCCTGTATACATCAAACCTGGAAGGAAAAGAGAAGCGAAAGAGGGAAGAATGGTCAGAGGAAGCGCAAGGAGCGAAAATGTAAACACCACTATGTGAAGGCACATTCCGTTCCCAGCGTGTTGAAAGCGATGACGGGTTTGAGGAATGTTAGCACTGGCGGCGGGCCATGAAAACCTCAGACGGGCGCTCATCACTCCCGGCGTCTAACATTACACCTCTTCCTCTACGTTCCAGACCTCGACCCGCAAACTTCACACAGAAACGTAACCCGTTAACCGGAGATGTGACTCTCAGGACTGTGTGAAGGAGGTTAAAGGAGATGCTGTAAACCCTGAAGGAACGCTTTCAAGTTGGAGGAAGTTAGCGGTCACAGATTGCCCCCAGTTTTCTCTAACTTTAGTTAAAAAAAAAGGTGGGGGGAGGGGGGTGTTTTGTAAACTAGAACCAGATAACAGCTTATTTCCTTTTCCTGTTAAACAAAAGGGTCACATTTAGGATCTTTCAAGTGACTAATGATTCTAAATAAAAACATTTGAACCTTAGGAACTCCCTAAAATTCACAGAACAGACAACGGTGCAAGGTTCGAAATCAAATCAAGTAAACAAGATCAGAAACCTGTAACAATAGATGATATACAATAATAAATAGCCTATAAGAAGGAGAACCTCCTGATATTAAAGTTCTGATGAAAGGTCTATGAAGGGTAGATAGACTACAAGCTACATTATAAAAAAAATCTCCTTTAATAAAGTACATAATTTTGGTAGCCCTCATGACTTAATTCCCAAAAAAATGCTTAGCTGCCTTCAAGGACACCAACATCATATTTCACAGTTGGCACTACATATAAAAAAACATGTATTTTTGTGTGATTCACTGTAGTATGTAATAAAAATGGCACTGCCCCGTCTATAGTGGAATATTTGTCATATGGGGAATATTTTGCCAAGTCATCCAGGAGGGCTCATACATACATTGATGTTGGATAAAGCGCCTGGCTCATAATATTCAAACTAAATGTTGGGGACTGAATACTACACCCAAGTTCAATAATTAAATTGTGTTTACAAAGTATTTTGGGTGTTTGGAACAATACCCGAACTAATTATAGGACACAATGACTAAGGAAGTTGGTAACTACGGGTATTTTTGGATGATCATATGATGAAGGGTGATGCAGAACGTGTGTTTTGCTTAAACTATAAACACTAACATATGTTGATATATAATAGTACATACTACATTACATGATGTGATATACTACCTTTGTGTTTTTGTCTAAAAGTGTTTGATGTGAAGGCGTGTAAAAAGTGCTTGCGTTCGGACTCAGACAGCGGCATAACTTTTAAACTGAAGTTTAGAATAAATGAGAACCAGACTCTGCTTGTGGAGAACGTCAGAGCACTGCCTTTTAAAGCCATGCGCCTCTAAAGCGTCCCGTCTGCAGAGCCTCCAGTCTCAGGCCTTATTCGGCATCGTCGCTCCATCGCAGCCTTGGCTCAGACCTCACGCTCTCATCATCAGAGCAAAAAAACACAAACATCTGGGTGCATTTCTTCCACTGTGTGCTGCAGGGTAAAAATCACATCTGACATAATTCAGTCGTGAGGGTGGGGTGTGTGGATGGGGGGGGGGGGTGCAGTAACTGACATCCTGTAATGAATAGCCTGACGTTTCTGTATGACGCCTCGCTTGCCACGTTCCCCGCCTCCTAGACGAGGGTCCTGTGTTCTAGCAGCATTAAAAACACACCGAATAATCACCAAAGCCATATCAGACTCTGATCACAGCAGGATATGAGTTTCTCTTCATTTCCTGTTGAAAGCTACTACTATTGTTAAAAAAGCAATCAGCTTCTGAACACAAAATTTCATTGCATGCATTTTGAACGATGACATGCTTCTGATGTCGAAGAAACAGTTTGGGGAAGGCCCTTCTTTGTTTTAGCAAGACAAAAAAAAATGTCCATTAGGAGCTAGATTACTGAGGTCGGTGTTTTTTTTTTTTTGCTTGGCTGACCTACACACAGCTCCAACCTTAACCCCGTTCAATACCTGGGGGATGAATTAGAACATAGACTGAGAACTTGAGTCTTGTGCAACACTAATGTATGATCTTATAAATGCTCTTTAGTCAAATAAAACATAAAAGAAGCTGTTACAGTTTTCAAAGAGTGTAACCCTACAACAGAATGTTTTAAAGGCTACGTACATACACTGTGTAGGTGTCCTAATACTCACGTCTTTAAATATAGCATATTAAAAAATTGGTAAATTTCACTTTTCTTAATTACTGCCTCTCTCTGCAGTTCTGAAGTGAATCTGGTTTGCAAAAAAATATTTTCCAAACTCACTAATGACACAAGCATCCTCAGGTCACTATTAATGCCCTCCCCCCCACCTTTCCCCCCCATTGAACTCATTCCATTTAGCTATGCAAATTGTACTTCCCCGAATTTGCCTGACTAAGTAAAAACACACACACACACTCACACACTTCGTTTGCACAACAGTCATTAAACATCGAGCGTGCGCTACGTGCCACCCCTATTCCTTCATGGAAGACAGACCTTTCATGACGTGACATTAACCGGACAAACACGCTCCACTCGAGCCGCCTCGCACATCCCCGATACACCTACTTGCTTTGCTCAGAACAGGATTGTGCTAGTTGTTCTATGTTCTTAATATCCTACAGCACGAGCACATGACTCAGCTGCAGACGCTGGAACCCAGAACTACGCAATCCTCATAAAAAAGAAAAAAAAAAAACACACACACAACGTGCAGGATGACTTCCTGAGGTGCTGCTCAGGCACATTCTGTACCATATCCATAATATTTACGTTCACCTCGGCTCAGCGAGGAGCGTGGCACTTTCACAATCAGGGTTGCAACACCAATGTGAACAAGAGGAAGCCTTTTAAACACGGACTGGAACAAAAAGTCCCAACAGCGTTATGGTTCTGGAAAAGCTGTTCCAAAATACAGCTGTAAGAATAATTATGCTTTATATGTGCTTTGCAAAAGACCTGAATGGGAACTGTATCAAACCAGCATTAAAGATTCACTTTTGAAATAGAAATCAACATGCTACAAAGCCACCCTTTAAGCACAAATATATTGCATGTCATTATTGTATTGAACGTCATGTTTATGTTGGCACTTTGGGCAAACACTTTCCTTTTTTTTTTTTTGTCTCTTCAAGGCTCATGGTCATGATCATAATAGAATTCATGCATAGCATGGTTTTACTTTCGGTTACCAAATCACTCAATAATCTAAAATAGGACATAACATCATTAATGTTTAGTAATTTAGTGTTAATTATTTAAAAACTCCACATGTATGGATACTGTTTTAAAAACGTTAAATTCAGGCTGCACAATTTTGGAGACCTTCAAATTTTGCGTAAACCAACCACAATAACCAAAACCAGTGAATATGAGGAAACACAAAACAAACACTGACTACGAGATGAGAGATAACGGTGCATGAACTGCACTGTCATGTGGAAATGACACATGTGATGAAGGGGACAAGTCATTAACGTTGTGCTGTGTTGTGTTGACATCCATCTACCTGTTTGTCTTCTAACAGAACAGCTCATTTAGTGTTTGATCTCAGATATCATTATCCAACCCAGCACTAGAATGGCATACCTGTTTGTTACTCATTCAAAAGAGTCAATATGCAAACAACAGTTTTCTGTGAGTCAGGAGAGTGAAACAACCAAGGGTGTAACCTAAAGAGCTTACAGCAACAATATGAGAACGTCTAACTAACTAACTAATCATTAAACAGCCATCAAAGACAAAGCTTATAATATAATATAATCACAGATTAGTCTGACAGGGAGATTAGTGTAGCTGACTAATGAGAGGAATGTTGTTGTTATGTTTATACTGTTTTATTTGGAATGTTATTGTTAATTAGTTATGCTTCATACATCATTAGAAAGATGCCCTTTTCTTTTTTTTGGATTTATAAGGTTTTGCTGCAATTCTTTAAAATAACTGATGTCACAGCTCATCACGTCCATGTTTTCAATTTAGATTGGACACGTATTATTTTTATGTTTAATTTCTAAATCTGTCATTGTATTAATGTTATCGGAATGCGTTCATTTTAACATTGTGTCTCAATACTTTTATCTGTATTATGTAATATATAAAAGAGCTTCTAAAATTTAATACACTACTAATAAACATGTTTTTTTTTTTTATAATTTTCAGACATTTTAAAGTCCAAACTAATAATTAATTAATTAACAACCCTATCAGATGAAATGAAGATAACTGTTAATTGTAATATTATTGAACAATTTCAGCAACTGAGCTCAAAATCTATGAAACAGAAGGTTTAAAACACCAGAAACAATAAATTCTGCATATAATCGTTTACCTTTGACAATAAGGTAACAAAACCAGTGATATTATAAATTCTGTTCTTTAAGCTGAAGTTCTGCTTTCATATGGTGATGCATCAAGTCTCTGTCCTATCCCGTTGCCTCATTCGGGGTGAGTAAATGTGACCTTTCCAACTTAGTTTGGTAAATAACTGAACGCTCTTATACAACAACAGCCTGATCTAAAATATCAGAATAACACGGGTGTACAGACCGAAACGTCGTTTGCAGTACAGGTTGCAGAAGGTTGTGTGTGTCACTTTAATAAGTTAATATTAGTGTAAATATAGTGGTTATTTAGAGAAGATTAGTAATTATTTGCTAAGATACAACAGTTTTCCAGCCGTACTGCCAGATAAAGTGTGGAATATGAGGTCATGTAATTTCACCAATCCCTGGCATGACTAAACACAGACTGTATGCAACTCCTTTAACATTTTAATTCCGCAAACTGTGTCAAGTTGGATCAGCAAAATGAATCAAAAACAAGGGTGTAACCGCTTTCATAAGCACCACTTACAAAAATAACGCCTGTGCAGAAAAGGTGTGAACCTTCCACACTCGGGAGGAAAGTGACAAGTCCTATCAGAAAATCAAAAAACACAGAGAAGGTGTTTAACTTTTCCAAAATACAACGATGTACAGAGAGAGAGAGCGAGAGAGAGAGAGAGAGAGAGAGAGAGAGAGAGAGAGAAACAGAGTGAGAAACAGAGAGAGATAGAGATAGAGAGAGATTTCACAACTTCAGTCATTTACTGTAAAAGCTAACTACGAAGAACTATATATAGTATAAGGAGTTCCTACATAAATGGGTTTAATCTATAGATCTTGTACTTACTTTTATTGAGTCTATTGTGTACTTTAAAAATATTTCATGAAAAGAACAAAAAAAAATTAAAAATTATATATATTATCTTAGTTAACAACCTAAAACAATAAAGTAATCTATTTTGCATACAATGCTTACACACCGAGGAATTTGTCTTCCATCTGTGCAGTGAAACACACACACACACACACACACACACACACACACACACACACACACACACACACATACACAGACGCAAAGTAAGCTGCCCTTGAAGCAGATGAGGTTAGGTGCCTTGCCCAAGGGCACCTCAGCCATAGTACTTGATGGAATTTGAACCGGGGACCTTCACAATTTTCTTAACCACAAGCCCCTACCTGATACTAAAAAAAGCACTTCTGCTCCAAACTGGGATCATCACAGATGTAAAAGGTGTCAGAACCTCTCATAGTCACTCTGTCATTATCTCGCGCTCTCTCTCTCTCTCTTTCACACACAAAAGTTCTTTAAATGTTTATAGAAACAAATGTAAGTCAACCTTCAGAAACTCACTTGCGGATGTGAACCAGCACCATCCTGAACCCGTCTGCAGTGAACATTGGTGTGATGTATAAATACGGATCAGGTTATACACTCCTGTACGATGGCAGCCTGACATATCAGAATAACACGACATCCAGACCTGGACATCGTTTCAACTTCAGATCATTCACAAATGATTTATAGAAGTGTCTTGATAGTGGGGCAGCGCGGTGGTGCAAAGGTTAGCACCCTCATATCACAGCAGGAAGGTCCAGTGTTAGATATAGGGAGGACAGACAGACGACAATAAATTGCTCCTGGGTGTAAATGTGACCAACCCACGGTGTTCTCCTGGTTTCTCCACCTGCTTTCACTCTCTCTCTTTCTCTCTCACACACACGTTCACACCTACAGTGAATTCAGTACCCTTCAATACAGACTCAGGGTCTTTAGACTGAGGGTGAAAACTCAAGCGCTCAAATGAAACTCACATAGAAATGGGAAGAACATGCAAAATACACACAGAATGGCCAAGAGACACCTGCCAGGAATAACACCTGAAGCGCCTTGCTGTGAGGACACGAACATCTACACCACCATGTGACCCTGCATATCATTAAGTGATTATAAGACAAAAAAGAGAAAAAATAACAGCTCAACTGAAATACATAAAAGTGCAGCATGAATCAAACGAACCGGTACCGGTTCAAAACTCAATCTAATGAATCAATAGTGAGTTCCTGCCTATAGATGACTCTATTGAATCAACATTATAATGTAGACTGCAATCTACTGAATCAGTGCTTAGTCCCAGCCTGCAGAATGAATCTTTAGGAAACAGTACTGAGTTCCAACGTAATATCCATCATGCACTTAATGGTTTTGTTGAAATGCAGTGCAGACTGTAGGTTTGTAACTGGGATCAGAATAAAAACAATAACAGTTCCCTTCAGATCAAAGCAGCCGCGTGGTCGCACTCACCTCCGCACATCAAAGGTCATGATGTTTGCGTATTGGATCTGTTTTTTTTTAATGAAAACTGGTGAAAAGGTTTCGATAAAACCTCAGAATCCGCTGCAATCCAAACCGGCTGAACGCAGCGGAACTGGCGCGCTGTAAGGACGCTTTGCAGAATCCTATTGGTCCAGACGCGGCGTGATTCCACTTCCGCTCGTTAACCCTTTACGTTCGCTTTCTGTGTTTGATGCACAATTCTGCACTGAATTGTTAAAAACCTTCAGCATTCTGTTTATCTTCATTCCTTCCTTTTTTATTTTAAGTGCTTCAAATCCAATATATAAAGATACCAGATACTTCATTTAGCATATTTTTACAGGACAATATTTTATTACAAATTATTAATGTAAGACCAAACATTTAAATCCACATATTTCAGAATCTATTGGTATTTGGTATGTTCTCACTTTGGTGTGATACTGTGGAGGATTAAATCTGTATGAAATCCAGCGTTATCTAACAACGTTTTAAAGCGCATCTTGTGACGTCACTGAATATTCAGCGAGTGATCAGTAAAGGCTGGGGTTCGAGTGACGTGACTCGAGATAAGAAAAGCCATCACACCTTTATTGTCGGCTTTCAAGAAGTTAATGAAAAGCTTTGAAGGGTCATTGTCCTTTTGTTTCATTATTGAATTACACTGTATGCAAATCCAGAACTCAATGCTATGAGGGGTTGTAGACTTTAACCCTATATCAACAGTTTCGTTTTAAGGGTAAAAAATAATAACATTGTTTAATAAATTTTTTTATTTAATTCATCCAATTAATTAAATAAACAACACTATTAATTACAGTCTCTTCAGATATTTCATCCAAACAACATCAAAGTATTATATTGGCTCCTTGGATCTCACCTTGTCATCCACAGCTGTATTTTGCACCAAGAAACATTGTGACCCAGAGCACTTTTTTAAAGCTTTTATGTAATTTTAAGTACTTTTAGATTCTTTAAAGCCTCTGAAGTCAGAATATTGAGGTAGGTTTGTTTCTAACACTAGAACAAAAGCTCCAGAAAACTGATCTAATGCCAAAGTTACCATTTTACATTTGTTTACCTCAAAACAATGTAACATTAGTCTGAGTTCCGAAATGTTCTGGATAAATAAATAATAATAAAAAAAAACTTTATGAGGGGAGTGGAAGCTGTTAAAGCTGCTACTTAAAGCTCATGTTAATGTAATGAGAAGGTATACCAATACTTTAGTTAATCCGATGTATATCCCTCCAACTATTTATAGAGTAGTTTGGGGTTTTTAGTATTAAGTTCTGTTGTTTGTACATAATGAAATCCTGTATTAAGTTCACGTCACACAACATGGTGCAATCCAGACATTAACATTACAGAAATGAAGAAACCTCTAAACACTTACTACACACAGTAAACTCAATCATGGGAAAGCAGTGAGGATATACCATGTATTTTCCCACAAGCTTACCCAGACGCACTGACAGTAAGTGAGCGGTGATGACACAGGGTGAGCCCTGGGCTGAGAGTATATTTAGGAAATAGATTGCATTGGTGCATGTTTCAGTTCCATTTCTTACTAAGCAAAAAAACCACAGTAAACAGAAACGGGGTGGTATGAACGGATGCATTTATTGCAATACAAATGACTCATTAGGTCTGTAGTTTCTGATTATTGGAAGTTAAGAGTGTAAATTTGGGTTTGAGCTTCGGGGACCTGTCCAAAACTATTTACAGGGACTCGTAAGCTCTTCCGTTACAGTACATTTACATACAAAGACTGATAATCATATCCCAGAAAGGTGGAACTGATTTTGACTCTTGCCTGAAACCTGTTCACACACACACACACACACACACACACACACACACACACACACACACACACACACACACACACACACTCACAATAAAAAATAATAGAAAAATTTCTTGTAGAAACAAAAATATATATAAATTTGCTCTTACACGGAGTTCCATTCTTATGCTGTTGGATCATCAGTCAGAAGAGAAGGTTGGAGGTTTAAATCCATTAAGGTTGCCGGTGTGGACATTTTTTAAAGCTTTACCCATTACCCATATTTCTTCAGGGGTGCTGTTTTATTGTTGACCTTGTGTTCTGACTTCAAACATCAAATTGGAATACTTGTAGGTCGCTTTAAATAAAAGTGCCTGCCTGATGACATGATGTAATATTTGTCCTTGAGAATGTCTTCCTCTGTTCTGATTATTTTTGGTCCAATTGTTAATTGAGCCAACAAACCGGAAGTATTTAATGGCCTATAGTTATTGTATAAGTTTTTTTTTTTAATCATATGTACCAATTGAGAGCCAAATAATACAATTTAAAATAATTTAAAATAAATCTAAAATAAACACTGTTTTCTTACAATTACAAAGATTAAGAGGCTATTTGTTTTGATGTTCTAAATTTATTTGTAAATGTAATATTTTATTTAAAATAATGAAATGTCATTGGGATTTAATGCTGGGATTTGTAGCCTTAAATGAAATAAGGGTAGTTAAAGTCCTCTCCAATGCTGGAAACCTCCTTACAGTAAAGCCAGGGGTAAACACTTTGTACTTTGTGTTTTCAGATTGCACTGATGAGCACACTCAACTGTGAGTAATCTTCCCTTTCCACTGACATGTGTTTCAGGTTTGATTCACACAATGAGGTATGGACAGTAAAATCCAGCACTCTGACCCAGTGCTGCTGCATTTTATTCCCCGTTACTTTTTGTCTCTTCCTGTGTTATGGTCACACAGCACTCTGAGGACTGGTTTCCTGACTCAGCCACCAAGAACGCAGTGCTGACGTCATCCAGCGCTCAGAGTGATGGCCTGCTTTCAGTCCAACGTGTTCTCTAAAACACCAAATTGTGATTATATAAACCATGGTGAACAGTTTACAGACAAAGTGCTGGTCCAGTTCTTTGTGCTTTCAGTGAACGGTCAGTAGAATCTTTGGAATTCGTGAGCTGTTTTAAATGAATGAAATCTGCATCAGTGAAACGGAAACCAGGCAAGTTTGTCCGAAGGCTGAAAGGAAACCACATTCGAACCCAACAGCTATAGCAACATGACAAACTCAACAGATTACACAACGTAAACAAAACTTAATTGTTGTTGAAAGCATCTTAACTGACAGAACCTGACTCACCGGCTTTCACTACTTTGTAAACTGCTGTAACTCAGTTTGACAGCATTTCTCTGGTTATCGTTTTGACAGTTCGACCAGGTGCATTTACACACATGCATCAAACTTAAAAAATGAGTAAAGTGTATTTGATAAATTATACAGGCCAGTCGCAGTACAATTCCAATTAAGAGTTATAAAGGCTTTTGTGACATTTGTTTCTCACAACTGCATACACTTATCATCAGTCAAATAATTCGACAACTGCTGCAAATACTGCTGCTAATTTATTCTTTAAAATTTCACTAACAGGATCCAAACTGCATCTGAAGTGAATTTTCACATCTGTTTTTTTTTAAACAGCTTGGCATTTCATCATCACCTTCTTAGCATTATTGAAACCTTAAAAACAGTTTTTTTTATCTATGTTATAATAATTGTTTCGGGTCTTATGCACAATACCAAGTTTTACGTTTAAAGTTTATAGAATAAATTGGAACACTGACTATGTTGTCATTCTATAACCTTACTAATGCTTACTAATGTTTTTTGTGTTAATCTGTGTTAATATTTGTTGTCCATTCTGTGTGTCAAAATATACTTTTAAGCCCAATATTAAACACTTTTAACTGAAATGGACCATTATTATAATTAATAATAATAATGAGGCACTGTCTTCAGAATCACAATTCCTGCAATCTCAGGACTTAAAATCCACCCTTGCACCTTTCAGTACTATAGTGGTAGCTTCCAATGTGCTTGTATTTAGAGTTTGGGATCATATACCACATATTGATTTGTACATCTTCAGCCATTGTTGTTCTGAAGCATTATTTTTGTATGTAAACAAACACTGTATGTAATACAGTACACCCAAACTCGAGGAGTGTTTTCTACTGATGGAAAGTTACCTGACCTCCAGTTTCTATACAGTGATTAACTTTTATGGTCAGCCTTTGCTCTCGCCACATTACACACTGCATAGGCCTGTACAATAAAAACAAAGTATAAACTTTTATGAGTGCCGTGACAGGTATTCACAAGCCTAATTACCTTGTTATTCCTCCGAACAAGGAGAAGGAGAGACATCACGACAAACTGTAACATCATGGAAAATTTGTAGAATTCCTCAATAAACAGAGGCTTACAGAAAACAGTAAATAGATGCATAATTGCACACAAACATGCAAAAAAGCACACAGATACAGACGTACACCAAGATATGCACACGATCTAAACAAATATACCTGCATAAACACGTGTGCATGCATATAAACATACATACGTGCACATAACCAAGAAAAACGCACACGTAGATATACAAACAAACACAGTTGTGGTAATCACACTAAGGATTCAGTTCCTTATTTACACTGATGTGCATAGATACAAAAGTAAACAATACAGTCTTCGCATAATTATTTATTTTTTATTTTACGATATCATCGCAAATTAAAGACACAATCTGGCTTTTGTTGACTTTATATTCCCAAACCATTTCAATAAAAAAAAACGCCAGTCAAAATAGACAAGGTTCATACCTCCTCAAGTATTTACAAGTGTTTTATTATTTTTATTGGTTTCTAGGTAGAAGGCTTGCATATTTATGTTTGTATGTATATGTATGTGCATTAAGATTAAGAATCCTCGTTAGTATTCTCAAACGCAGGTTCCCTCGCGACCTCATTTGCTGTCAGCAAGGTTCGGTTTTTTTTGTGACGTCACCGTGACGTGTCATCAACACTAGGTATATAACAGTATGAGCGGCGGCAGCGAGCAGAGGGAAGCGTTCTGAAGACAGAACTGAATATCATACGGCGCGAATTTCACGGAACCGTTCATTAATCGCGACGATTAATCGAGCGATTATCAGTATTTTATAGCGTGTGTTTATCTCGCTTTATGTATTTAGACCTCCCCGCGCTGCGTCCTACTATGGTCGTAATGGAGGTCCCGAACATCGACTGCGCCGCGCTGCGGGCGCTCATGGACGGAACGCAGACCGGCTGCCTGCTGCTGGACTGCCGCTCGTTCTTCTCGTTCAGCTCGTCTCATATCACCGGCTCCAACAACGTGCGCTTCAGCGCCATAGTCCGCCGGAGGGCCCGCGGGGGGCTGGGACTGGAACACATCGTTCCCAATGAGGAGACCCGCAGCCGGCTGCTCTCCGGGGAGTACCGCGCCGTCGTGCTGCTGGACGACCGGAGCGCCGACATCGAGCAGGTCAAAAAAGACGGGACTCTGATGCTGGCGGTAACCGCGCTCAGTCGAAACAACCACTCCGGCTTCAAAGTGTTTCTCCTCAAAGGTACGCGATGAACACTCTGATGTTTAATGAGTAATTATTCATGTGTGATCATATAAACCAACCAAAAGCTCTTGTGGAGGCTGAACTCTCAAACGGATCTGTGTCAACTCGTCTCGCTTCGTTTCTATCCTTTGTGAATTCAGAATTCATTTCGAATCGACTCTCATTTAAATGCAAACGTTCTTTACATTTATGTATTTAATTTATTTATATTTTAAATGTATTGTTTGGTTACATATACAACTTCGACCTATATGCGAATGTAATCACAATAGTAGTTGTTAAACTTTTACTTGCCACTTTATTGCGTATTTTGAGTACTTTTAGTTTAACTTTTTGTTTATTTATTTGCTATTTGTATATAAACACGTCTAATTGAGCATCTGTCAAATCTGCAATTCTCAACCCGGATTAATAAAGGATTCTGATTCTGATCCCTATTTTAAGGATGTTGTCGTACTATTTTTAATACGGTCTCGATATAGGTTGTACACATTTAAACCATGATACTCGATCATGTCAACAAATGCACAGTTGCCAGGTTCTGGTGTAAACGTTGTGGTTATTTGTGGTTCAGTTCCTTGTATGGCGAACTGATTGCTGACCCGATGTTTACCTCAGCTGTTACTCTGGCCACTGGCTTAAGTCCATGGTGTCTGTGCTTTTTATTCACACATGTTAATGACACCCTGTATTTAAACTAACGTCTTTGCTTTGCTTTGCCTTTAGGTGGATTCGACACCTTTTCGTCCGAGTTTCCTGAAATGTGTACGAAGGCGACACCTCCACAGGGACTGAGTTTGCCCCTGAGCGCCAGCTGCCCCCCTGATAGCAGCGGCTCTGGTTGTAACAGCTGCAATACCCCTCTGTACGATCAGGTAAGATGACTGCTCGTACGTAAAAAAAAAAAAAACCTTCGTCCTCTTTGTCGTTCGGTTGGCTAAATGTCCATCTGATCGTTTTTTTTAAGGGTGGACCGGTGGAGATCCTGCCGTTTCTTTACCTCGGCAGTGCTTATCACGCCTCCCGCAAGGACATGCTGGACATGTTGGGAATCACGGCGCTCATCAACGTTTCTTCGAACTGTCCGAACCACTTCGAGGAGCACTTTCAGTACAAGAGCATTCCGGTCGAGGACAACCACAAAGCGGACATCAGCTCCTGGTTCAAGGAGGCCATTGATTTTATCGGTAAGGCATTGGGCTTGTACGTGAATCAATGTACTGTTTAAAAACGGGAGCAGATGTTAGGTGGTCGAGGTGGGGTTTGGCAGGCCGACAACCCTCCCCCTTCCCAATTCAGAATTTCAAAAGTTCCCTCCGAATCAACCAGCTGGACAGACTGAGGCCTGACAGCCGCAATGGATTACATCATCCCTTTTGAGGCAGTTCTCTCTTTTCATGGAAAGCAGCAGGCCATGACCTGATCTGCTTTTAGGGTGCGACCGGCTCCCTTAGAAAGCCCGCCGTCCTTTGTCCTCCTCAAACAAAAGTGCGTTTCTGTGGCAGTGTACTTGCCTTCCTCCCCAGATCAGTGCTCACAGTGGGGGTGCATTGTGTGTGTGTTGGCCCTGCACCCACCCAGCACTCACTTAACTTCTTCCTGTTTTCCTAATGAGCCTGCTCCCTCCGCTAGCAAAACTGTAGGGCTTCATTTGCAATTGAAATGTGCGGCGAGTCGCAGCGATTCAACCAAAACATACTTTGCATGTAAATATTCACATGGTACGTTTTAAAATTAACAGTTTTTTTCCCTCCCCCTCTCTTCTTTTTGTACAGACTCCGTGCGGAACAAAGGTGGCCGTGTCTTCGTGCATTGCCAGGCGGGTATTTCCCGCTCGGCCACCATCTGTCTGGCGTACCTCATGAGCACCAACCGTGTCAAGCTGGATGAGGCCTTCGAGTTCGTCAAGCAGCGCCGCAGCATCATCTCGCCCAATTTTAGCTTCATGGGGCAGCTGCTGCAGTTCGAGTCGCAGGTCCTCGCCTCCTCGACATGCTCGTCGGAAGCCAGCAGCCCGGCGCTTGGAAAAAACGCCACTGTGTTCAACTTCCCAGTGTCCATTTCTGTCCACACCGGCACCAGTCCGCTGTCATTCCTATCCCATCACAGTCCTATCACCCCGTCTCCAACCTGCTGAGGGGTGAGGGCATGATATTCTACGACAGAGACTGAAATCCAGTCGTCAGCCACTCGGTGGGCGGTATGCCTCCAATCTGACAGTATTTTTTAGTGAGGAGTAGGTGGCTGGTCCAAATCCTCTGAACTGAATGACCGTGGGGTGAAACCTTTATTCTGGCACCCCAGTGTAATGTTTGTCTTACTAACATGGGGCTCCCGCAAGTCTGTCTGCTGCCGGGTCCAGAATTTCAGAATGGCACCTGATAATCATCAGCCCTTTGTCTTTATTTATTGATCCTCAGGAAATGTCATGTTCTTCATGCCCTTCGTTTTGGTCTGACCACAAGTCTTTGTAGACTTCAAGGTGCTAATCTGATCTTCGCTTCATCTTTAACGTGTGAACAACGAATGTATCCGACATCTCTGGCAGCGCTGCATCTGCCTCAAGACAATGAACGTTAAACCCACGGCTCGTTGCCGAGCCTACGTGCCTTTCCCAACTTCATTCATCCGTTTGTTTCTTTGTAGACAAACACAAAATACCTCATGTTCGTGTGTACACCCTGTGAGCGGCACAGCTCCGACCAATGGGATTGACTCGCGGGAAACTTTTTAATATGTTAATATTTATTTACTAAATTAATATATTTGCTATGGCATATATTTTTTACGTTGTTCTGTTTTTGATACTCATGAATAAAACGGTTTTGGTAAATCTGTGAATTATGTGTCATGATTTGTTAATCAGAAATAATCAGTTTACAAAAAAAAACAAAAAACTATAAATGCAACCAAATGGCTAATGACTTCTAAAATGCATCTTAATGAAGCATAATGATGCAGATGTGACAGTTATCCTGTATACAGCCCATAATATTATCTAACTGTAAATCCAATTAAGAAATTTTTTAATAAATATGTATTTTTAAAACAAAGCCATAGGCCGTGTGTGCTTCTACAGTGGAAACTGGCAGTGTGAATAACCGTTGACGTTAAACCATCATGTTTCAATCTAATTTAAACCGTAATCTAATTAAACTGAAAGGCTAATCCTGTAATCTGTTATCTTAAATCTGATTAAGGCCAGGAAGTTTACCAGCTAATTAATCTCCTCAGGAAGTTAAAAGGGGCTTTGAATTAAATTAGCTGATGGAAGCTGAATTACAAAAACCAGGGATTTGTTCTATTTCTCAGTCACATCATCTAGGTCTCCTCACTGACCAGAGCTGCTGCTGTTACAGCCCATATGCCTAAAGGATTGCCATATTCATTCGGAGGTTCTGCTGTTTACGGTTACAGACTGGTTGTAAACCACAGCTCCCGGAGAATATGCATTTAGACATATAGGAGAACATGCAAACTGCATAAAAACATCCCAGGTTGTGATCTCAGGCGTCAGACCTGGTAGACCTTGCAGCAACACAACCAATAAGAAGTGATGTTACAATAATCCTTATTTTAAAACGTATGAATCCTGTGACAACCTAACTACAGGATGTTTAAACAAAAAAAAAGCTTAACTGTTTCAATCAGATAATTAAATTAGGTTTATTTTTATTTGATTTTGTATTGTGAATGAATAAACCTGTGACCAGTGCAACGTTATGCTTAAGCTGTGACTGACTCACTATGAGACTACGTCACACTGTCATTATGGAGCTTTAAGAGCGTGTTACAAAGTCTAACTAGTAAAGAGTCGGGTTTAGGGGGCAATCTGGAGCTCAAAGCCAAACGTCATGGAGAAGCGCAGAAAAGACTCATGGTGATGATCATGTGTCCTGTGGGAGACTGTTTTACTACTCCATCACTGCTCTTTAAGCAACACTCGGGGCTCATATGACCTGCCATATCAGGTGTCAGAGTCCAGCTCAAGTCAGATCAGCTTTCTGATGTCATCATGACAAGATCAGACAAGCAGACTGACGTCATCTGGACTTATGGACCTGACCGCAAGCTTTTGATCAAACAGACTGTAGTGTAAGATAATCTACTGTGAATGAAAACAGAGATTATACAGTAACATATCAGCACATTTGGGATGAACTATCTAGAGCCAGTATCTGAGCTTTTGAATGATCTTCTGGATGAACAAGCAAAACCCACAGAACCCACAGACTCCAAAATCCTGTAGAAGTCTCCAAAAGACCTGAATGTCCTAAAATCTCCAGGAAATGTAGAGTCTAGATGTTTAAATAGCTTTTAGATGATGAGAATAAATTATATAATCTACATATTTTTAAGATTATGTAATTTGCTGTGACGAGACGGAGCACTTCTCTACGGCGTACTTTCACGATGACCAATGCTGCTGTATCTGTGGGAACGGAATAAAGCCTTTCATATTTAAACTAATTTGTCCATCTGTACCTGAGCACTCAGCTGTGAAGTGAACACTAACCAGGAATATACAATTTCTAATCTGATTTAAAGTATAACCGATACAAAATCAGATATCTGCTCTCAATTTCGGAGAAGTCAAAAGTAAAGTAAAAAAAAAGGCTTCATCCAGCAGTTAAAACAAATGTGGGAAACAAGCCTTTCATATTTAAACCAGACAGGCCATATGTAGCGGCTCTCCACCCCGTGCTCGACCATGTTGGAATTTCACATGGGTGCTGATACGCTGTATAGAATCATTATCAATGGCCTCCATTGTTACAGAGCAGGGTCTCGCTGGACGCCCTGATCCCTGACAGCGGGTCTGACCGAGCGCCTGGCCAAGTTCGTCTTAAGGACAATAAGAGCAGCTGCAAGGCGTTTGGGAAAAGTGTGACTGCTATTGAACACTTCATGTTTGGACAAACACACTTTTCTTTTTTTCAAAGTCCGGCCTGGTGGCAAGAATCAAGATGGGGTCTGTTGTTCTTTGGAATAATGTTTTGTTTTGTTTTCTCTCACATGCAAATCAGACGTAAGGCTGGTGAAGTTCAGGCTCAGAAAATATACAGAGTGGAGGAATGTTGCTCTTCATTGAAGCTCCTACGTGAAGACCAGAACGAAGATCTTCCCCAAAAACAAAAAGAAATGCTTAAAATGTCTTTTCAATAATATTTAAGTGATTTATTTCGCGGGCAACGCGGTGGCTTAGTGGTTAGCACGTTCGCCTCTCAGCGCTAGGGATTCCCGGTTCGAATCCCCATCTGGGTGGAGTTTCCATGTTCTCCCCGTGTAAGTGAGTGTGTGCCCAGCGATGGATTGGCGCCCTGTCCTGGGTCTATCTGCCCAGCACCTGAAACATTCTCCCCTGGATGGGCATGGGGAAGATAATGAATGAATGATTTATTTTGCCTGCTGTGCCCACACATAGAAGAATTATTCTGTTATAACTTTAGAACTTGTACTTCACTAATAAAGAACTGTCACACACAGGATGAAATAATGGGAGAACATGCAAAACTTTACTGAAACATTAACATAGGATTTCAGGTACTGAACTATACTTCAAATGCTGAATTTGACCCGATAAATTCAAATTCAAATTAAAAACTGAATCTTATTCCATTTATCATGTTTTTAAAACAACTCTCTCTGTGTGTTATTTTATTTTAGCTTAGTTAACAATAGCAAGCTTGTGTGTTCGTGCCGAATGGCGCCACTAAAATCCGGTTGTTTTCGGTGGCATATGTTCCCTCCTGCCCCCCTCACAGTGATCTATTGTGTCTATGAGAAGGCAGTATGGTTTGTTGTTCTCCATTCGTCTTGGGCCGAGCAGGAAGGGGGTGTAGAAACTCGTCTCGATGTTTCCTCAGCCATAAGTCATTTAAGACTTTCCCATGAAGGCTTCCCTTATTGCATATACATCATGTTTAAAATGATGAAGTGTCACTGATGATAAATGTAATATCTTATCTTCTTTAGTAATCTGTGTTAGAATTAATCTGATGGGTTTATCCAGTGTGTTAGAAAAGATTTCAATAACTGGATTATAAAACTCAACAGTTTTATCTGCTTTAAAACAAATATAACTAAATGCATTAAGATAGTTCATCTGATCAACATGATGTCATGATGAGACTTTAGTCTATTATGATGTCATGTGTAAACAGAACCTCTGTGGATTGTTTATGATCAGTTAGTCAGTTTTCTTAGAGTTTGTGAATAGCTGGATCTGAAGGTTGGTGGTTCCATCACTGACCCAGTAACTGACCCAGGGACATTTGCAAAATTTCAAAATAAACACAGACAACAACACCTACACATCAGACCTACAGTAGTGTTGTCTGCAGGAGTGTTTGTGAGGTGTTGGGCAAACGTCCCGGTTTGCAATCTCAGGTCGAATTTATAACAAGTGTTTCGGATGGGTTGTAGGTATGGGCAAGTCAAGTTCCTCCACACCAAACTCACCCAGCCGTGTTTTTATAAACTCTCTGGGGACCAGAAATAAAGGCCTTCACCAAACTGTTTCAATAATGTAGGAAGCACACTGTTGTACAAGCTAACTATCGGCTTGATTTTAAACATTTTCAACAAACGAAATGTCTAAATTAAAAGATTAAAGGTGTGTCCTGATACATTCATATCTATATGTATATGAATTATTTGTATTTTATGACTATAAATTTTTTTTACAGCGTTAGTGTTATGTGTTCCTATGAAATGCTGTTACTGTGGAAACATCAAAAGCGTAAGCTTAATAAATTAATAAGTTAATAAAAAAAAATTATTTCATGACTTATTATTTTAAAACCATTGTCGTCTTTACCTAATTTATTTGTATGCATCTGTTGTAAGATTTCATTCACGAGTGACTTGTTTGGATGTATCATATTCATGACGCAACAAATCAACACGTCGCAACAACAAAACACCACAATACCTTTGTTGACCCAGAAAGATCACAAAGGCAGACAGCAGATACACAATGTTACTCTGATTCAGATGCAATCGGCTGTTCAGTAACACAGATCCCTGCTGTCAGAGTAAAAGCTTAACTGATGTAAGATGTATTAGTAATGGTATGAGTGCTATGTGCCTTTGAGGCATGTTCTCATAGCTGAGGTTAAGAATGCAAACAGGACTTAAGCACAGCCCACAGATCATATCATACAATAACACGCAATGCACGTCCCTACAACATTCGTAACTACTGACCTTATTCTTGTATTAACTTTGTTAATCTTGCTATTGAATAAATTTAAGGCTGTACACTCTCTGCTCCCTCTCCAACTTATCATCTCCACTTAACATTTGTAGTTCTATAAATTGCAGACTGTAGTCCATCTGTGCTTCATTTCAAACACATGTCTTCCCTTCACTTGTTTTCTAAGTGACAGTGACGGGGACCCCCACAGGTGCTGGTGTGTTGGTGTGTGTTGCTCCAGTCTGTCTGAGTGTCTTACGCAGACTGTCTTACAGAACCAGAGACATGATACATCCTGAGGAATTGGGGGTCAAAGGTCAGGTCAGAGGTCCAGCAGTGATGTCTGGCATTGAGGATTGGATTCTCAACCTAAACCATCATCACCTCTGCTTTTAAACTTCTTTCTGTCATCAGTTCTTAAATAAAAGCATACATTAAACCTGAATCTAAAGGTCAGTATTTATTTCAGCCACCCCCAAGCAACTTACAAGGTGAACACAGGGTTAATCACAACATACCTGGAGCAATGAGGGTTAAGTGCCTTGCTCAAGGACCCACATTGGTATCTTCAGTGAACCTGGGATTTGAACCCACAACCTGCAGATTGATAGCCCAACACCCTAAACACTGAGCTACTGTGCCATTATGGTATATGTGATACTGAAATATATATAAGTATCAAAAAATTGTCAACCACTTGAGAGAATCAAAAATACAGACAGGAAAGGAAGACAGACAGTTGGCTGTGAATGATAAAGATCAAAGAAAGCTGAGGTTCTTATTATTATGTGAAATTAAGCAGCTGTCTGCAGGATGAAGTCTTCGTGTCATCTCGTCTTCTAGAAAGAGCTCGAAAATCTGGATTTCCATTTAATAAAGCTATTTTTCTTAAAAGCACAGGAGACATCTCCATCCTCTGCTCTCACCCTTTTCATCTCCCAGTCACGTGTCTTTAACTTTGACAACAACCACACAGTTATCCATCACAGCTACACCTGTATTAAACCATTATTTTTTACATCTTTGGCTGCTACTTTTTTGACTGTCTTATTATCAATTCCTTTTGTGTTATATGTGTTCCTGCATCACGTTATTCACCTCAGACATCCCATAATTGTTGTAACATACATAACTAGCCTTTACTTTGAACTAATGACCGATGGGACGTTAAAGGGTTATTAGATCGTTTTTAATGTAAATACATGGCCTATTTGTGTGTTAGAATCCTAAACCGCCTTCTTTTAGAGTTCGGACTTTAATTCTTTGTATTAGTGAACAGTGACCTCTAGAGGCCATAACTGGTAGTTTCAAAGATTCAAAAATCTTAGCGGCTGAGGCGGCAAGCCAACATTATTCATTCATTCATTCATTATCTCCCGCTTTATCCTCTATTAGGGTCGCAGGGGGGGGGGGGGGGGGGGGGGGGGGGGGGGGGGGGGGGGGGGGGGGGGGGGGGGGGGGGGGGGGGGGGGGGGGGGGGGGGGGGGGGGGGGGGGGGGGGGTCGGGCGCTGGGCAGATAGACCCAGGACAGGGCGCCAATCCATCGCTGGGCACACACTCACTCACACAGACACACTCTATAGGGGGCAATTTTTGAGAATTCAATTAACTTGTTCCATGTTTTTGGACTGTGGGAGGAAACCGGAGAACCCGGAGGAAACCCACGCAGACACGGGGAGAACATGGAAACTCCACCCAGATGGGGATTCGAACCGGGAATCCCTAGTGCTGAGAGGCGAATGTGCTAACCACTAAACCACCGTGCCGCCCACATTATTCATTACAGCAAAAATTTCTCTTACATTACTCATTTCAATTATTAATGTACGATTAATCTTCTTTAAAACCTTTAAGAAGTTATGCAAAATATATAAAGTTTTTTTTTTGTATTTGCATTATCAGCATAAATTAGATTTATGAGATTTAACTAATATCTACAGTGTTTAATGTTGCAAACACTAGGAGCAGTATTATCCTAATATGGTTGCCCCTGGTGGACGGTGCAAGTATTGCAAGATAGACACAAGGATTTATTTGCAATAGCGTAAATAATTTATTATTATTACTTGTAGTAATAGTAGTTTTAGTAGTGTTAATTGTGTTATTTAATTAATTAATTGTCACATGTATTTTTAAAAATTATAATGAAACAAAAGCAAAAGCATTTCAGATTTAAAATCACGCCACGCCGTTCTGCCAAATCGAGTAACATGGCCATGGACAGAAATCTGGCCCACAGGTGATAGAAGGCGGTTCGTGGTTCCCGCTACAGAGGGGCAGTTTGGAGCGGCATTGGGCAGATAAGACATGTGGGCTGTTTTAATATTCAAACAGAAGTCGGGCGGGAGTCTGTGTTTGTTCAGCGCGTCCTTATCAGCCCTCCCTCCCCACACTATACAGAATGAGAGAATATGAAATCCAGGCTTTGCTTTTCATTATAATGACTGTTTAAGTCGGAAAATGGGAAACAACGAGTCGTCTGTATCTTTCAAACAGGTGATCTCCTCTTCAGGAAGGTGCAGCAACAGCGGGACTGAAATCCAGGTGACCTCCTGTCGGTCAGGTGAGTTTATTATTTTACCTTCATGCAGACGTCATGCTCAGGACGAGGATCTTATCAAATCACTAACCCATATGCAACAGACTGGGGTAATAATTATGATAATAATAATTAAATTATGAATTCATCTAAGAAAAACATTTGTGAGGACCTGGCTCGCAATCTCCCTTCTGGGTCAGACCGTTTTTTCGTAACATTAAAGACCTTCCCCAAACTGTTATTACCAAAATCGCATGGCTAGGTGTATGTGTCCCATTTGTATCCACATAACACACACTGACAAACCACCACAGAACATTAAAAACAGTTCTTATGAAGCCTTCAGATTTTCATGAGAATATCAGCTAAACCCAGACCCATTGAGACGTGCTAGATATTTTCAGTCTGTGACAGGAAGCAGGACTCCCAGGATGGGAAGCAAGACTGCTGGTATTTGATTTGCTGAAGCTGTCCTTTCCCAGGACCTCTGAGGCCAAAAGAAACAAGAATAGAAAACTATTCGACCCCAAAATACCATTTAACATCCAGTAAATGTGGGGGACTTTGAGAGACTCTCATATTCTTATGCAGATGTATAAGCAATGTAAAGTTTAATGTAAATGTCATATAACTCTTTTTAGATACAATTGTCCATCTTACCAGCCTAAAAATAATATCTGTGTATCTTGAAATATATATTTTGTAGTTTGTTGATATATATTCACACACACACACACACACACACACACACACACACACAC
This sequence comes from Corydoras maculifer, assembly GCA_019802435.1. NCBI lineage: Eukaryota > Metazoa > Chordata > Actinopteri > Siluriformes > Callichthyidae > Corydoras > Corydoras maculifer. The sequence continues at coordinate 726,685 of JAFMOD010000556.1, read as the reverse complement.
ACACACACACACACACACACACACACACACACATGTATGTATGTATGTATGAATGATAAAATGAAGCACGTGTGTATAGGTGATATATAAAGTAATACAGCCCATTATACTGAACAGTAGGATAAAGTCCTGATGACTCACGTTTTCATGAACAGAAATGGGACCTTTTGTTGGTTTATTAAGGGTGAGTGAACTTTACGGCCTCTATAATTTCATAAAAGAAACATACATTCTGTTCGCACATAGAAAAAAAAAATTGTAGTCCACAATGCATGCGCTGGACTTTATAATCCTGTTGGACGAGGGTTGTATGGAACACCTGACTTTCATAATTTCATAATTAGTAATTAAGAGCTGTGTGTTTGTGTGATGTGTGTGTAAATTGATGCTGCTGCATATTTATTTATTCTGACTCGCAAAGTGGTGAGACTGTAACAGGCAGCAGATGGCGCCGGAGTTGTGGTAGTTCAGGAATTGTTACAAAGCGTACACCATTATATAGTCTTGACCTATATACACATATAAATTTATGAAACAGTACAATTTTAAACAGTAACTCTGTAATAATGCTGAATGCAGTAAAGCTGACTGTCGCATGGAGGAGTGGCTTTTAAAAGTTCACTTAAATATTTTGGGGCTGTTTTGGGTGGCAGGTGAATTCCTGCCGTTGCAGCCGGTGACTGTAGAAGAAAGATGGATGTAAAACTGAGATGGTATAAGTCTCTGATGCTAAAGTGAGCATGCTTTATTTCGTCCTGTCCGTGTCCTCATTTGTCCAGCTCATGTTTTTTTTAAGGAAATGCAGCGCATAATGTAACACTTGTTTCTGGCACTGCAGAAAACCAGCAGGATGTATTTTTATTCAATCACAGGGTTTCTGAGAATAAAATGTCACACGTTATGCACATAACATCACACAGCCTGCCATTAAACTCAGCCAAGATATCGCAGACATCTTTACAGTGTCATGATCTTATCAATGTTCTAAAATTGTGTTATCATTTAAAAAAACTGCCACAAATTAATATATTAACAAAGATTAACATGGGACTTATCTATCAATCCATCCATCCATCCAGCTATCATACATATCTATACATACATATTGTTTTTTTGCTCCTCTATTGTAGTTATAATAGTCCTATATTGATAATAAACTACTAAAGCAATAAGGTGCGAGAGGGTGTACCACCTCTTTCCCATGATTTATTCACAATAATACACAACCTCGAGTGTCTTATTGCTTTAATAAAACGTTTACAAACACACTATAAAAAAAACCAAAGTTTGATTCATAAAAGCATTTATTAAAAGCAAAATCATTAGTAATCTGGTTTTCCGCAACATAATATAGTCCGATTTTTAAAGTGAACACTGGCTGACTAACAGGATTGTTTTTTCTAACCAAATAAATAAAATACTGCCACCTAGTGGCCATAGTACAGAACACAATTTACAAAAAACAGCTGCAAAAGACTCATCAGTAAAATAATGTATTGTATTCGATGCATTAATACGAATGTGAAGCGGTCAGAGGTGTCTTTTATTGTCAGTCATTTCACGGCTGGACAAACGGCTCAGCCAATCCGATTTAATTCGATTGCATCTCAGAACAACGCGTTGCTGTTTGTGGTATTTGTGCTCTGATTTTGCACTCTGATTTTATTTTGATCCCTTTCTGTAAAACTTTTACTTTAACTTATTTATATATTTAAAAAATCTGTATTAAATTTTGTATATAAGTCATATAATTGTAACTACATATGAGTTTATCTGTTTCTTCTCCATGCTGGATGGATATATACATCCATGTACTTTAATGTGTACGTTCTGAAATAAGTACTCACACTATATATGGTTATAAGGTGAAGTTACAGTGACATCCATCTTGCTTTGTAACACGCCTTGGGTTTTTTTTGTTTGAAAGATTTAAAGTAATGTGTTATTCATGAGCGCGACGCTCTCCGCCTGCGGGACGTTTGGCTCTGCTTTCCAAACTGACCTGTTCGACAAGACGCACATGAGTCACATGTGTAACCGCCGCTCGGTGAGAAGAGCCAAGAGAGCCAAGAAATCCAGAAATGGATTTGTGTGTTAGGAGGCGCAGACTGAGTTCACACATCACAGGTACCGACAAACAAGACGCAAGACATAAAGTGGATCTTAAAACCAGAATAATGATATGACTCGGTTGGGAGAGGATTAATAACAAAAACACACCCATACACAGCCAGATAACGAACATCCATGTTCAAAAGAGCCTCTGTTCTCATGCTTTCCTGTTTTAAACCAGGCACAAGCTCTACTTAGTGTTGCATCAAGCCTTAAAAAGCCTGGACTCCAATTACATTCCCCTTGCATTAATATCAATATAAAGTACATTACACCGGCAGTTAGGTGCACATGAGGCATGGGGTTGCCTCTGGAGCTCGCCGTGGGTTGTTTAATAATGTAAAAGGATCCTTCGGGTTATTTAGCTTCTCTATCAGGGAGGAAGTGGGAGGAAGTTCCCATATTTACAGCTCCTCAAAATAGCCTCCTCGTGCAGCACGGCTGTATCAGTGTCCTCGTCTGAAGTGAGGGGCCAAGGGAGGTTTCTCCGCACACTTGGAAGGGATGAAAGCCGTAGGAAGGAGAGGCACAGATGGACGGAAGCTGGTATAAACTCAGAGGGTAGAGGTGAGGCACAAAATGACCAACCTGCCCCATTTAAAGGGCATTCGGTGGAGAAAGGGTTACATCATAGGCTGCAAACTGGGTCTGAGATCATGGCGCTTTCATCGTGGATGGATGTTAGGAAAAGAAAACAAACTGTACTCAGAAACGGCAAACTGTCAGCCTTTTGTCATTGCATTAGACTGAGATTACGTATTTTAGTCAGGCACAGACTCCACCCCCAAGCAATAATAATTTCATATAATAAAGATAACCAGAACAGAAACCACAGTTTGTCTAATAAGTGCTGGGATAGGCTCTTTTACATGCTGGTTGAGGGGCCGCCCCACTGGCTCCTCAACTGTGCATCTAAGCGCAATATGAATTTATATTCAGGTGTATATTGAACATTTCCTAAAGCGTTGATGATAGCGATGTGAAGAGCAGATTCGATCAACAACGCTGCACATAGTCAATTAAAACCAACGTTGCCATTCCAGCCGTATGCAGCCTGGTTCTGTTTCACTTTCGCTGACCCGATTTCAACGAAAGTAAGTGAACAGAAATGCCTGAAGGTCTTTTTAAACGGGAACTTCCTGCGACTTTTCCGATGCTCTTTTGAAATGCGGCCATCACAACGATGTTTGTTTGGATTGGTGGTTGCAAAGTGGAAGCCAGGAAGGCAGATTGAATCATAATAAAATAAGTAAGCTGGGGGTTTTCCACTGAAGTTCACTTCTGATTACAGCCGCGCTGAAGTGCACTAAAAGTGATGTGCCCGAAAAAATTGCACAACACACGATTACTAATACTATTGTTTTATACAATGGCCATTGTCTCTGTCCTCCCGGGAGGTTCAAACTCGTGTATTAGTAATGATTATCTTTGCTTTTTTATTAATTATCTATGCATACGTATATTTATAGGACCCGACATACCTGCACTTCAGTTGGCATTCTATTAGGTGACCTTTAGGATCGTTATGATCGCGACCAAGTGTAATTAAATGGTACTGGAAAAACATATCCATGTAAATATCCATCCATTATCTTCCGCTTTATCCTCTACTAGGGTTGGGGGGGGGCAGATACACCCAGGACAGAGTGCCAATCTATCGCTGGCCACACATTCACACACACACTCTATATGAGGCAATTTGGAGAATTCAGTTGACTTGATCCATGTTTTTGGACTGTGGGAGGAACCCGGAGAACCTGGAGGAAACCCACTCGGACAGGGGGAGAACATGGAAACTCCACCCAAATTGGGATTCGAACCGGGAATCCCTTGCGCTGAGAGGAGAACATGCTAACCACTAAGCCACCGTGCGGCCGTTTCGTGTAAATATATAAATATAAATTCAATCTGAAAATCCTGTAGAGTTTTTATTTGTGTTTTAAATATTTTTTGTTAATTTTTTTGTCATTCTTGCTCATATCTGTATTTTCGTGGGTCTGCTGTCGTTGATACACAAGTTCTAGTTCATGTGTAATGTCGGTGTCGCTCAGATTACTTTAATCTTTAGTGCTAATTCAGTATGAGGTCACTCTCAGGGATTATCAGCACATGGACTGGATGGTTGTCTTTCATCGTGTCCTGCCCTGAGACAGTAAATAAGCGGGCTCCAAAACAGAAGGCCAGGATCGGCCTGTAATGTCGCGACCCCACTGTGAGTCCTTTAGCCCTCCTCCCTGGTGGGCCTCTTTGCTATGGTAACAGCTCGTAGGGTGTTGTTAACCTTGCACAGAGTAGATGCCACAAGGCTCCACTTGGAACTTGTATTAAAATAGCACTTGAATTTGGGAAAGAGCAGCTGGACATGTATATGGGGTGGTGGTGGTGGTGGGGGGGAGGCTGTATGTAACAAAACAACATTATATGATTGCATCCCTCAATCTTTTTTGCTTTTCAATCCCACTTTGCTTTTTATTCAATTGTAAATAATCACTGTGCTGTACAGAGATCAGACCTTAATATTTGCATGCTGCACCCTTTGTTTAATTTTGGACCCTTAACTGCTGGACATTTGTTTATGTTTTTTAAGAAAGTTTGATTTCACGCATCGGCTAAACAACAGGACGAACACATGAATCAGAAAGTGTGACTGCATCATCAGGTGCAGGAAAAGACTAAACACGGGTGGATATCAGGGCTTAGCCCACTGAGCATGTGCATGAACTACGTTCTTTATCGTAAATAAGCATGATTTGGGATTCTTAAAACCCAGTTTTGGTGTTAGTCAAAAGAGCGAACCCAGTTGTGCGACTTTGCCGTCACCTTGTTTTCATCTCTACAGGCCAGAGAGGTTTTGAGCAATAAAGGCTGACTCACTTTTTCGAGCAGCCTCCAGCTTGATGAGATGTTACAGACATGGCGAAGCAGGCTGCCTGGCCTCAGACTGGATTACTGAAAGATTGAATTCAACTCTCATTAATCTCAAATTCATATGGCTCCCATTAAATCTTACGATGTGTAAGCCCTGGCTACATTCCACAGGGTTGCAGAAGCGGAGGTCCCTGCAACGAGCCTTCTAACTTTTCTTGATACGTACTCGAGCTAAGGACCCTCCGATGTGCCCAGTTACCATTCACACATTTGGAACCTTCTGTATTAGGTGTTAGAGAATTTCCTCCTTTGATGGAATTTATTGTATTAAGTCGTTGGCGGCCACTTGTTTGCGCTGTGGCTTAAAACCGACTGACCCCTAACCCCGGAGAGATCAGGATGGTTGACCTTAGGTTTGGACGTGCCAACTGAATGAATAGGACTCATACTGGAAGCTCGACGGGAAGCATACTGAAACAGTGATGCGTCCGTTTTTAACAAGCAGAGCAGAATGTAAATCAGTTCAGTCATTCAAAAGCAGGTTTTGAAGCCTTGGCTATTAACTTCAGACCAGACATGGCCCTCATGAGGGGGGTATTTGAGCCCAAAAGAGGAATGATTTATTTACAGAGCTGAAAATCACTTTGGTAATTGGTGGATAATCATCATTTCAGAATAAAAGCTGTGAGGCATTATCACCAAACCAGTGGTAAACGCGATTGAACTGCACACACCCCTGACCTCAACCTCATCCAACGTCTTTGGAGTTAATGGCGAGCCTTACAAAGGCTCTTCTGGATGAACTGACCATGAACATGCCCCAAAATCTAGCCTGCAGAAGAAATGGTATCTGTTATTGTTTAAAAAATCATGGTCATGTCTCAATACTTTTGTCCATCTTGTGAAATGGAGGGACACAATGTTCTGTGGTCACATGATACAAAATAGAGCCTCTTAACAACTTTGCTCTGATTGGTTTGGCTTGAAAGCAAGAGGTCAAGGAACGTAATCCACTCTGTTAAGTATCGTGGAGGATGTGTAAAATCATATGCTGTTTTTCTCTCCAAAAGCTCTGGGAACCCTGAAAGGAAACATTACATCATGTGCTCCATGAGGTACCAGGAGATTTGAAACGAAAAGCGGCTCGTCCCTGCCAAGAAGCTACAACTGGGTTGTTGTTGGACCTTCCAGCAGGACAAGGATCCAAAACATACATCCAAGTCCACGCAGAACTGGGTTAGTGATCACAGAATCAAACTTCTGGCATGACTGCTTTACTTCCTCGACCTGAATCCTTTGGAATCAAACGCAGTCGGAGAAAGAAGGCCGGAGCTTGACGCCAATCGCCGCCTAATAGAGAGCGCTGCTGTGGTTCCGTGCTGCCGGTGGAAGGTTACACGCCGCAAACGTGGAAGTGTCAATAATCCTGACGTGTTGACTAAAGCGTCGTTTCATATTCTAATCACATTGTCGGAGAAACGAATCACTTCATTAAGGGTTCGAGTTTTCTCCGTTGTTTGATGTGAGTTCCGGTTGAATTGCTCATTCGAACGTTCAGGGTTCCAGTGGTTCTGCGGCTGCATGATGGGATGGTAAATAGTGCATAATCGCCTCACATTCAAACACACGTCATGAATAATCTTTCCCACAACAAAAACCAACACAGATTGAATTAACAGCCAGAGACACAAACGAATCTGGATACGAGGGCTTGCTTGTTCGTCTGTTGTATAATTAAAACCGTCATAATGATGGAACCCTGCCTCCTGACTGTTCCACCATCTGTACAGAGATCCAGACCTCAAGCCTGCGACATCAGGACCACATCAGCTGCTTTCTACGTTCCAGCTCTGTCTGGTTGACGGTTTAAAGTGGACCGTGCTGGTTGTGCACTGGATCAATTCAGAACTGACCTCGTAGCAGCGTTACAGGTACATGTGAAGTAACTAGCACCAGCAATTTAATCATTTAATCCATGCTGGTTATTCAGATTGGGGTCGAGGGGTATTTCAAAAGCCAAGTGAAGTCTGTACTAAAAGAAAAACCCTGGTTTAGTTTACCACGTCATGATAGACACCCAGACAAACTGTCTGAATTTCTGATTTGGGATCTTCACTTTACTCCCCGGCATGTTTTAGATAATCGGCGCTCCGCACCGTCATGAGGAGAACATGTTGAACCCTCTTCACCCTGATTTTAAATAAGACCCAGACTCATTTTTTACAGGGAGACGGGAGTGCAAACTACTGAGACTGTGCATCAGTCCGACAGCATCATTATTTATCATTAGTTATTCAAGGCAACACTCATTATTCTGTAATATAGAAATAATAGACGACTGAACACTGTAATTGGCCAATCAGAATTGTGCAATGAAAATGATCCATGATCGCAGCCCCAGACGTGGACTGAGTGTCCCTCAGTAACCGTAGATGATCGATTCGAGTCTATTTCAGAAAAACTGCAGCTCCAGCAGGTAATCGATTCAAACCAAACCTGATACGTCGCTTCGAGACCGACCTTCATTCTCGTAAACCGAACGCACAGTTATGTAAACGAGACATTAGATGTCACTGTCTAAAACGTCCGGTCCAGTTCACGTGTCTCGTCCACGGACCGTTTGTAAAAGCTTCTGACAGTTTTCATCCGTCAGCACGTTACGCAATCGCTTTGACCTCGCTGGAGGAAAGGTGCTTGGATTCTTCAAGGGCAAGCAGCTCGGCGGTCTTATTCCAAATGTACGTTCTCATCAACCGCAATAACATTTAACAACCCGTGTCAGGATCAAATTCAAACATCAAATAATATCGGTAACACAAACTGACGATGGGTTTGTGTCTCGGGATCATTTGACTATACCTGAAGGTCCCTGGTTTGATTCCCGTTCCCACAAAGTACTGTGGCCGCAGAGCTCCAGTTTCTCCCTGGAAAAAAGATCTGGTAGTATAGTACTTTCATTTGGGTCAGTTTTAGGTTGAGGTGTAACTTCATCTCAGTAGTTTGCCATTTTGTTTTGAACGTGATGTCAGTGATACCCGCCGGAGTTTTACTTTTCAAACAATATATTTAAGGTTATGCTTGTTGGCAGGACAGAGCCTTAGCGACATCACATCCAGTAATACGTTATGACTGTCCTGTAATAACACTGCTAATCTCATCATGTTCATGCCACAACTAACATAAATGTACATATAAACCCTGGCTGATTACAAAATAATGCCCTTATTTTCACGAGACTGCAGCTTCTTGGTGCTTCAATGCAGCCACAGTGATTAAAAGTTTGTGATTATGGTTTTTGACATGCGATAAGACCGTTTTTTTTTGCCACCATGGCGCCTTTCTTACTTCTCATTTACTAAACTCTTGGCTATCGACCGTTGTCTAAATCTTCGTTTATGGCGCGAATGCTTCTGGTCAACAGCTGTGGAGGATTAAGTGACAATGCATTGATTGAGAAAATGACTAAATTACAGCGAATTATGTAGAAAAGAGGCAAAAAACGGTTAACCGCCAGAAATCCTGCAGAGCTGCTCCCAACCGCCAGAATAACAGGACTTTGGATTATCACTCTGCACCACGTATCAGGGCACCATTTATAGGTCACATTTTAAGAGCTTAACATAGTTTAAACGTGCTATTTCCTGAATTGTGCGGTCGGAGTTTAACGATGTCGTACTGGGTCGAGTTTTCAGCTCGACAGATTCCTGAGATGATATTTACCACGCGACCCATTATACCACCAGCACTGTACGTTTAATTATGGTGCATCTGCAAGTCTTCGCAAAACACCCCAGAAAGACTTTTCGCTCTTGTTAGTATCGGAACGCGGCTGTAACTCGGCTTGTACCAGATGTACAACACGGAATCACTCGGCTTGAAAACGCTGTTCAATTTTGAGAATGTTCCGAGACATAAGACAGTCGGGATCGGAGTTGGGAGTCACGGCTGACGAATGAATTCCCACGGAGCTACAACAGAAACATGCCACTTTCACTCTTATACATTCATGATGTCGTACACTATGTGCATTAAGTATTGGGACACCTACATATTACAATAGTTCTGTTTAAATAAGATCTAAATATATAACATCAGCCTGAGAGACCACACCAGGACCTTAAGCTGTGACATATGTCTCACAGTAAAGCTTTAACTATATATACACACACACACATACATACATACATACATACATCTGTTATCAATAGGTGTGGCGATAGCTGCATCCACTAATTAGAAGGGCTGCCTACATACCTTGCTATACTTTTGTGGTTTTGTGTAGGTTTTAATTTGCTGGTTTATTATACAAACCACCAAAAATGTGTCTATTTTTACTTTTTGAGGTTCAGAAAATGATATAGACGACTTTTGGGATTAATGCTATTCTTCTTTGCTGATATTTAATAAGTTTTATTTCCACTATTACCAAATTGATTTGTTCTGTTGTTGTTGGGCATTCAGTTATTTAATCACTTTCATTTTATTTGCTCGATGCAGAATAATAACAAACACTTCTAAATCATCATGTAGAAATAAATATATATAAATATTATAAATGTACTCAGAGTATATAGGGGCAATTTAGAGCAGCCAATAGACCAATTACCACAAACACGGGGCCCTATAGTAAAACATTTTCATTTTTTTTTACAAAAAACTATATACCTTCTCTTACTGATTAATATTAATTATTAATGAATCCATATTCGTTGTTTAGGTGTTCGGTGTCGTTGAAGTTACTGCGGATTGGAATGAGTAAATTGTTGATATTGGTTTGTATTTCATATCATATGTATTGATAGCAGATTTTAATTTGGGAATGAGTAAATTAATTTAGCGATCTATAAATCAGATTATTAAATCAATAGAAGTTGAATCCAGCGAAGGCATCCGCTTGTGCACCACATGATAAGCTACACTGGTGCAAAATTGTCCTTTTATGTCTTGTCGAACTTTTTTTGGGTCATGTTCAGATCACATTTATTTCGATTTAAATATAAACGAGGTTCATTCTGAATTATATTCATTACAGTAAGCTAAGATGAGAAAGAAAGGAAAATATTCCATGTCCCGCACATTCACCATCACCTGTAAGACAAAGGAGAGCAGGCTTTGTTGTTCACATCTTACTCGGTAGCATGCACTTCCTTAAGGTAGCTGTGCATCCGTTTGTCCTGCCAAAAAACGCAAATACAATGGCACAGCTGAAGGAAATGAGGCCAGTGGTCGCACATCTGTTAAACTCACAAATTGCCTATTCTGAGGCCGGTTGGAAGGATACGCCATTAGAGCAAAATGTGAAGCGGCACCTGTGACATCACGGCCTTATGTAATGCAGCGGGTTGTTTATTTCGAGGCTCTCCTGTTGCCCGACGGCCGTCCATATAGAAAGTCGAGGACCCACACGTGCCGGCTGTCGGACACGAAAGGCAGCCAATCAAAAAACAGCGCTGCTTTATTACCCTTTGTTTTCACGGAGGACCTGTATGCACCGAGTGAATATTTAGGTAAATGTCCCGATGCACCGGAGTGGTGTCATCGGATTTCCCGCAAATATAAGCTTAGTATTTTTTAAGTCATCGTGTTGTTTCAGAAAAATTGTGACAAATGGCGCTGTCTGTGCGCAGTCAGTAAACAAGTCATGCAAGTCCTCTTTTTTTTTTTTTTACAACATAATAGGATTAAATGGCATTTAGGATGAAGTCATGTTGGACGGAGTTCTCCAGCTAATTAGATTTAGAAAATAAATTCTACTTGAGGTTTTTGCACATGTGTGTAATGAAAACGGTCCTTGCAGAGGGTGCTTATGATTCACTTTGCCATTAGATCTGCTGTTTGAGGTTTTGGACAAAAGCTCCCCACCGCCCAGACAACCACATGTAAGCCTCCCAATCGGCCATCTGCTTAGCATTTCAGCAGCGCCTTGGAAGCCATACAGAAATCAGAAGGCTGCAAATCTAACACTTCACAGTCCAAGGATGATATGATAAATAGAGCTTTTTTTTTTTTTTTTTTTTGTTACTTCTGAATGTTCTCACAGAGGCATCGCTCAAAAAACGCTTCATTAGCAAAAAGCTTTGGACTTCTGAAAGGACATTGCACTTTTGCTGGGGGGGGCATTTGCTTATTTGATCACTCTGATTTGTCTTTTGGCCTGTGATAATAAACCTTCACTGGTGCTGTTCTCCGGAGGTTTATCTACACCTCTATATCACATCCATATGTGCTGTCAAACTTTTCATTTCAATATCAACAACATTAATACGGACTCTTGGCCGCAGTCATTCCAAGCTTTCCCCGTTACACTATATGGACACCCCTCCTAATAATTAAATTAAGGTGTTTCATTTAGTCCCGTTGCCACAGTTGTATAGAAATAAAGCATCTAGCCCTGTACTGTGGATCATTATGAGATACTGAAGTTGGGGAAACAGTCTGGGTGAAGGTCTTTTCTGTCCTTTCCCGCTGTGTGGAACGAAAGGTCCATAAAGAACCTGACTGGCCCACAAAGACCTCTGAACTTCACCCCAAACACCTTTAATATGTGCTAGAATAAAGATTAAATCCAGGTTCTTGTCTCCGATAACAGTGTATGAACATACACTTCTGATGAATGTGTAATGTTTCCCACAGAAACAAGTAAAGAACAAGAATGGAAACAAGTATTATTTCTACAGGAGGAGGACGCCATATAAGCTCTGTGAAGTGTAGGAGCCTGAGTATGATTGAGGTCATGCACCGATGACGGGTGCTGTGGCTTCGAGTTGGTTAAAGCCTCCCAGTTCTTTGGAATCCTGCTGAACAGTGAAGCCGTGTTCTCTTGGATTCCTTTGTAGTTGTCGAGCCCAATCCGAGTTACAAAAGTCAGCTCTGAATCATTCTTCTCCTTAACAAACATTTTGGATCCCCTCGAGCGAGTGGGGTTCCTCTGTCATGCTGCCAAACCCAGTTCGATCGCCAGCTTTCCAGATGGTTGGTCTGGATTCATGGCTCTCACTCATCGGATTATTTTTACACCGCTGCAGAGTCCAGTGGTGATGTTTGTATACCATTTAGCTGACTGCTTTAATACGGGAGATCTAAACAAGTGAAGGAAACTATTCACGGGGCCCCTAATTAGCAGGTCTTGCGCTGGACTTGCTTCCACAGGCAGAGTTTGGAGTTCTCCAATCTTGGAGGGAGTATTTAGATGGAACTGTCACTGTGAGTTTGTGAGGTCAGCGCAGGCTCCTAAATGTTTCCACTTTACAGAGACGGCTCGCTGTAGACTCTACTGAAAGTCATTCATCAGCAGGGATTTTACTGCGTAAGGGCCCCTCCATGATGAGAATTAGAACTGCACCACCAATCAATGTGGAGTCCGCAATTGAGCCTTGGTCCTCCTTAAAAAACAACTTAACGGAGAGATTTGTCTTGCCACTGTCGCTTCAGGTTGCTCCTTGGTTGTTCAGGCTTGGAATGCTGTAAAGCTGTTGAATGGACGGTACGCGTACAACCCCGTTGGAGATAATCGCAGCCTGGTCTTTTGCCTCAAATGCGGACGAGCATATCGAACCATCTCAGTTCTGCTTTGCTGCCAGCAGGAAAAAACATCATGCGGCCATTATTTCAGCAAACGTTCCGTTAAAGCTGTTGGCTTTTTTCACATCAACTGGTTTGACACCATTCTTCAATTCTTGATTCCGCAAACAACAGGACTGAGACGTTAACGCGCTGTAAATAACAGCGTATTGGTTTTGTATTGACCATTAAGATGGCGAGGAATTCATATCGTTCCCAAGACTTACTTGGTCTAATTTATAATATTTCCTTTCTGGGTGTAAAATCTTTATTTTTGTTGTGTATGTGAGTGCATGTGTGTGTGTGTGTGTTTATTTAAAAGAATGCGTTCCAGTTACTTACGAGCAGTGCTGACGAGCCCTATTCTGGTGAGAACTGAAAAAGGGAATTGGAAATGAAACAGTTGAGGACTTGGCCTCTAGTTCTATTGTCCTCTTCACATCTGTGCCTGGGTCTTGTCCCCGGTAGAGACGGGTCATATGGCTGATTAATACCTCAACCTCACTGGAACACGTTCAAAGTGTTCAGACTTGATTCCATGCATGTAAAAATGAAAAGGCCACAGCTTTTGTAGCACTTTAGACACACATGCTAGGTGACGTACAGGCGTTATTGTAAGCAGGGGCTCCCTGCAGGCAACACGTACAGTCGTTGGCCCGTGGCAGTGACGGCTCGACCCGTTTGGACACGGCTCCTCAGAGGCAGTTTCGGCTCAGAAGACAGGAAACAGCTTGCAAAGGATCCCAGCGGTCAAGGAAGGATGGGATGGGGGCTGGGGTGTGGAACGGAGAGCTTCCTCATAAGGGCTTGTGCCGTTTCCAAAAATGTCTGCCATTCTTAATGGAGCACTTTAAACAACTTCAAACATTTTTCGGTGACACGATTTGCCCTTTCAGAGATTGTTGGCTTCGGTGTTTTAAGGCTTTCTGCTTGAAAGACCTCATTCTTAGTAGGGGTTTGTCTCCGTTCCAGAGATCCGACTATTAAAGTGCACTGCTGTTAGCAATTTCAGGGCAAAGAGCGAAATGCCATCCCACACTGGTGTGACGCAGACAGATATTAGAACCCCGACACGCCAAGTCAACAGGGTCTGATGCCAGCTAAGATCGAGTAGAGGCACTTAAACAATCTATAGCTAAGACAACGACTCTCCATGTCAAGAGAGGGCAGTAATCTGTATTTGCCCTACAGGCTGAAAAAAAGGCTTCTGCACAAGAGCTCTTGTTTTAGATTTCCACAGACTGTGTATCCATACCGCGAAAAAAACACAACTAAATGGATTAGCATGAAGATGAAGAAGATTGGCGCCCTGTCCTGGGTGTATCTGCCCAGCGGCTGAAACATTCTCCCCTGGATGGGCATGGGGAACCCCCCTGCGACCCTAATATAGGACAAAGCTGAAGATAATGGATGGTATATTAAGAATCCACCACATGGTGAAGCAACACAGTTCAGTGACTGGTTTTTATCACTTCAGTGAACTGGAGATGTGAAGCGCAAAAAAAAAAATTAAGAAAAAAACTCTCTGAAGGTGAACCTTCCCAGTGGGCAGGTCCCCTCACATCAGTTCCTCGATCGGGTTCAAATGAGCCCATGGAGGAACAGGGTCACAAATCATGTAGCTCAGAAAAAACAAACCAACATGATGCTGTTAGGCTGAAATAAATCATTTCTTTAGATAAGTAAGCAGCTCAGAGGGCGACTGAAGCGACCCGGGTGCCGCCGTTTACACTGTGGTAGTCTGTTTTAATGAAAACGTGTGAAGGTGGCCGAGCTAACGAAAGACCAACGGAAGATAAATCGTGGGAGTGTTCAGACTTTCATGCTGTCATTTCTCTGGTCCACCGCTTATTCGCTTGGCTGAACAGCAAACCCGGGGATTTGCTGTCACTGTCTGCATCTGATGCCAGTCCAACATAATAAATCTGTGCTGACACGGGCCAAATACTGCAAGCGGGGCAGGGCACTCCGCGTAATGTCACTGCAGAACGATTGGTATCCTTCAATCTGACTGTTTTATTGCATACTGAAATGAAATGAATAGATTCTTTCATTGGCGGCACGGTGGCTTAGTGGTTGGCATGTTCTCCTCTCAGCGCTAGGGATTACCGGTTCGAATCCCCATCTGGGTGGAGTTTCCATTTCCTCCCCGTGTCCGAGTGCGTTTCCTCCGGGTTCTCCGGTTTTCTCCCACAATCCAAAAACATGGATCAAGTCAATTGAGTTCTCCAAATTATAGAGTATAGAGTGTGTCTGTGTGAGTGAGTGTGTGCCCAGTGATAGATTGGCGCCCTGTCCTGGGTGTATCTGACCAGTGCCCGAAATGTTCTCCCCTGGATGAGCTTAAGGAACCCCACCGCGACCCTAAGATAGGATAAAGCGGAAAATAATGGATGGATGGAGATTCTGTGTTCTGATCCCATCATTAAGTTGGGATACATGTCACCTTGGATATATTTTTTCTATCAATGAACTTTCAGTTGTAGGACGGGGTTGAGGTCGGAGTTCAATTGACCAGTCAACATCTTCCACCAAACTCACCCAAACATGCCTCAATGTGCACTGGAGCACAGACATGTTGAAACAGAAAAGGACCTTCCCCAAACTGTTCCTCAAGGTTGGAAGCCTATGTAGAGGCCTGATTTCATAGACCTGTGGAACTGAAACTGAATAAAACACCTAGGTTTAACGGTTAAGAGGTGCGTTCTGATACTTTTCATAATAGGTTAACACAGAATACATACGAATTTGAAATTTCGGATCACAGAGAGCTGGAGTTTTTGGCAACCCATACGAACTGTAAGAACAGAGTTAAATATGTACGAATCTTAAGCCTCGTAGCTGAGAACGTAATTTCTCTAAAGTCTCTGGTTGGTATTTTGGAGTTCATGAAGTAACAGGAGATTTTAAACGAACATCTGCTGCCAAGAAGCACATGGTTGTGGTCGGATCTCCCAGCAGGACAGTGATCCAAAAATTTCAACATTGCCATGTAAGTCCCTCGACCTAATGAGAAAAGTTGGAGTTGAGCAGAATGGAGGAGCCTGCAGGATCTGGAGAGATTCTGTATTTTGGAACAAGACTCTTTGCTCTGCGTTCTCCAAGATTCTCTCAAGCATTAAAGGATTCTGTGTTCTCATGTTGGCATGAGAAATTGTGCATGAGTACCCAACAGGGTCTGCTGATGAATGTGAAGGGGATGTTACTGGAATGACAGTAAAGCTTTATTAGTTATATTATTATGACGAGTTAAAATGAAGAGTTGCTTTAAAACTGCTGTGTCAGCAAGAACTTTTTTGTTTGCGTGTGGGACATACTTAATACTCAGGGGTTTGGGTTGGTGTTAGATAAACACCAGGATCATGGCCAGTGGTGAGAAGAACATGCTCAAGATCAAAACCAACAGGTTATAAATCATATTCAAGGAGAGTATCTTTACACATTATATAGGTTCTTATGATTATGTTGACTCTGCAGCTGTTACGGCTCTACTAAAAGGGGGGGGGGTCCCCATCCAGGGGAGAATGTTTCGGGCGCTGGGCAGATACACCTAGGACAGGGCGCCAATCCATCGCTGGGAACACTCACTCATGCCCAGCGATGGATTGGCGCCCTGTCCTGGGTTTGTCTGCCCGGCGCCGGAGACGTTCTCCCCTGGATGGGCCTGGGGAACCCCACCGCGACCCTAATAGAGGATGAAGCGGGAGATAATGAATGAATGAACACTCACTCACTCATACACACTCTATATGGGGCAATTTGGAGAATTCAATTGACCTTAATCCATGTTTTTGGACTGTGGGAGGAAACCGGAGAACCCGGAAGAAACCCATGTGGACACAGGGAGAACATGGAAACTCCACCCAGATTGGGATTCCAACCGGGAATCCCTAGTGCTGAGAGGAGAATATGCTAAACCACTAAGCCACTTATTTATTTACATTTACATTACATCTAGTCATCACAAGTCATTTTTTATTTTGCATTTTGCATTTTATCATTTATTGGAATTACAATAGGGCCATTGGTTGTCCTGGCGGTGGATGGGAGCCAAGTCTATCGCTTTAAAGTTGGTAAGGAGTGAGAAGATAGGAAGGGAAGGTGGGGGGGGGGGAGTCGAGGGAGAGCGGCAGTGCGCCAATAAGGGTGAGGGAGAGGAGCGTCGCGCTCACACTGACACATGAGGATGAGGAGGAGAGACGCGGCGCTCATCGCTCCGCCGCTCATGGAGGGACATACGGGCACCGAATAACATCCACTTGTCGGCAGAGTCGACGCGTTTCTCGGAGTAATGGGGAACAGCACCCCCAAACCGCTGACAGGTAAGAGCTCTGTCATCACTCGCCATCACACGCGACTTCTGACCAAACTGCGCGCGTGAAAGCGGGGGGGATCGGGGCGCGCGCTTCGGCGAGCGGCGGCCGCGCGTCCCAGTTTCCACGCGTGTGCGTTTGCGCTGTCGACTGCGTGGGAAGCGGAGGATGAGCCTCAGAATCCACTCCAAATGCTCTCAAACAGACGGTTTATGTAAAATGCTAGGTGTGTGTGTGTGTGTGTGTGTGTGTGTGAGGATCCAGATCCGAACCCCAATTCTTAAACGCGTTAGACCGAGACCTCCACGTTCCCCCGTCAGAGAGCACGTGAACTACTAATCACTACTAATAATTCATAAAACACCATTTTTTAAAAGAAGACAACCAAATTAATTTTCATAAACCATTCCATATTAGACTTTAATCACGAAATTCAAAATGATGGTAATTGTACTTGTGTTAAATATTTTTAAAAATAACTTAGTGGCATGGTGGCTTAGTTGTTGGCATGTTCTCTTCTCAGCGCTGGGGAATCCCGGTTTGAATCCCAATCTGGGTGGAGTTTCCATGTCCTCTCCGTGTCAGCGTGGGTTTCCTCCGGGTTCTCTGGTTTCCTCCCACAGTCCAAACAACATGGCTCAAGGTCAATTTAATTCTCCAAATTACCCCATATAGAGTTTGTTTGTGTGAGTGAGTGTGTGCTCGGCGATGGATTGGCACCCTGTCCTGGGTGTGTCTGCCCGGCGCCTGAGACCTTCTCCCCTGGATGGGCATGGGGAACCCCACCACAAAGAGAACTTAGTGATACACAGTTCCCATTTGCACCAAAGGTGTCCTAGGAGCACTTCCTCCATAAGACGTGCAACCTCGATCGTCTCTTTTCACCATCTCACTGACAGAATCCTGCAGGATGGGCTGTACTCGTGATTCCAATTCCCTCTGCCCCCAAGTGCTGACACTTTTGAAGTGCTATCACAGGATGTCAGACAGTGCCGGATCTGTCCGTGGAGCACCCGGTCGGGGCAGAAAGCAAGGCTTAAAACTCAGTCGTGCAGTAGAGCACCAGTGTTTGTGGCACCATGCCAGTCGGGCACTTCCACCCAGCAAGGTTTAATCCTTTGGTGTAACAAAGGAAATGCTAAGGTTCTATTGTATTTCACATCAATACCAGCAGCAAGGTGAGGTGTGTTAAAGTCATGCACATGCTGATTACAGGATATGTTGAGTGTGTGGTATTTTAATTTATTTATAATGTAGTCAGTCCCACTCTGTGGTAATGTCCAATTTTCTGTGAAGTGTCTGTGTGGACATTATAAGGTCAGACACCGATGGCTCGCAATCTTCATCTACATCATCCCAAAGGTGTTGGATAGGGTTGGGGTCCGGGGTTCTGTGCAGACCAGTCAAGTTCTCACACAAAATTCACCCAAACATGAGCAGATGGACTTTGCTTTGTGCATGGCTGCAACAGAACGGGGCCTTCCCCAAACTGTTACCACAAAGTCGGAAGCATGTGCTCATCGAAAATGTACGTCCAGGTGCTTGATTTCCTCCACGTGGAATAATGGGACTAAAAAAAGAGTTCAATCAGGAGAGTCCTAATAAATTTGACAATATAATATGACACTAAACTTTAGGTTTGAAGAACTGCTGAGGTGTTATTATTATTATTATTATTGTAATTCAGTATTTTAAATGAATATGAACTGAACGGTGATCAGAATTGATCTGATGATTCCAGAAACATTTATAGCGCGTGCATCCTGGAACAAAAATGAGCAGCGCGCGCGCTCAGGGAACATTGTAGGTGTTAATGCAATCCCAGGTGTTAACGCCACTCTGGGGATTAGTAAAGGGTCGATTTTGGGAAGGCTCACAATCCGTTTGGTTTTATTCGCATATGAAATGTTTATAATGTTTATAATGTTTATAGGTGAAGCAGAATTTACGAGCCTGCGGTCTGAAGCCATGTGAGCCGTAGCTACAGCTGTGCATGCAGCTCACACAGACCTGGAAAGAAACATGAAAGTCCAAATAGTAAGGGATGATCATAAATTTACGGCTAGGGGCTTACGATTGCAAATCCGAAAGAATTCGCGCATAGCAGCTGAACTGCAGTCTGTGAGCAGTTAGCACTCACGTACGTTTTATGACTTAATCTTATTATTTTGATGCTCCGTTATGGTGCTATGGAAGAAAAGTGTGAGGTTGTGGAAACGGGTTTGAATCCTATTATCAAACGGGTTGCTCCGGTCCCTGAATCTGATTGGCTGAGCCATTTGTCCAGCCGTGACATTTTTGACAATAACACACACCTCTGAGCGCTTCACATTCGTATCAGTGCAGGGTATACAATACATTATTTTCCCGATGATTTTATAAACTGTGTTCTGTAATTTGGACACTAGATGAAAGTGTTTGTTAGAGAAACTGGAAACCTGTTACTCAGCAATCAGTGTTCACTGTAAAACCGGACTGGATTACATCGTGGAAGACCAGATTATTAGCAATTTTGCTTTTAATAAATTCACTGATGAATCAAACCTTGTTTTTTTCTTACAGTGTTTATAAGTGTTTCATAAAAGAAATAAGACACAATTATTGACACTTGTGTATTATTGTAAATAAATTACGGGAAAGAGATTTATTCACAATAATTTCACGCCTTCTCGTACCTCATTATTCTAGTATAAAGGATATATAATCAGTTTTAATGAAAATAAAGCAGTATTATGTATAAACACATGATCCCGTGTATATCGTGCATTATATGTTTCACTAACCTGCTCCCGTCTGACAAACTGAACAGAGATGTTACAAGTAGATCATTAAAATCCTTCTACAGCCAACTCGAGGTAACAGAATGAATGATCACAAACACCCACAGAAATAATAATAATACGCTGTGCTACCTGTGTTTAAAGAGTTTGGATATTTTTAGATATTTCTATTATGCTGGATCTAAAAATACCCGACTCCAGGGTTAAGTCTGCATTTCTTTTCCAAGTTAATGGCCAATGAAAGGCTTTATTTTCGAACATTCAGCTTGTTTGATGTAGGTATGACAATGGTCAGTTACTTCACGGGTGTTTCGCGTGCAGCTGTCCGTGTCTTCATCCATTCATCCACGTTATTGACAGCTATGTGCTGCTGACAGTGCTTAAACTAACATATTTTTAGAATAGCTCTTGTCACAGTCTTGTTTTGTCATTGGTGATTGATCATGTTTGTGTCAAGCACATAAAGTCCTCTTCAGGCACGGCCACTATAAATACCAGGTTAATGGAAATCCCCAATATATATATATATATATATATATATATATATATATATATATATATATATATATATATATATATATATATATATATATATATATATATATATATATATATATACAAAGGTTAATAACAGCACACTTCTGAAATGAGGGCCAGGTAGTGAGTCGGGTCACTATATCCTACATGGTTTAAACTTCTCGTGTTATTTTTAACTCATAAACGAGGTCAGTCAGCAAAACAAAAGCATTGGCATGGACTTGCACGCGACGCCACCTGTTATCGTAAAATAAATACATGTAAGAGAATCCGTAGCTTGGCAACATGTCACACGAACGGGATATTCGTGGAGAGCAGAACCTTTTTGGTACCAAATTTGCAAAAAAACAACATCAGCACCTGCTTCACGAAGCTTCATGAAGCAGGGATAGCTACCGGGGTCTAAAGCACAACAGCACTGGACTTATGGTAAAGAATTTGAAGGTAACCTTTAAATGTAAATAGGCATAGGAGTGCAGACTCGGTGGGCTGTAGATCAAAAGTTTATGGGTTCGAACTCCAGAACTCTGACCGAGGCCCTAAACCTGTTTGGCTCCTGGGGTGCCATGCCATAAGTGACCTGCACTGTGACGTCAACCTTGCAAAAGATAAATTCCTTGCGGATTACGTCAGTGTGTTTATATTAAGCGAATAAGGGCTGTTAAAATGTTTTGGTTAATTCTGTGTAACATGTGCATTGGAATAAATCAGATGAGTTTTCAGATCAGTCAGGGCCGTATAAACTAATTGCACGTTCTTTCGACATCAGTTACCAAGCTTTACTGCTGTGGTTAGATGAAACCAAATATCCAGAAATTCAGCTGAGGTTGTTACAGCAGTAAACTCCGTGTTAACCGTCTTGGTTTCTTATGCAGCGTGGAGATACTGCAGTCCGTTTGTATTCTGAATTTCAACCTGCAATTAGTTTTAATATCCGAGACCAGAAAGCATCTCCACGGTTATCCATTACAGCTCATTGTACACAATCCCCACCCTTCAGTAATCAATTGTGCATGGAGCAATTGCATTTAATAGTGCCCAATGATGTTTGATTTATGAGTCCACAACACACAGAGGACTATTAAGTGACTTACAAAGTACGTGACTGGCAACAGCGCGTTCACAATGATAAGCAGATGTGCATTAAAGGAAATAAAGGGGGAAGACTGAGTTGCCTTTCGGAAAAGCTCGAAGGACGGATCACTCCTGGATAATCGATCATCAGTCAGGAGTCTTTAAATTTGGTTTGATTGGATCTGAGTAAATATGCATGGCTGAGTCCCTGCGCACTGTTATGATAGGTTCTCCTAATACGGTATTATCTCGAAAAAAATGCACAGCTAGCAGTCAGATTGCGGAAAGCTGGAGATAAAATATACAGCAGATTGATGTGTGTTTACTCTGGATGTGAGTGATGTACCCTGATCATATATCTCAATTAAAAAGAAAACCTCAAGTACACTCATTATTTTCCACTTCATCCGTTTGGCTTCCTACAGAAATGTCTATTTAATATCCATTTTCCGTTATCTAATAGGTTATAAATAAGCGAGTATAGTTCCGATTACCTGTAGCCAGCGCTAAAGTATGAGCTTCGGTTCCCGCTCACTTATCATAATTGCCTTTATTTCTGTCTGAATGTTAACAGACTAAAGGGAAACATGGCCAACTTTATTCTACATATACCTGACGCTATCAATACGTATCATACTGCAATTCGTAAAGCTCTATAAGGTATTCCTAAAGCTATATAACATGAGTCAGAAGCCTCTGTTAATGTACATAGATGTTCATAATCACAGTCAGGTGTTATATAATTATGACAGGGCTTCTTATAATATTGGTAGCTCCGGTCCTTAAATCTAATTGGCTGAGCCATTTGTCCAGCCATGACATTATTGACAATAACACAGAACTCTTTGCGCTTCACATTCATATCAATGTGTGATATACAGTACATTATTTATTTCTATAGAATTTTTTTTATAAACTGTGTATTTAATTTGGACACTAGATGGCAGTATTTGATCATTAGAGAAACCGGAATCGTGTTAGTCAGCGATCAGCATACACTTTACAAACCGGACTAGATCAAAATCAAATTATTGACGATTTTTAATAAACATATTTATGGATTTATTTTTTATTATAGTGTGTTGGTAACGTTAATGGTACGAGAGACCATTAACATTAGTTACAGAGGTTAAGTACTTTAACAGAGGTTTTATGATAAGTGTTATAAGACATTATGAATACTTAATAAAGCTTTATGAATGTATTTTTTTATGTATTATGAATACAGAATTCATAGAAAGTGTTCATTGACATTATCTAAGTTCCTAAAACTACACAATAATATTTCAGTATGTTTAAAATGTTGTATATTATACTTTCGGTTGGTTGTGAAATCGGACTGTAGTGTTATATTTCATAACTGGAAATTTAGTTTATGAAAAGCAGCCTGCTTTTGGGGGGTTCCCAATCAAAGGTATCTATTTCGGAAGAGAACCACGAGTTTCCAGTTTCACTCCTTATGATAAGTATGGACAGATAAGGTTTAATGTTCTTAGACGATTCTGCTGGATTGTTTTGTAACTTTTCTAATGGCTCAGCTCAAATCAGCGAGTTTCGTATCAAGCCACATGACCGCTCTAATGTAAACACCGTGTGTCACCCCCTCCGTGAACCGAAATATTGAGCAATCAGCTTTATTTCAGTTTCATTTGCACACTGAGCACATTCATGGCTTTAGAACCCGCACGCTTTGCCAGGTCCCTTTTTTTTCCTCCCAACAAAGATCCCATCCAAATCAAAATCACGGTCTTAAAGCCGCATTAAGTACATTTAAAATCTGGCCTTCAAACTGCAGAGTAATTATTTCACATTCATTGTTACTGTAACGGCTACGTTTAACCAGATGTTTTTAATGCTTCATTTCATATCAGTTCAAAAGTGAAGGAGGTAACAGATTGGGGGTCGGGAAATTAGCAAGAGGTAATAAAATGGACCTCTGAGATTTGAACTCCCCGTGTCCGCATGGGTTTCCTCAGGGTTCTCCAGTTTCCTCCCATGGTCCAAAAACAAGGATCAAGTAAATTGAGTTCACGCGACCTTAATATAGGATAAAGCGGAAGATAATGGATGGATGGAATATCTTTTTTTTTGCCATGAAGTTTTGGTGTTATAACTCAGTGCACTTATGTTAACGTTTTCAGTATTATGGAATGCTTTTATGGTCCTGAATAGGACTGCTAGGTTTCACTTTGCATTTTAACGTGAGCGGCTCTGACGCTCTCGCGGGGCTGAGATGAAAGCACATGTGGTAGGTGCACTTGAGCGATGCTGCTGAACTGGACTGTTGCATTGCCGTCTGCCACATTGCCGATTTGCTATCACAACAGGCAGATCTAAATTTGGAAGCTGAGCAAAACCGTGCTCTGTTTCACAAGTGCAGTTCAAGACTCTCGCCTTGCTTTAGCCTGTACACAGAGTGGCGGAAAAGGTTCTGAGATCAAACAGCTCGCGAGGGGGCGAATGTTTTTCTTGGGCCTTGCACCTCGCATCTATTTATATAATAAACCTTTGGTCTTCAGTTCATGTTCGGTGGTCAGCGAGCTTCACTAAATGTGCAGGGGAATATTAATAAACCTAAATGATCTCTGGTAATGTGAAATAATACCAACGCTTTAAATCTAAGATATAAAAATAAGATCACAGCACTGTTGTTGAACCTCCTTTATCAGGTAGGGAATGAAAACGTACCAATCTGCTCTAGGTTCTGTTCATTTCAGGCTCTTGTGACTGTGTTCCAGTGCACTTTGCTGATTCATGCAGATCCCTGACCTTAACACCAACCAACACCGTTAGAACTAAAACCAAAATGACAAGCCAGACATCCAACCTCAGAATCTGACCTCACAAAATTTCAACATCTTGCAGTCAGGACATACAGAGCTGATCCTGATTAATAACTGATTCATGCTCATAAGTATAAACATAACACGATCGTTACAGAATCTGTATTTGATCACATTAATTATATTGAGCACATGACCGCAAAGTGTCATATGTCATGCAAGCGACATGCTTTTAATGTTCTGCGTGATTTAGATGTTTCAAATGACAGCAATGGCTTACGGATTAGTGTCAGATATCGGCCCTGAACTCTGAGCAGCGAAAAGCACAGTGCACTGGACTTCAGCGCTGACTCAGCATGGGATTGGGGCATTTTATTAAAGATAAGATAATGTGATTGTGATTGGTGTGGACCTCCACATGGGTGTTCTAATTCATAGAAGCGTTGATGATATTACAATTTGTGATGCTTCCCAAATGACCTGGCACTGATTATTGATGATGAAAATCACACTGGGGTCCTGTAGCTAATATAACGTTAAGTTTACTACACGGTATAAACCATCGGGGCCCTTGTGGGGCCCAGCTGTGTAAGAGTGTTTTGTGCGCTCGGCAGATACACCCACTACAGGACAACAATCCACCGCTGGGCAAACACTGACACACCCAAGCACACAAAGACTATATAGGGGCAATTCAATGCAGCTAGTTCACCTTGAATCCAAGTTTTTGTATCGTGGAAAGAAGCCAGGGACCCTGGAGACAGCCCACGCGGACACAAAGCGAACATGAAAACGCCACCTAGATTGGGATTCGAACCCGGATCCCTAGCGCTGAGGGGAAGACATGCTAACCACTACACCACCGTTGGTGCCTGCCAATATACTGTACTATAAACACAATACGAACAAAAGCATTACAACATGTTTTCTAGATTTTGGGGACGTGTCGTTGGGAATGTTTGCCCGAGTTCTAGAACGCAGACTGTAAGTAGCCCGGGACCACTTCTGACCCTCATGAACAGGGGTGCTCAATACGTCGATCACGGTCGATCGCGAAGGGGTGTCAGGTCAATCGCAATGGAGGTTTGAGAAAAAAAATCACATATCAGCGCTTTTATTTACAGCACAGTATCGGAAGCGCTTATACACACACCCCCCCCGTCTCTCTCGCTGTTCCAAAAACCGGCACGTGGCCACGCCTCCGCGCTTAAATTCGAAGCACTGCCTCGAGAATCCACATTAGATTAGTTTCTGTTTGTTTTGCTCTTTATTTGACTGAGAGGAGTGAAGGATTTCGCTCCAAAATAACTAAAATACCACTTTCATTTAGAGTGGGAGGATGAACATTTTTTTGCAATGTCAAACTCAAAATGCCTTTGCTTGATTTGCCAAGTAGCCATTGCACTTCCATTGTATTTGGTCGTTTGGTTGTACTTAAACCAAGTTTTCGCCATGCTATATGAAGCCGTCTTTTCTATGCTGATTCGATAATACTAACATCCATCTATCCATCCATTATCTTCCGCTTTATCCTCTATTAGGATTGCGGGGGGGGTCCCCATCCAGGGGAGAGGGTCTCAGGCGCTGGGCAGATGCACCCAGGACAGGGGGGCAATCTATCACTGGACACACACCTACACACACATTCTATATGGGGGCAATTTGTAAAAAATTAAATCGACTTGATCCATTTTTTTGGACTGTGGGAGAGAACTGGAGAAAACCCACGCGGACACATGGAGAACATGGAAACTCCACCCAGATTGGGATTCGAACCGGGAATCCCTAGCGCTGAGAGGAGAACGTGCTAACCACTAAGCCAACGTGCCGCCCCCCAATACTAACATGATGTGTGTAAACAGGTTTCAATATAAAAGCCTAAGAAAAATTATTAACCCTGGTAGATCTCGATGACCTGTCCAATGGAAAAGTAGATCTTGGGCCAGAGAAGTGCGGGCACCCCTGCTCTAGAACATAAAGGACCTTGTTGTTGATAAATATTTCAGCGTGCTGTACATCTTTGTTCAAGACGAGCGTAACTCGCCATGCTAAAAGTGTTGCTCAACCGTCGCTCACATGACACATTGTTCCTCGAGACACACCCAGCGTGGACTGAATGTTCTCCGGTGGAAAACCGGCCTGACCCGTGTTCGTTCTCACAGCAGGCCGTGTGGCTGTTTCATGGGGATTTACTGCCTGTGTTGACTTGCGCTGTTTTGATGGGGGCGTTATTCGGGAGCCGTGTCAGCGCCGTCACGGTCACGTCCTTTTCACCGTTGTCACTGGTGTGTCATCGTTAGCGAGGCTTCTGTGTGGAAGTCACGGTCGTGTCCACCGCAGAATCCCTTCCTCGTGCTCCTCGGCGGAGTGAAATAGTTTGGGTATATTTAACTAGCCGGCATTAGCAGATGTGTGGGATGTCGGAGTGGGCGAGACACTGTGGGAACTGTTTACAGGAATAAAGTCCTTTAAAAACAATACAGTGTATTTCAGTGTGGGAACGTGCCCCGAAAGGTCTGGATTTTAATAATTGTCGTCTGACTCATCGTGAACTCCGCGTTTCTCTGAGGAGCAGCTGTTGATTCTTGCAGCTTACATTCTGTCTGTTTAATCCAAACACTGAGCTCCATTCTTCGGTTCTGGCGTTGAACTCACACATTTGATATGATATTAATACAACGTATCGCCTTACAGGATGAGTTTTGCTCTGTCGTCACTTAGTGGGAGTAAATCATACCGTATGCACTTTAATTTGTGTAATAATAATGATTTGGTTGTACGTTCACAGAACTATATGCATATATAGTAAAGCCATAAGGTACGAGAGGGCATGGCATT
This sequence comes from Corydoras maculifer, assembly GCA_019802435.1. Lineage (NCBI taxonomy): Eukaryota > Metazoa > Chordata > Actinopteri > Siluriformes > Callichthyidae > Corydoras > Corydoras maculifer. The sequence continues at coordinate 699,820 of JAFMOD010000556.1, read as the reverse complement.
ATTGTGATTAAATCCCATAAAGAGGTGTTATTAGTCCAGACGCATAGCATAGTACAGTTACACGTCTTTCTCATAATTTATTCACATTAATACACAACCTCCGGTGTCTTAATGCTTTTATAAAACATATACAAACACCCTATAATGTGTTTTGCTGAACCTATGGCTCAGCCAATCAGATTTAAGCACCTGAACTACCCGCTTTATATATATATATTAGTATATTTATTAGTAATTAATTAATTAATATATAGATACGTTTTAGAATTACAGGCCATTATTTTCTCAACATTTTTTGTAAGTCCCTCTCACGTTCTCTAATGATCCGGAACCGAGCAGATGTGATTTGGGTGGTGTATGATTATTAGCACTGCAGTGTCCCTGACATAATGATGGTGGTGTTGGTGTTTGTTGGTGTGTATTGTGCTGATTGGATCAGACACAGCAGTGCTGCTGGAGATTTTAAACATTGTGTGCTCTAAACTCCATGGATGTTAAAAAAGAGACAGTCATCACTAATTAATTAATAAACCATTAGAGATCGATAATGAGTCTGCTGTTGATCTGAAATCTGTACAGCTCTATGCACTGAAACGTTACTGTTAAAATCTGAAGTTGTGCATTTTTTTTACAGCAGAAGCAAGCCTGCAACACCGCCAAGTGGCCAGCCGCCAGTACTACATCCTTCCTCATGGCACCGTGGAGAGAAGGACGTCCTCACTGGCCGTTAACCTAGAATCGCCACGCTTCCACCCCAACGCCAAGGGCAAAAACATCCGGCTGGATGCCCAGCTGCGCCGGGCCACGCGCAAGAACAGCTTCTGCCATGGCCTGACGTTCAGCCAGAGGCCCGTGCGTCTGTATGAGCAGGTGCGCCTGCGCCTGTCCGGCGTGCACTCGGGCTGGAGCGGGGCACTGCGCTTCGGCTTTACCAGCCTGGACCCGGGTGAGCTCGCCACGTCGGAGATCCCCAAATATGCCTGTCCCGACCTGGTGGCGCGGCCTGGCTACTGGGCCAAAGCCTTGCCCGAAAGGCTCGCAACGCGGGACAACGTGCTGGCGTTCTGGGCCGACCGCCATGGCCGTGTGTTCTACACTGTAAACGACGGGGAGCCCGTGCTCTTCCACTGCGGTCTGAGTGCCACACGCCCACTCTGGGCCATCATTGATATCTACGGCATCACACAGGAGGTCACGCTGCTCGGTGAGTTCGGCGGGAAGTTCGCAATGAAAAATTGGCGTCACTTTGATCTCGTGTTCGGGTGCCAGAGGAAAAGAGCTCATCATGACAGAGGCAGGGTCTTTAGTCACTATCACACTCTGACAGACAGATGACTTAATGTGTGTGTGGCTGGGAATCAACACACACACACATACGCACACATAAACACACAGAGTGTTGGAGGCCCAGAGTCTCGTCAACAACCCGATACAAACCAGTAGCTCACCCTGCCTTACTCACTCCTCCACTCCACAGCAGTATCTTCTGCCTGACGGTCACCGTGCCCATATTCGGTAAGAGCGGGAGCGGATCCCGTGAGAGAGGATGGCGGCGTTACACAACAGCCGAGACTGATATTCACCGAGGCCAAAAGTCTGGCAGCGGAGCAAAAGCAGATCCACACAAATGTTGTGTCTGAATGCCTCCGAAGGCGAAACCTCGTCAGCATGTCTGATTTCTTCAATCAGTCTCATGGAAAGCAGGTGAAAGGGATGAGAGGTAGCTACTGATTAGAGCTCTTTAAGTGCTCTGCTGCGGAAAAGGCAACCAACGTCATGCCAGTAAACACGCTCGGCGGGGCTTAAAACCTTCGCTAACTAACGCAAAATGAAATAAATTAGAACCCCAGTTCACATCGAGATCAAAATATTAATGATAATAATGTCAAGTCAAAAAAAATACTGCCCTTAAGAGAGTTTAGCCTATCCCAGCACGGGTTTATTAGTTTATTTATCCTATAAAGGGTGGGGAAGCGCACACACACACACATATTGCCAGTTGACATCCTAGCATGTCTGCTGGAATAAGCTATAGAACAAAAAACACCCACACATACGGAGAACATGCAAACTCCATGCAGGAAATACTGTCCTGCCAAGGTCTTCTTGATATAGTTGTGTGCAGCTATAACAGTGTCCACTCTGCGTATAGGGGCAAATATGTTTAAGATCAGGGCTGATTACCTTTATGAATTTGTGCACTAATTGGGGAACAAAGAAGGGCCTTCCCCAAACTATTCCCAAGATAGAAGCATAGTCTAAATTACATGAAAAGGTCCTTGATTTAATTTGTTCTATTATCTTTGGCCATGAGACTGAATAAAACACCAGAATTAAATAATTAGAAAGTGTTTTGAATAACATTTAACTGCCTGCTGTAAGGTTTGTATCTGGCGCCATCTGGCGGTAAACTCTGTAATCACAGAATCAGGTGCGTTATTTATTCATACTGTCACAGGTCTGTGAAGACAAACATATTGGATAATTGTATGTTCTTAAATTTGTGGGAACAATTAAGGAAAGTTCTTTATGTTAATGTTCAGTATAATGATGAATCTTAATCTTTATCTTAATTATTTTTCAGAAAGCACATTTGCTGATAGCACAAGTTGCTTGAGTGTGACACGCCTCAGTGCCTATCTGCCGCCAAGCAATCACGATTCGGCCAACTACAGCAACAACCAGCTAGAGAACAACCACGCTGCCAAGATGGCTGCCCTTCAGCTCAGCGGCTCCAGCCAGCTGAGCCCGTGCTGCTCCTCCTCCTCTTCCTCCAACTCGTTCTCCTTCAGCTCGCAGAGACCCAGCCGCAGTTTTCCTTCTCCCCTCGACGCCGACCTGCGCTTCCACCCCGTGCGCGGCAACGACATGCTCCTCTCTGGTGACCGCACCATGGCCTGCGTCCACTCCTCGGAAGGGGTCAAGACGTTAGTGTTCAGCGACAGACCCGTGCGCCACGGAGAGACACTGTTCGTGGAGGTGGGTCACATGGGACCCTCTTGCCTGGGAATGCTGATATTTGGCATGACCTCCTGCGACCCCAGCTCGCTGCATGCCGCCGAGCTGCCCGTCGAGCCCGACGCGCTCCTGGACCGCAAGGAGTATTGGGTGCTTCACCACGGATTCCCACCGCCCGCATCTGGAGATGTTCTCAGCTTCACGCTGCTGCCCGATGGAGAGGTGCATCATGGGACGAACGGAGTGGCGCGCGGACGCGTGCTGTGCGTGGACTCTACTCAGGCGCTCTGGGCCTTCTTTGCCCTGCGAGGTGCAATTAATCGACTCAGGATACTCGGTGAGTTCTGTCTGATGTCAGAGCTCAATTCCTAAATCATAAATTCTTTAAAGTTACATTACATTTGGTCTTTTATTAGACACTTTTATCCAAAGCGACTTACAAGGTGAGCACAGGATTCATCACAACATCCCTGGAGCAATGAGGGTTAAGGGTCTTGCTCAAGGACCCACACTGGTAACTTTACTGTACCTGGGATTTGAACCTCCAACCTTCAGATTGATAGCCCAACACCCTAATCACTGAGCTACCATGCCCTGCGTGGTACACAGACAACCAGCACTTTTTAAATTTACTTTCATGCTTGACAAAATGACAAAACGTAGTGATAACATAAACACAGGGAGAACATGCAAACACCACACGGAAAGGTCTGTCCAGCCCACCAAGCAAAGCCAGAAGCACTAAACACTCACACTGTACACAGAACTCAGTATGTGGCTCCTTTGATCCTCGTTTGATTGTATTAGAAACAATGTAACTGTTCAGATCAATTAAAAATGCAGACGTCACAGGGTTTCAGTCCCAGACTGAAGGTTCTAATGTTCTGATGTTGGGTCTCTAAAAAACTTCGTTTGAAATAAAAGAGAATGCAAAAATGCTTCTATCTTATCAGACGTCGAGTGAAACTGTCTTTTTTTTCCTCTCAGGAACGCTGCAGACGAGTCCCTCCACCTCCCCCTCTGTATCACGAGGAACGGTGTCTGACGACAGCGACTCCGATCTGACCTTCAGTGTCAACCGATCCTCGTCTGCCTCCGAGTCCTCACTAGGTGAGTCCCACGTTTTTTTCTTTATGAGTTCTAAGTTCTCGTATCTGTCGTTTCATTTTTGTAATATAAATCCATATCTGGCTTTGAGTTCACTTCCAAAGTTTGCTTAGGTTCCAGTAAAGACCTTTATAATGAAGCAATAAGGTACAAGAGGGCGTGGCACTGCTGTGAATAAATCACGAGACAGAGCTGTTGTTAGGTCAGACACTACACCTCTTTCCTGTGATTTATTCACAATGATACACAACCTCAAGTGTCTTATTTCTTTTTTAAAACGTTTACAAACACTATAATTTGTTTGTTTGTTCGTTTATTGAAAACTAATTTGTTAATAAAAATGTTTTTCACAGTGAAAAATGACTTTGAGTTTCTCTAACGAACAAATTCTGCCATCTAATGCAAAATTACAGAAAACTTCGGGACAATAATGTATTGTATTTCAGGCATTGATACAAATGTGAAGCGGTCAGAGGTGTGTGTTATTGTTAATAATGTCACAGCTGGACAAATGGCTCAGCCAATCAGATTTAAGGAGCAGAACTACCAGTTTTATAAGTTAAGTTAATGCTTAAGTCTGATTGTAGTTTGTGTTGTTTGTAACTCTCGACAGTGACGGCCCCCAGCTCTCCACTCAGCCCCCCGGTGTCGCCCAGCCTGTCGTTCCCCGAGACGCCGCTACAGAGCAGTAAGAGTGGCGAATGCACCGTGTGCTTCGATCAGGAGGTGGACACAGTTATTTACACCTGCGGACACATGTGTCTATGTCACGACTGTGGACTCAAACTGAAGAAGCAGATCAACGCTTGCTGTCCAATCTGCCGCAGAGCGATCAAAGACGTGATCAAGACCTATAGGCCGTAAACTCGGATTATTGGCGCCGCTAGAGTGAATATTTCAGGACTGCCACGGGGCTTTCGTAGCAGAACCTCTGTCCTGCCCAACGGCTCTCAAACCGCAGGCGGACGACGAGGTCCATCTGAAGCTTGCGCAGATATTTCAGTGCCTTTGACGTTTGTCTCAACAGCCCGACAATCAGATTTAATACATTTTGTACAGACGTATGGAATACAGGACTTAAATCTGAATCGTGATGCTTGGCTTCAGTGAATCATGACTCTGTGATGATGTGTTAAATGTGTGTGACCCTGTGTTGTGTGAACAAGATGATAACAAACTTTAAATGTGTTGTGAGTGATACCTTAGTGCACTTGACGGAGACAAGGCTGAGTTCGCGGAACTCGTCAACGAGCCGAAATCTGAGGCGTTTCTCTATCAACGACTACAGGAACTAAGAAAAACAAGACGAAACTATTTTTTGTAAAGTGTGTCGATTTTTATGGCTGTGTTTTGTTCGTGTGTTGAGAACATACATATTAACTTCTTTCTAAAAATTAAAAAAGGGGAAATTTAAAGAATTTTATTTTAATAATAAAACCATGTTAGCTCAGTGATACCCGACCCCAAATATAGTTTTAAGCAAATGTTTAGGACTCTGGTATTGAATAAAGTGTTTGATCTACATCCAGACCATAACAGGGCTGTTTTCACGTCTTTATTACACTTTTCTTGGCTGTGTTAGCTTTAAAGAGCTTCCGATATTATATTTATCTCATTATCTTCTGCTTATTCCTCTATTAGGGTCGAGGGGGGGTGCCAATCTATCACTGGGCACTCACACTATAAAGGGGCAAAAAAGGTTTGGAATTTAGACCTGGATGCCCCACGCTGAGAGGCAGAGAAGCCACCGTGCAATTCTTTAAAGTAATAGAGACCTTTGATCGGACACACCTAATCCATATCAGGGTGGTGAAAATTACACAAACGATAATAAACATTATGCTTAATGCCTGTGATTATGACTCAGTGTAGCTGTAGCCTTGTTTCAACAACCTACAAGATACAGCAATAGAACCTGAACCCCTTCATCACAATTTAAGCCCGAAGCTTCAATTCGGTGATACATTCAGGTTCTCAGTGTATTTCATATTTTTATTTAGAACTAATTTGGATGTAAAAGGCAGATTATTTAGAGAAAACGATTCAGAGATGAAATTCTGACGATATAAAACAAACAGACATAAACAATACATATTCTGATTTATTAAAGTGGAGTCGTAGTTTTAATATTTGGACAGATGAGGTCATACAAAAATGATTAACTGTGATTTAGAAACTACAACACTGACATTGGGAATAAGAACACATATCAAACTAAAACCATACGGAAATAAAACCAAATTTTAAAAAAAATGTAAAAGTAAGAAAGTCATTTTTTCAGTTGCATCACCAACAGAGGAAGCCGCTGGCCTCAACATGGACTTCTCCTTAGGATGAAAGTGTTGTGTTTATTTTCCCTGTAAATAAAAGAGAAAGTTGTGAGTTTACACCTGATGCTCTGGATTTATAAACCCAATCATTTACCTTTAATAATGATAACAGAATGCACAGAGGTCCTTTTAAGGGAGGCAGGATTTTGTTCTGCTTGGGGTAATCCAGCACTGTACCCCGGTCAGGGGCATAAAGTCTGGAGCAGAACAAAACCCAGCCGTCCCAAGAGACAAGGCTGAGAACTGGAGGAATCAATGGCTGACTCACAACACACTCAGGCAGAACATGCACTCGTTGGAATAGGTCGTCCCGTCAGTGCTGCACACAGGCTCGTACTCTCGCGTGCATATCGGCAATTTGAACTTCTCACAGTTGACCTGTAATTAGGTAGGTAATTATTCACTGGACACTGCAGTCAGACATTTTAAACATGAGCCATGTGCCCCACTCACCCCGACTGGAGCTGGCCTGGCCAACACTGTAAGACACAAACAGCATGTCTGATTATTATGATCAGAAATCAAAGTTATAGCAGTATTATTGATTCATTCTGGTGAATTTTTCTTTCCCTAATACTCAGTTTCTTAATTACCTTGTAATTGTAAACAACTAAAACCATTTCTGCATTTCTGTCTAACTCATAAATGTTTTGGATCGTATAAAACTGTACTATATAAAGACATATAACATTTATTTTTATTTTTTCAAATTTTATGGAATCTGCAAACAATTTCAAACGTTTTCTGTTATATGTGTGACAACTTTAACATTATTGTTTATACTTTTATAATAGTTTGAAGTCGAATAATGAAGAACAATATAAGCATTTTAAGATAATGTGTAAATCAACCGCGTGCTGAACTTGAGGGATGAGTCAGACTCGTCAGAAGCATTTAAGGAAAACAACTTCAGTACGCAGATCAGATAAAGAGACGAAACTCCTACATGCGTTCACATTCAGACCGATTTAACAAACAAATTAAAATAAATAGACAATAAATAAAGAAACACTGGGACTCACCTGCCGCAGAGAGGAGGAGCAGAACGACCCGCAGGAGCATGATGAGCGGATTCAGTCGCAGGAGATCCAGCTGAGCAACGGAAACAATGAGCGGCTGCTCCCGTGTGAGCGGCGTTTTATAGCACTACTGCTGCACGACCACCAGGCGGCGCTTCGAGCACTTATACGCACTTTTGAAAAAAGCGGAGATGTTTCTTGATATAAAATTTATTTGGATTAATAAATTAACCGTGATAAAACCGGGTGTTTCTTTAAATACTCTGTTAGCCCTATTTACTGTGTTCACTTATTATCAGGAATCCAACAGAACAGGGCTGATTATTCGGCTGATTATTTTTGGGATGGTATCTGTTATGTTGAACAGTGTGTATTAATTATCCTCTAATCATACAGATGGACAGCGGTGTGTTACTGTAGAACCACAAAGTTTATATCTATAATAGGTGAATAAAATAAACAATAAGTGTAAACGAAATGATGTGAATAAATAAAGTAAGCACTGCGTTTAGGAGACTTGTTCTTTATGACAGGCTAGCTTATCAGCTCCTATCAATAAACCAGTAAAGCATGATTTATAACTTTAAATTTCCCCATGTGTGAAGAACATCTGTGTGTACACAAGTCAAAGTCTAAATACACGATACGACTGACATATGTTTATGTACTGTATGTTTATATTCATTCATTCATTATCTCCCGCTTTATCCTCTATTAGGGTCGCGGTGGGGTTCCCCATGCCCATCCAGGGGAGAACGTCTCGGGCGCTGGGCAGAAAGACCCAGGACGGGGCGCCAATCCATCGCTGGGCATATGTTTATATTGTATTTGCAAAATGTTTGCAAATACAGAATATAATACAAAAATACAGAAATAATTCGCGATGTATAAAGACGTGTTGAAATTTTCTCAGTTAAAAAAAAATAAAATAAACTGGGAATAGACTTTATAAACAAACAATTATATAAAAAAAGAAGAGTTGTGATTATTATTATTATTATTATTATTATTATTATTATTATTATTATTATTATATTCAAGGCTTGGTTTACTGCGGACAAATAAATAAATATAACAGTATTATTATTTCCCATGTATGGAAGCCCATTTCCGCCACTAAAAAGAAAAAAGAAAGCCAAAAGCATTTATCTCAATATTCTGATATTAAAAGTCGGAGAAAAATGCAGAACACTGAGATAATTGCGTTTTTCTCTTAATCGACTTCCATATTTATGATATAACACACTAAACAACATAAAAATATAACAGAAGCTCTACAGCACAGTATGAAGAATGTGTCGTCCTGACTTTTATTTTGAAGTGCGATGGCAGTTATGGAATACACAAGCTGGGAAGCCGCTGTGAAATTTGCTGAAATGTTTTCGTGTTAAAATGCCGGATTTGATTAGGATGTGCTGATCGTGGATGGTGAGTCGGTGTTTTTACAGACTTGGTGATTGTTAGACATTTATTTCAGTCTCTAGTGTTTGATATGAAACAAAAGGTCTCACACTATTTGTGAAATAAAGAGCGAGGAGAAGTAAAAAATAAAATTCTATAAACAATAAAAGGCCTTTGATCCCTTGGTGGGGATTGTAAATTAAAAATAGTAGGCTCGATGTTGTTTAACTTCAATGCTATAAAGAGCGAAGCAGGGTTCTGATTGGTTTAAATCATTTTTAGTATTTATTTTTCTCCCATGTTTCCATGGTCTGCTAAGGTCGCAGTTCCTTCTGCAGATCTTCGCAAAAGTTTTATGAAGGCGACGATGCTGTGTGTTCTCTGCACGGTTCTGCATCTAAAGGCTGGTTCTCTTTACGGCTGGTCATGACAAAAGTGGGATCTGATTCAAAAGCTGCACGAAGCCGATGAAGGTACTGATTAATATACTGAATTTAGTGAGTTTGTTGTGTAAGAACCTGATTGGCCTCCATAGAATTCTGATCTCAACCTCATCAAACTGCTTTGGAATCAACTAGAACAGAGATTCTGTGTGGCTCCCTCATCCAGCATCAGTGTCTGACCCCCCCCTAAATCCCTCCCCACACACCTAAATTGGGACCAACTTAGAAAGGGTTGGTGTGAAGGTTCCTGTAGGTGTAATGTCGTGGAGTCCCAATGTTTTTGTCTATTGAAGGTGGTTTATGTAAATGTAAAGAATAACTTCTAATTAATAAAAACTTTAAAATGGGTTTGACATTTTGCCCATTTCCCCGCTCTTTTGTAGAAGAGCTCACGTTTGGGGGAGCCCTCACGGCTTTTTGGAAGACAATGGACCAGGAGAAACGGGATAAGTTGTCTGAGCTGGTGGAGGAGTTAAGCACATCTGGAGAACCGCAGCTCAATCAACAAAAGATGAAGGAAGTCAAACAGATTTGCAGGTCTGAGCGGACTGAACATCATGCCTTATTTAAAGCCTCGCTGTTCTGTTATCTCGGACGGATTCTTAACCTCACGTTGTTTTTTTTTTTTTTCTGTAGAATTTCCAATGACTACATTGACCACTTCTATTACCTTGTCATGACTCAGCTAAAGCAGGAGCATGCGGAGATCCGTCATTCCGCGTTTCAGATGGCGACCGAGCTCTTTAGCCGATCTCATCACTTCAGAGTTCTTCTAGTCACAAACTTGCAGGAGTTCCTGGAACTAACGGTGGAGACTGACGTTGATCAGCCGCTGCCTCCACCCAAAGAGGTGGCCAAGAAGCTGAAGTTGCAGGCCATTCGGACTGTGCAGGACTGGCAGGCCAAATATGGAGACGCCTATAAGAAGCTGGCTCTGGGCTACCACTTTCTGAAGCAAGTTAAAAAGGCAGGCTGTTCCATTTAATATTAATTTGCTGCAGGTCTAAATGGGCTTTGTGTGAGTTTGTCTATGATGGACTGGAACCTTCATAGTTCAACCTTCAGAGCGTCTTAGACTTCTGCCCAATGAGGATTGGGATAATCCCCGCGACCATAGTTACGATACAGTTTACTAAAGTAAAATGTTTAATGAAGATTAGACCTCACTCTGACCAAAGCTACTAAAAAGCACATCTGGTTCTGTACATTATAAATTATCCATCCATCCATTATCTGCTGCTTTATCCTCTACTAGTGTCGTGGGGTGGTTCCCCATGCCCATCCAGGGGAGAATATTTCGGCCGCTGGGCAGATACACCCAGGACAGGGCAACAATCTATCGCTGGGCACACACTCACTCACACAAACACACTCTATATGGGGCAATATGGGAAGAATTCAATTGACCTAGAGAACCCAAAGGAAACCCACGCAGACACGGGGAGAACATGGAAACTCCAGATTGGGAATTTCAAACCGGGAATTTCCAGCGCTGAGAGGAGAACATGCTAAACCACTAAGTCACCGTGCCAACATTATTTTTTATTAATATTTTCCTTTCTGATATCTATTTCCAGGTGGATTTTCAGGATGTGGAGGCGAGAACGCTGGCGGAGCGGAAACGGCAGGAGGAAAAACAGCAGAGACTGGAGAGGATTTATAAAGACAAACTTGAAAAGGCCAAGCAGGAGATGGAGGGTACGATCGGACACTCTCATACTGTATCACTAATCATCACACACCGAATCAAACACTCACTCAGCCTCTCTCGTCTCTCTCCCCATCTGTAGGAATGATTGCAGATATTGAGGAATCTCTGACTGAGATGAACAGCTGCATGACTCTGATAATGCCCGACCACTTTAATCTCTTCAGCGACGCGTACGCCGCCGGCGACAAACCCATCAGCATGTCTGCTGACCCTCAGCAGGATGAGGATGAAGAACCATGCTGCAGCAAAGACCTGCACAGGAAGAGTGGAGGGGTGATGGAAGGAACTAAAGGTGACAAGCAGAAAGAGGAAACCAGCGAGGAGAGTGAGACTGAGGGAAATGAGAATGGAGACGCATTTATTCGCAGCACCGGGTTGATGTCACATACGTACCGGCTCGACCTGAATATATCCACGGGTTCGACTGTTAGACTTTTTATTTATTTTATTTTATTTATGTATGTACAATCTGTTTAAAGATATCGTACAATTATAAATTTCTCTGTCTACAGAACTGAACGTCAAGGAGACGGAGGACAACGAAGCGATCGTAAACAATATCAAAGATCTGCACAGAATTATTGAGAGCAAACACCTGCCCGTGGTGGATTCCTGGATCCAGGTAACCAGTAACGCATGGAACTAAATACTGTTAATAAAAAAATTAATAACCTTAGAACATTGTTAATGGACGGCACGGCAGTGTAGTGGTTAGCACTTTCTCAGCGCTGGGGATTTTGGGTTTAAATCCCGATCTGGCTGGAGTTTCCATATTCTAGTGTCCGTGTGAGTTTCCTTCGGGTTCTCCGTTTTTTTCCCATAGTCCAAAAACATGTATTCAAGGTAGATTGAATGCTCTAAATTGCCCCTTATAGTCTGTGTGAGTAAGTGTGTGCCCAGTGACATATTGGCACCCTGTCCTTTGTGTATCTGCCCAGCGCTCGAACGTTCTCCCTTGTATGGGCATAGGGAACCCCCTTCCCTGTGGCCCTCTCCCTCTCTCTTTATATATATAAATGAGAACTTTCATGAGTTATTCTTCTTTTAAAAAACCATTTTATTGGCCAAAAAGAAAGAAAATCTTTATAGAAATCTAACTGAAAGTGATTTTCAGGTTTTTACAAAGGTTGGCGTGGAGGAACAGCTAATGAGACGAGCCACGGAGCTGAAGAAGTCACTAATGAACGCTTTGCGAAAACATGACGAGCTTCATATAGACTACAAAACCAGGAGACGACGAGTGGTAAGTCCTTATGATTTTGTTTGATCTGATTGTACACGCACCGTTCAGTAAAAATGTATGATTTCAACTTATGCTCTGTCTTTATTTTATATTTAAACTTGCAGATCGAGTTACTGTTTAAAAAGATCATAGTGTGTCATAGATATAACGAAGTCAGTAACATAACTTTAATATTACACTCTCAAGTGTAAGAGCGCTCAGTTCTCGAAATTCACCACAAGAGGGCGGCATTTCACAACTCAAACAATGCGCTCTACAGTACAGGAATGCACATCCTATATATGTATTTTCAATAAAGGTTTACGATAAAGCTATAATCTATAATTCACCCTAACACTTTCCTATATCAGATACACACAGTGCGGTGAAGCCATTCACACAATCATAGCTGCTCTTTACTGTTTTTCATCCACAGAACGTTTATATGGTAATAAATTCTGAAAATGCCACATTTGTGGAACATGAGCGCTGAGACTTTTTACTGGACGTATTATTCAAGAACGCTTTATGTGAAATTTTAAGCGGCGGCTTGAATTGTCGTAACTTCAGAATAGCATCAGGAGTCCCAGCAGCACGTGAACGTTCTGATGATATTACAGAACCGTGATGCAGACTGGGACCTCGCCGTCCTGAGACATCATTTTGACGCATGAGCTCTGGCTTTAACTGGTTAAAAAACACAGAGACGGGCGGAGAGAGTGGCGCAGGGTGACAGTGACAAAGCGCCGTTGCTCAACTTGTACGGCTTTATCACTGTCAGCGACCATTTCCATGCAAAAAGCCAACAGTGTGATAAAGAAACAACGTAAAGCTCTTTATCATAATTAGTTTTTCCTCTTTTCCCCTAAAAGGATTCGATTACTTTATTTGTCTTATCAGAGTCCTGACACGGATAGAATTTCCCCCCCCTTTTTGGTGGACTGTTATGCGCTAAAGATTATAAGTCTATAAATTTTTTTTTTTTTAAATATGTACAAGGGACATACTGTTTATTTAATGAATTTTGGTGTATTATTCTGTTCCACTGCCGCAGTTATATAAAATCAAGCGCCTGCCCATATGCATTTCAACTTTGCCATATGCGCTATTCGATCCATATTTGATCCATATGCCAACGACTTTGTAGGAACATGAATAAGAACTTAAATGGCCGGCACGGAATGTCTGACCTCGCAAATGCTTTTCTGGATAAAAGAGAAAAAATGATTACCGACACAGGGGACCCTCTCAAAATGTGATGTTTATAAAAGCTCCTATTGGTGTAGATAGACGGATGTGAAGGTGTCCCAATACAAAGGTGTACCTCCGTATCTTTAAGATCCCTCTTTACTGCACGACAGATAGCAGGTGACATTTGGGACATGAGCATTCAGCGCTGCTGTGATGTGATCGTACGTAATTATTGGTCACAGAGGTTTTGGGTTAAGCCCCTGATTTTGTAGAGCAGTCACCTTTTCCACTTCCCAAAAGAGGGACGCATTAAGCACCCTGCCGGGAGGAATATTGCATTGTTTACACCGATAAGACATCTTATCAGGATGGTGACGAACAGCGATAATTGATGTGTCTCAGTGTATTTTCCTCCCATTGGCAATACTTAAGATAAACCATGTCTATCTCGGCTACTTTCTTCATTCCGGACCTATCGGGATTCTTTACAATGTGCTTGCCGTTCTGGTGGAAGGGTAATATCTTATTAAGTTGGATGTAAGCAAAAAGCTCAGCTATAAATACACGTAATCACACTTTGAATCTAGACTACGGTTTCTGCAGCAGTCCGAGGTGTAAGTGGAAAATACACGAAATTTACAAACGCACCAAGTTAAAAAACTTTACTGGTGTGAACTTCTTGTGTCTTTAAGTTTTATTTTCAATGACGTCTTTTTATTGTTAACTTTAGTTTTCTTTATCCAGGTTCTTTTGTAAACAACGGTTAACTCTTTTTGCTGTATGAAAGAAATTACGTCTGTTGTAGTGGACTAATGGGATTGTTGAAAGTTACTCGATGGTTAAACTTAAGGTAATAAATATCATATTTTATAGAAAACTTGGTTGGGGTTAGCCATCGTGCCCTTGGAACAGCAAGGGTTTAGGGCGTAACTTAAGGGCTCACTGGCACCTTTATCACCTTGGACTCGAACCCTTAGCCTTCAGATTAGAATGTTAACACCATAACAGATGAGCTGTCTGTGTTCAAAAAAGTGCCGTGGAATCCCGATTACAGTATTATTAAGGAGTGTTATAAATTAAAACGCATCATACTTTTAACTTTAATTTAATAAATGTTAAAATTAACATTCACTCACCTTTAACCTGGTATGTGCCAAGATCCTATGCATTTCCTATGTCTTAATTGAGATATTAGCTTTGAACGAGAAATTGAACATTTTTTTGAATGAATAATTATCATAAAACATGATTATTAATATTATTTAATTAGTGATCATACTCCATACGTGGAGTTCATTTAACCTGCTGTCTGATTGGTAGTTTTTGTTTGTAAATTGTATTTTATGAAACCATTTGCTTTTCCTTGTTGCATATATGCCTCCTGAGTGAATTCAGCCCCTGGGGAGAGACGCCTTGCTTTAGGGGGTTTGAGGTCTCATTTAGGTCGATCCCCAGACAGCAGACGCCTCAGAAAGGGCCCATTAAACTGTGGTAAATTAAGAGACCTTCATCCATCATCTGCTGTTTATCTCCATCACACACATTTTCAGCAAATCACCATCACTCTAGCTTACCTTTAATCACCCCTCCTCTGACAGTTAAAAGCAGAGAACAGCGCTTCGAATCAACTTTATTTCGATGTAACCAAAACGCATTTGAAATCAATCCTGTGCCTGACCTTGCGGCACGACTATTGTCTTTTTTTTTCCGCCGCATATTCCCGAAACGCAACAAGGTTATTTCTATTAAAGCCACACAATACAGGAACACGTATCTGTGAAAAGGCTTCAACCTTCTGCCTGTGTAATGTATGCAAAGAAATGCGTTCCTAAGCCGAGCGCTTGTCTCAAAGAGACACTTTGTTCGGAAGGAACGGTGTACGGAGACAATAGCAGGGCGAATTTGTAAGAGCAGCCTGGTCGCTTTTCACAAACCTCAAGGCGTCTCACTCGGTCGCGTGGACAGCGAGGCTGCCAGTCCATACACCTGAGTTATTGGTTTGCTGTAATAATTTGCAAGACCTTCCCGGTAAAAGGAGGGAAATTAGCATATAAATAGCAGATGCACAGAGGACCATCACAGCTGAGTACATTTAATTTTTGGTTTATAAGATTGAATGGGTTTTTAAACGCACGGCCATCAAACTTGGGAGAAGACAAATGAAGTCGAGAGTTCAGTTGTCCGAGGCCGCCTCCTTGGATCTTTTTCTAAAAGGATAACAGACTTGTTTAAAGGAGTGTGCGCAGCCACCGCTTCCCTGGGCACAAAGTAATTGAGATTGCTTAGAGGGTTAATTAGACCATACAAAATATATTGGCGAGCACTCTGAGTGCTTAAACCCTCCTGGAATGCCTTTTTTTTTTCTTTTTTTTTTTTTCTCTCTCTCTCTCACTCTCTCTCTCTCTCTCATAAGTGCTTGATATTTAACCGGAACCTCATTATCTGCTCTTCGCTCAGCCAAGGAGATGGAGGTTGACACAGCCACCACACAATCAATAGAGTTCACTGCAAACGTCTTTAAATGCTCCGCTCGCTCCGCCGCCTGCACTCTTAAATATGCACCGTCATTCTAATATGGTGTAATATTGTTGAACGCATTGCGCCTTGAGATCACATCACATTATTAAGCAGTCATTTTAAAACGTCCTTTGGCGGGTGAATTTCCAGAAGAGAGGACGTGACTTTCAAGAATACCTGTGGTCTGCGAAACATTATACATTATAATAAAGCTATAAGAGTGGGGCATTATTGTGAATAAATCACGGAAAGAGGTGTTATTAGGCACGTCGCGAATGACTCATTCCCGTGATTTATTTACAATAATACGTTAATAATCTGGTCTTCCGGTTTTCACACTGAGTACTGACCTAGAGTAACAGATTGCTCAAATACTGTCATCTAGTGCCCAGATTACAGAATGTCTTTTATGAAAAAACATCGGTAAAAGAAAGTATTGTATATTGCATTTATACGAATGTGAAGTGCTCAGAGGTTTGTGTTATTGTCAATGATGTCACGGCTAGACAAATAGCTCAGCCAATCAGATTTATTTAAATTAGATTTTTTTTATAATCACAAAAAGCTTCTTAGGTACAAAGGTCTTTTTAAATAGTATTAAAGGGGTTTACTGATGGCCTGTGGGTACTAATATTGATAAAACATTACTTGTATTTATATTAGTACAAATAAATGTTTTATCTTAAATAGGTTTTGAACCTTGTTTTAATAAAAAATGTTTCTGAATACAGCAGTATTTTTCTACGATAATAAACAGCTGTGACTTATTTTGCAGTTGTGCCGCCTGACAGTTTCTAAGGGGTGAATTAATTGTGTTTGAACACGTTTTAGCAGACGTTCACTTCCGAACTCCGTATGTGGGTCGGAAATCGTGTTCGGGGCGCCGAGAAGAAAAGAAGTGTTTATTAAATAAAAGTTATGGAGGCGGCCGAGCAAATGGCGTGTTTTAAATGCAAAGGATGCGCTAAAATGTAGCCTCCATAAGTTAGCCAGACCTTTTGTCAGTGAAATGGCTTTGTATAGAAACGTATTCTCTGCGGAACGCCGCTGCCTGTACAAGACTTACAATCCTGCCATCGGGAGCTGGCATTGCCGATGTTATCGGCCCAAAATTAAAGTGAATTAAAAACTAAATAATGTTGGGCTCGCCAAAGAATTTCAGCTCTGCTGGTAATCTCGCCTGCACCACTTTTAATCTATCAGGCTTGGGTGGGGGGGTGGTTCTGATGAAAGAAGACAACACTTATAAACAAAATTGCAATCTCCTTCTCTGCAGCTGCCTACTGCAAGGAATAAAAAAAGACTGCCGCGTGTGGAAATAATGCTTTAGGGGCTTTATTCTTTTATTTCTGTTTAGGTGGGAGAGTTTGGAGTGAGCAGGTCTGGTGTATTAGGTGGAGTGATGATACCGGTTGAGTGGAATAGATTGTCAATAAACTCTAACAAATGTATCTGAATTCAGCAGTGAGTGAGTCGAGGTTCTGATTTCTTTCCTGATGCAGAGACCTTTATAAAGTATTCATAAAGTAATATAAAAATATTAGGCCCCAGTACATTGTGTTTATCAGACATCACATTCTAAATTGAGCTGTAACAGCTTCCAGTCTTTAAGGAAACCTTTCTTTAAGATTTTGGACAGGGACCTGCTTATTTTGTCCATTTGTCCAGAAGAGCATTGACACGGTCTGGCACTGCGGGGGGGGGTTCTATCCATGCCCATCCAGGGGAGACAGTTTTGGGCGCTGCGCAGATATACCCAGGACAGGACGCCAATCACACATTTACACACATGGGCATATTTACTCACACAAACTTACTTTATATGTGGCAATTTGGAGCATTCAATTTACCTTGAATCCATATTTTTGGACGGTGTGAAGAAATTTTTATCGGTTTTATCCAAAGCGAATTACAAATGAGAACACCACAAGTCAGTAGTTATGGAGAACACCAACTACACTTTAGAATTATCGGGATTTGAATCTGGATTCTCAGCGCTGAACAGCAAACGTGCTAACCACTAAGCCACCATGCCGCCCGTTTCGAGGGTCGTGACCTGTCAATTAACCTGCTAAATAAATAAACTTATTTGTTTTTTATCTTTAATAAGAAATGAATACATAACCAAGAATTTAAATATTCATTCTAAGTTTGTGGCTGATTAAAACCTGGTTTTCACGCTCACAGCTCTGTGTTCTTGCTCATGAGATAATGGATTTTTTATTCAGACCTCACTCCTCTGAAGTACCTTTATTATGTAAAACAGCTAAATCACCAAATTGTGCCAAATCCGTACCCTTCAGAACAGAAAGCATGCTTCCCTCCCTTCTAATCTATATGCCTGACTTCTTTCTCGCACTATTTACTTTCTCATTATTATGTATGACATTAGGCCGAACAGTTTACTTGAAGCTGGTTCCAGCCATCAGCCCGAACTGCAGGATGAAACGCGCCTCACTCACCTTAGTGCGAGTAATTGAGACCTCGTTCAAAGACAGTTTATGCCTTAATCTGCAACTGTCAACACTACCTCCCTGCCGTAATGAAAAACAAAATAAAGTAAAGCGGTGGAATAAAAAAAGAATGGGCTTTGATCTCCCCTTATAGCCTGATATCGAGGT
The DNA here is from genome assembly GCA_019802435.1 of Corydoras maculifer. Taxonomy (NCBI): domain Eukaryota; kingdom Metazoa; phylum Chordata; class Actinopteri; order Siluriformes; family Callichthyidae; genus Corydoras; species Corydoras maculifer. The sequence continues at coordinate 681,300 of JAFMOD010000556.1, read as the reverse complement.
AATCATGGAGGCAATTAAGCAGAATATATGGTGAAGAGAGGCGTGCTTAAAAACGAGCCGGCAGCGATGCCCTCGCAACATGAAGGGCAGAAGAATTATGTATGTTTTATGAAAATGACCCCCATATTTAAAAACTGGCATTCTGTTCTGCATTGTAGCGTGCACAACGGTTAAGGACCTTTTGAGTAAATTAAAAGGCATAAATTCTGTTTAGCGAAGGCTCCCTGCCTTCTTAAGCGCCGGGATTTAAGTAGTGTACTGTGAGCAGGTGAAGGGATTCGGGAGCCTTGGGTTGCTTTTCACCTTTCATAAATTCTGGCCCGGCCCGGGGGATTCTCAATACCTAAAATAATCTAATAATTTGCATGCGGGCGGCTCGTTGTTATTCCGTGTGGATTGATGGTGATCATTTATCCGGCTGGGAAGTTAAGTGCTCTTGTCATTCCTGAAGAGCGTAATTGGGAGGTTCCACAGGTCAGCGCCGGTGACAGTTTTCTCTTTTGATTAGTGTTAGAGTGATAACAAAACTTACAGGCAGCATGATGGATGAACCCTTGTGGGTACCAGACAGCAGAGGTAAAGTGAGAGGAGCTCACCTCGGCTCGAACCGTCAGCCATTTGTGTCATACAGGCTTTTAAAGTAGTGTTGAAATGCAATTTGAGTACCATATCTCATCGCAACTTCCTCAAACACACTTTCTCAGATCGAAGATCCAGCTCTTGAACTATAATTGTGAGACATTTGTAAGTGGTTTAAACCGAACCCTGACGTGCGATTCGGTATCGGCTTCCTAGACGTCTTTGGTTTCCACCAAAGAGCTCCAGCGGTCTCGCGACCTGGATCTGCTGCAGAGTGGCTCTTAGATGGCCTTATCGAGTGCCCGATCTCGGGTTGATCTCCTTAAAGTGATTGCCTGATTCGAACACCGAGCTCAGGCTGAGAGGTGAGAGCTCTCATATCACCCCATGAGCTTTCTTTATTTCTGTTATCAGGTACACCTCCACCTGTGCTTGCTCAGATAACCCAATATTACCTACATATCTGTCAATCTCTTTGTTCAATTTCTTTTTCCCTCCTCACTGCGGCTGGCTTAGGCCGCAGTTCTTAAACCTGTACTCTGAACTTTGCGATCTGAATACTCTGCCTCTTGGTCCAGTGTTGATGTTTCGGAGGGCCGTGATTAAACTCGCCTGTGTCTTAACTCTCTCTCTACCTGATGGCGTGATGACGGTGTTGAATTAGCTGAACGTTACCATTTGTTTATGCAGCCACAATCAGATGGAACGACATTAAATGGACAACGGTGAATAAAAAATTGGATGTGGTCAACTGGAAATTCTATTATGCTCGGGAATTAAAATGTAAAGCGGCCAAGCCGTCCTGCACGGTTTGCGGTTCGGGGTGTAGTAAATCTCTGGAATATCCCCAGGCCGTATTTGATCCCGTGTAATCGTTAACCTCACAACTGAGTGTTTCACAAACAAGCATTTGTATGGGAGAAAAATAAGCTGTAATTACATTTGCACATACTATTAAAAATAATATTAATTTCATGTTTTTTTATTTACTTAGTGGCATATTTATTGAAATATAATAATAATAATATCCTGCGATTAAATTTTTTTTTTAATAGTTTTGTGTGTGTGTCTGTGTGTGTATATATATATATATATATATATATATATATATATATATATATATTATTTTTTTTTGGTCTGTATTGTCACATCGGAATAATTTATTAAACACTATTTATTCTATATTGCCGCTGAAGGTAAAGGCCGGAGATGATGAAGATGATAACAGTGATGATTTTGAGGAGGTGCCGGAGAAGGAGGGTTATGAACCGCACATCCCAGACCATCTGCGTGCTGAGTATGGTAAGTTTTTTCAGGTGCAGGATGGGGTGCGTCTGCATTTAGAGACGCTTCTTATACTTCAATAAGAACTTGCTGCAGCCAAATCCCAGTAATCTCTAATAGGATACCACTGCTGCCAGGCAAAAGGTGGAAGCCTCTTCTGAATTGTCATGTTTGTTTGTAGAGACGGACATCGAGCGGGGGGGGAGGGGGTATTTATTTAAAGAATAATTAGTGCTGGAACAGCTGGTTTGACAGTTTTTTTTAATTGAAAATATAAATAAATTCAAAAGTTATATATCAAAATATTTCCATATTTATAAATTATGCAAGTAATAAATGCAGGAGGTTCATTATATCTAGTGCTATCTCATAGTGTAATTATGGAATGTCTTTGTATTTAAGATAAAACTGCCTTTTAAATTTCGTACGTTAATTTAAAGCAATATTTATAAAGTTTACAAATGAGCTTTTATTTTACAAACGAATTATTAAAGTATAATCACTATAAAACACTAAAACGTTTACAGTACATAGCCTGCTGTGTGGTTCTGGGTAATGAATTTGTTTCAGTCTGGTTCGAATCAATTAAATCAATTAAATCTTGCAATGGCCTCCAGCGTCCAATAAAAATCTGTTTTGACAGCTGACAATTTGTTCATGCAAACGACTCCATCCGGGCCAGAGCAAATATATTGACAGGAAGGCGAGCGCAAAACATGACAGAGGTCGAGCTGAAGGTCAGGCTCAAGCTAAACGATCGACTGTATTTACCCTAAAAAGGGAAATTCAGGAAATATTATATATTCATATTTATGTACGTATGAAATTATTTTGACGTGTTTGATTCGTGCAGATAACCGGGTTCTGTTTAGTTAGTCATTGTGAGATAAAGAACCTCCAATTTGATTCCATCTAATTCTATTATTTGTTACAATATGTGCTCACTGTCTCCGTAACGCTTTTAACTAAAGACTCATTAAGCCGTAATTTTCACTGTGCCAAGCTGCTCTGATTAGTAAAGTATGTAATGATCAGTGTGCCGGCTATGCCAAATTAACAATGCAGTGCTGTTAATGAGCTCCCATTAGCTCTGTGTTGTAATTTACAACATCCACCTGCCCTCACCACAAAGGGGGGGCAACACCTAGGGGAACATCTATTCTCCAAGCACAGCCAGGCAGCCTCACTTTCGACTGACTTTATTTCTTGCTATAGAAAGTTTTTATGATAAAATACTTTTTATAAAGATGTTTTAACGAAACCGTTACCTAATTTTTGTAATGATGGAGGAGAATCAGACCTGCTGAATTTGGAGTTGGATAAACTGGGAGGTGTGTTATATTTTAGCTCGCATGCTGCCTGGTGTGTAGTAATAACGCACTGCTACTGTTTTCTTACTCAAGTCAACATTCATTCATTCATTCATTCATTATCTTCCGCTTATCCTCTATTAGTGTCGCGGTGGGGTTCCCCATGCTCATCCAGGGGAGAACATCTCGGGCGCTGGGCAGATAGACCCAGGACAGGGCGCCAATCCATCGCTGGGCACACATTCACTCACACAGACACACACTATAGGGGCAATTTTGAGAATTCAATTAACTTGTTCCATGTTTTTGGACTGTGGGAGGAAACAGGAGAACCCGGAGGAAACCCACGCAGACACGGGGAGAACATGGAAACTCCACCCAGATGGGGATTCGAACCGGGAATCCCTAGCGCTGAGAGGCGAACGTGCTAACCACTAAGCCACCGTGCCCTCAAGTCAACATATCGGGTAAAAAGATTCTCCAAAAGGGTCCTCTCCAATAATATGACCTCATTCTTCTAAATACAATCAAAGTGTGTCCTATACAAGAAAATCTAAATATTCATGTGTATAGTGCGGCGCCGTCATTCTGCTCGTTTGAGTGCCAATCTTTTTATCTGTCTCTTTATCCCGGCATTCCTGTCAGGACGTTATCTCTTTCTCAAATTTACATTTTAATTACAAGGCCTGCTGAACTCAGGAAAATCAATAATGCCACCATTGGCAGCACCACTCTGTGTCTACTGCTGGGCCTCTCTATTTCCTCTTATTGATTTATCTCTTTAACACCTGCAACTTTATTGCTTCAGACAAATAGCTACCATTTTGGTCAATTTGAACAGAAAAAGAACGGATTTGGTCGTATTTCATGATTGCTTGAACTGGCTATGATGCAATAAGTTGTGGGGAGTGAGTGAGCCTGGATTAACTGTATGCTCAGGGGATCAGACAGGCGAAAGTGAAAAGGTTTACCATGTGGCTGACTTTCGGCCCTGCCAATAACACGTCTCTTTGTTTTTGTTATTTAGTGTTATATATGTGTTAAAGGATCCATATGAATTATATCAGAGTAAGGAGTTTAATCAATGACATTAAACAAATAAAGCATTATTAAAAATATAAATGTCTTCTTTACAGGTTCATACTATTGTTGTTCCTCTACCATTCTTTTAATATAAAGAAGAGCATCGTAAAAAGATCGTAACTTTATTGTCCATTTGGGGACTTTTGAACATGATGCCTAGAGTTCTCACACTCGCCCTCGAGTGGACGAATCGCATTCAGAGTGGTCAGGTGTTTCATAAGCACAACCTTAAAAGGTTTTCACTGCCTTTTGAAGTTTTAATTTGACCTCGCTCTCAGGATTTAGGGCGACTTGCAGGTTTAAAGACAGTCTTGGATCCTGAGGTTTCACCTAATCTTAGTCTAAGCGCCTGCATGACCTTCTGGACCCTGAGCCCACCCAAGAGAGAGTCGTCCGCGGTGGTGCTGACATGCGCGTACTGATTGCAGAACTTGGCGGGAGGTTGCAGCCTCTTTGCCAAAGATCTATTTCTAAATATCGGTATCAATATCAGGCGATACTTAAGTTTGCAAGTTTCATTAACCAACTCAATGACTTTGGCTCTAAATGTATTTGTCCTCATAGGTCTGGATCCTTTACCGTCCACGTCAGGGTCTTGTACAGTGACCAAAGCATTAAAGCCCACGGTACAACCTGCAGCATCGGTCAATCCCACAATTAATGCCCGTCTCAAAAGAAGACAACAAGATGAAGAACAGGACCCCACATGCGCAGCTGCCACCTTCCGTGTTTTGAAAGACAAAGCACTGTCCGCGAGGTAATTAAAGAAAAAGCTTTGATCTACAAAATATTGTAAATCTTTACATTTCTGATGCATTCCATTTGCTTAGAAAGTTATTGACACTTAATCAACAAAGAAGGATAATAATACCGGTTATTAAACTCTGTCAATTGAGTAAAATAGAAGTTTATTTTCTAAATGTCCATTAATTATTAAAACTATTATTTGTGTATGACAGTATTATGTATAGTGTGACATCATGTCTGATCATCATTCTGGTCGTTGCAGTGTATCTGCAGGTTTTGCTAAACCCTCCAACAGCAGCTCTGAACCAACGGTGAGAAATGAAACGGCTCCTGTTGTTCCATTCGGCATCGATCTGTATTACTGGGGAGAGGAACAGCCCATGGCTGGCAAAGTCATCAAGTACGGTTCTTTAACAAAAACATCCCAAAACAAACTTTAAATTCATTACTACATATAAAGACTATTCTTCTAAAAATAATAATTTATTTTACAGTCAAGACAAAGTGTAGACTGTTTAATAACTGGCAGTGTTTAATACAGAAACCCAATTTAAGCTTCATGGCCTGTTTGGTCTCATGGCCACTAGAGGGCACTCTTGTCCATTAAGACCTGAAATGAACTTTCAATCAGCTTAAAGTAAAGCAAGTTTTCAATTTGGTACGTCACAGTGTAGGTCCTAGACCATCAGGGTGGGGAAAAAACAGCTTTGCAAGTTGATTAGTATATAATATATTTATTGTTAAACAGCGATCAATATAAATATACTAGAGCACACTGTTAACGGTTACACAAATGATAACATGGGCTAAATAAATGAGAATAGATTGGCTTCAACATAAACTACAGTTTAATTGATGCCTACCAACTACGGGAATCTAAGAGCTATGTTAAACAAAAAGCTCAGCAAAACTAGAAGATGCATTGTTTGCTTTGGAATTTTGCAGCTTGCACATTGGAGTTAAATTAAGCTATAAACTGTAATGACCCATTGAACTACGTTTTTAAGTTGATGTCGACCCCATTTGATTTTGATTGCCTCCTCCCCAAACGAGCATTACTTAAATGCTACAGGCCTGGAAAGACTGCAGGAAACAGTTTTGAGAAATAATAAATAGAGCTGATGAATGTATTCTGCAGTAGGTATCCCACAAACTGCATAGAAAGAACCTGATGAAAACTCATTTATTAAATATAAAAGGAACATGGACTTTATAAAGGTTTATATAGGTTCTGGAAACTAAAAGGCTAAGAATAAAGCTGTCCGGTCGTATCTTGTTCTCAGATACACATCTCAACACCAGTTCTGGGTGCCTCATGAAGTGGAGGAGGAGGTGGAGAACAAAGAGCTGTCTGCACAAATGAAGTCCAGGTACATTACGTTTCCCGGCCAGTTCCAGCCGGTGGAGCACAAGTGCAAAGCCCCGATGCCCAACGGTTCACTATGTGAAAGACAAGACCGAGTCAAGGTAAGTGCAGTAAATAAAGTTTCCCATCCAAGAGCCGTTAAGAGCAAAGGTTTTCACCGGCTGTCTGGATGTGCTCTGTTTTTAAGTGTCCGTTTCACGGTGCCATAATCCCTCGCGACGAACTGGGAAGACCTATTAATCCAGAAGATGCTGCTCGACTGCAAAAAGAAGAGTTCAGACGCAGAGAGGAGCAGCAAGGTGGGATTCATGGATCACTTGTGTGATTTAAATGTTTGTGTTTTTGAAAAAGGTGACAAGAAATTCCCAAAATCACACCAAGAACTCAATTGTTTCTCAGTCTGCAACACATCTTGAAACTACAACATAACTACAAGAACAATAAAGATGTCCCTATACCGACTATCCCATCAACATTCATGCTGGACAGCACACAACAACAAAAACATCTAATCCACCCACTGCCTACATCACTTTAGCATTATTGTTGGTGGTGAGAATGCAGTCCCATTATGCTCTGCTTGCCCAGTGGGTAGCACTTTCTTAGAACTCGGGTCTTTAGAATGTTCATCTCTGTAAGCTCCTATTTGGGAACCAATACCCAACAGTCTTGATGGTATATGTTAAATTTTAAGTTCATTTATTTCAATGGTTTTTTAAAGTGGGATCCATGTCATTAATCCAGGGGTCCGTGAAAACATTTTAATAATAAAAACTCAGGGTTTATTACGTTTTCAATAATGTCTTTAAGACCGACTGACTTTGCGTCCTGTCATAGGTGTTGAAATGTGTAAATAATTATTTATTTAAAGTCAGAAAATAGGTTTGGAAAGCTGAGTGGCTTCTCGTTTTTATCCTTTATTGTTGAGAATGAGAAGTTGAACCAGCATGGAGTTATTTGATTGCTTCTTCACTTTTGGTTGTGTGAAGTATCCCTAACTGCGCCGAAGTACTATTGTGTAATAAAGTAAATTTATTACTTCGAACAGAGATTTTCTCATCTTTAACTTGGTGAAGGAAATTGAGTTTAGAATAGGCTTCTGTTCTGGGATCTTCAAATCCTCCCATAACCGGGGCAAATCCTAAACACCCATTACCTCCACTCCTTCCACACGGCAAACGTTGAGCAGATAAAAGACAAATCATGGGGCATTGAAGGGGACGGCCCACTCCCAGAAAAGATGAACTGATGAAATCCCAGTAATCATTAATACCCTGATAATAGGATAGGCAGCATCTTGCTCTGCCCCTCTTTCTCCCCAATCAGATGCTCACTCTATTTCTCTTTGGCCTGAGTTTGGTGCTAAAAGCCAATTAAGCGGCGGCTTGGTGCTGTCAGTGGAGCGTCGGATGTGCTTTTCTCTGACCGCACTGACTTGTTAACAAACAGGTATCTGAGACAGCTGACTTCTGAAGCCCGCTGACCACTGGCTTGTGAAATAGCATCTTTTGTAACTAAGTACACTATCGATCTCAAACCCAACTTCATCATGCCCTCTGCCCGTCTATATGCTAGTTGTCACGGTAACCGCAGGGGCACCCCCACCACTGCTGCGTGATGCCAGCGAGTTTGCGACGCCGGTGGAGGTCTATCAGTTCCCTGACTGACCAAGTGCTCCCCTACCGGGTCATTGATTTCTTCTCCGAAACCTCGAAACGGGCCTCAAAACACTGTTTCCCACATGCTGCTTTTTTATTCCCCATGTTTTTAAATAGAGTGCAAATAGAATTTTTTTTATTTTTTTATTTCGATTCTAAATATGATTTTTCTAAAAGGTCTTTAGATTTAATAGAAATATTGCATTTGGGGTCAGTTCATGTTGGAATGCAGTATTTTTATAAGATGAAGGAATCTGAGTTGAACTGTGCTGTGAACATGTTAAAGTTACAATAGATCAGTAATTTGTCTTTAGTACAGATGTGTAGTTTGAGATACAAGATTGTATAATCGTAGCTTGTCAGTCTGGTGTTTCGTTCAGCCCTGTGGTCGGTGGACGGCGTTCAGGGTTTGATTGTACAAGCGATTGAGATGATCTGTGTGCAGCTGTCATGCATGTGTGCATGTGCGTTCATGTGTGGGCCTCCTGGGTCAGACATGATCTGCTGACAGAGTCATAGAGCTTAGGCTAATCAGAGCTTGTTTTCTCATCTTTACAATAGCTCTCATGTCATAAGATGTTTGTGAATGATGTCAACAAACACTGTTCCCACAAGGTTGAAAGAATACAGATGTTGAAAATGAATTTAAATGCCTGTAATGGAACTAAATGAAGCACAATGCAATGATTTAGGATTGTCCCAAAACTTCTGTCTACATAGTAAATCCACATGCATCTTTAAGTGGACTTCTCCTTGCATGAATCTCAAACTGGCTCCTAATGTTTTATTGGTTCAGACTGGAGAGATCCAGAGCTCATGAGGGAGATCGAGGCAGCTACAGGTGAAGACTTGGGCTCCGCAAAAGTATTTGGTAAAGGGAAAAAAGGAAAAGGAAAGAAAAAGAAATACCCCAACCTCACTGACCTGAAGCAAAGTGCCAACACGTCTCGCTCACGGCTAGAAAAAAAGGTCTTTAATAAGTAAGTAGCCGCCAGCACTATCCAGTGATGACGTTTTATATACACTATATACATTAGATATTGTGCTGTATTTCTCATTGAAATTTGTTCCTGTCCTTTGCAGGACGTCAATGAAACGGATCGCAGCGGCCATGAACACGATAGACAGCCGAAAACATGAGAAATTTTCTAATCAGTTTAACTATGCACTGAAATAAACTTTATGATGTCACAACATTAGAACTTCCATTAGAAGGATTAGACTGTTAGTTATTTGATATATTATTAATTAATATTATGTTGTTGTTTTTTTTGTATATATATATATATATATATATATATATATATATATATATATATATATATATATATGTGTGTGTGTGTGTGTGTGTATGTATGCGTGTGTGTTGTTGTTTGGTGCTATTTTCAAACTTGTAATAAATGTTACTGTCTAATTTTCTGAGATTAAATTTTCTGAAATGCATTTTTTATTTCAAGAATGTTAATGTTTTTTTAATATAAATATATTATTTTAAATACATTAAAATAAACAGTGCTGGTAAAAATGTCTAAATATAAAGCGTTGGCACCAGTTTAAGATACACGTAATAATCAGCATGCAAAAGAAAACCGAGCCAAGAAATAGAAATAAAAAATGAATTAGTTCTTTTAAAGTTAAACGATTTGTAAAGGAATCGAATTACCCACCGCTGTGAATCACAAACCCGATCCTCATGAATTACATCTAATTCTAGTTACAATAAAGGTAGAACCGTATAATAGGATTTCCGTGCTTTACATTGACAACGTATCACACGACATTTACCCACCATCATATTTTTCATATATGTATAAGCCCTAAAAATACGGCTATTACGTATTTTTATCTTTACGGTGAATTATATTTTCTTAACTTAAACAATAGTGGGTCATCAATACAGCTATTGATATTTTTAAAGAACCATTTAGGGTTTGTTTTTTGTTCGTTTTTTTTACAATCGGGTTAATTTCCCAAACGTGTCACGATAAACATCCATATATTTAAATCCAGACGTTTGAGTAAAAAATAAAACCGCAAAATATATATGATTTCGCATCGAAGCCAAATTCTGCGGTCTACAAAAAATAAGTGCAATTACTGGTTACTTTACATTGTCAATAATTGTCAAACTTATTAAACTGTAAAAAAAAAAAAAATGAAAAAAAAAAAAACTAAAGCAAACATTTATCAGAAACCAGTGGTTCCCGTAAAATGAACCAGTCTAATAAAATGAGTAAAAGTGAATGTTAGTTGCTGATTTAGCTTAAAATTGGTGTCAAAAAAAGTGAAACTATATTAAAAGGATTAAAAACTTTTATTTGCATCAGGTAATCTGTACAAATGTGTTATTCTCAAAAGATAGTCACACTGTTGTTATTACGTCCTATTTATTATAGAGTCATACTTACGTCGTGCAACTTTTCCCTGATAATTATCTCATATCTTATTAACTATATACGCTTTATTGAGTGTGTTTTATTAAAAAAGTTTTTATCATTTAGTGTGACTACTTTGCGTCTGCCAAATTCCTTTAAAAAAAAAAACTTCAACCCAATGAAACCTGTAACAAAAAACGCGTCAAAAATATTTTTAACAGTAAAGAATAAAAAAAAAATGAATTCCGAATCCCATAAAAATCTGCAGTTTATTTAAACATCTTTTCAAAAACAACAATGCAATTGTATGGAATTTCCAAATAAATTATCCTAAACATTTAAAAAGTGTTCAACTTTATAAACCTTTCACGAATAATCGTCACAGTATTTCAGTTAGACAGACTCCTGGATGGTTTGAATACGTCATCATTTTTTTTATTCCCACATATTCCTCAGCCTACTGCTTTCCATTCAAAATTAGTGCCTAACATATATTCATAATATTTACAAAAGACATATTTACAGTTTGTAGATTCACAATCATGGAAATTACAACGGAATAACTTTTTGATTCGGGACATAATGCCATCGATTCTTGTGTCAAAGTGTGCAGCAGATTCCACTGTCCGACTCTCTAACTTTAGATCTCTACGTTTTGTCGCGTCTCAAGCATTCGATGCTTAAACGAAAAGAAGTGCTTTTTTAAAATGTCATCGCTCCCTTCCTCGTGTGGATCTTGGAGGAAGGCGTGTGCTGTCCGATAGAAATCAGATCAGAGATTAGATTTTACAAGTGCGGCGTGTAGAACGCAGGTGCTCCGTACGTCTGCGAGCCCAACATGAAGGGTGAGAGCACCGCATGGCTGGGCAGGAAGGGTAACTGGGTGGTGCACACTAGGCCTCCAGGTGTGTGACTCGGGAAGCTGGTGTGCATTGACAGGTGGCCGCTCATGGGTGGAGACGGACTCAGTGGACTCAGGCTGCCCAGGCCGCCGTTTGGCCCGTTCGGGCCGGCACCGCCACCGCCTGTCGGCGCGCTGGTGTCGGCTCCCGGGTTCTGTTTCTTCCACTTCGTCCGGCGGTTCTGAAACCAGATTTTCACCTGAGTCTCGGTTAAACTGAGCGACAGCGCCAGGTTCAATCGCTCACACACTGAGAGGTAGCGCGTCGACTTGAACTTGTTCTCCAGCGCAACCAGCTGCTCGTAGGTGAAAGCAGTCCGCGCTCTTCGCGGCTTTCCTGACTTCGAGTCCGAGCCTGAGCGCTTTCTCTTCGGCTTGCCTTGCTGAGCCTGGCCGTTTGAGGACGACTGCTGGCTCTGCTGGCTGCCGGGACTCGGGCTCTTCATGGCCGGGTCTTCGTCTTCGTGCGCGCCGAACTCACCGTCTGCGTTCCCGGTCAGCGCGCCGCTGCTGCCCTCGCTGCACAGATCATCCTGCATGTCGCTGTCTGTATGATTCCCACGCGTGAAATCATTCTCACAATCTGAGGCTCTGAAGACGAAACCCTCCTCTGCTGAAAGACGATATAAAAGTTGTCACCCTTTCGTCCTAATAGAAATATTATACTATTTAAATTTTGTCATTAATTAAAGGGCTGTGCTAAAATAAAATAACAGTAAACTGCAATTCCATCTAATACATAATAGTAACATATTAACATTTAAATAAACAAAATAATTATAATTACAAACAAAGGCAATAATTGCCATGTTGTTCAAATATTATCAATAAAGCAATATAAAATCATTTGCAAATTAATTAATTAAAACTTTGCAGATTCAGTCTGTATTTTATAAGTAAATGTTTGCATAAAAATGTTTTTAATGTGACAAATGAAAAAAACTGCTTTACAAACGAATTATATAAATTCTGCACTTAAAGTTGAATTTTTTTTTTCCCGTTTTGTACATAATCTCCATAATAATCACACGTGTTTTATAGACCTGACTCAAATTAGAAATGTCTCCAGTTCGTTTTTCCATTCACACCATACGCAAAGTTATGCAACGGCTAAAGAAAAAACAATTAAATGCCTTCGATCACTTAATTTAGCGCTGATTGTCGAGTTAAGGACGCCAGATAATAGGGAAGATCGTCCCAGAGTGGCATGTGCAACGGACAGGTCGATATCCTATTATCGAATTGAGTATATCTCTTTCAGGCAGCTTGCAAACTCCTCCTGAACATCTAAATTAGAGGGTCATATTTCGGATAATTACACGATTTAAGTCTGTTATACTTGTTAATAGAGATATCGACCATGATGGTAAAAAGCCCAAAATGCTCAGGAACATAATGCTACAAAGAAAACAGTAATTTTAATGTTTAAAAACTATGGTATTAAGTATTGTCTCTAATATTTTCTCTTAATTTCTTGTTGAATGTCAATGTTAAAATAAGCTTTTAGGTTTAAGGTTTAATGCACTGGCTCTAATATATTAAATCGGATGCTTGATAACTGCAGTCATTTTACTTTTTTGTCCATTTTATAGTCCGCAATAATAAGTATATCCCATATTTAAAGTCTAGTTCCTTTTATGCATAATAATAATAATAATAATAATAATAATAATAATAATAATAATAATAATAATAATTAAACTCTTGCCGAGTTAAACATGTACACGTGTTTAGAAATGATATCCAAATACGGTGTGGGTGTGTTAGGCTGAATATTATAGGTAAGCAGGTTTCAACACGACAACTTTGTTCCACTTACTTAATAATCCGGATGATTTCTTGCAGTCGAACTCTTCGGGATAAGTTTTTTGATCCGTTTCGTGGTTCGAATCTTCTTCCCTGTTTTCAGTACCGAAGACGAAGTCGCAGCCTGTTCGGTTAGAAGCCTGTTTTTTACTTGTAAACTTATTTGGGTCCAAAATGTCCAGTACTGAAAAGGAGGTGGTCCGATGCGCGCTGGGTGGGGCGAGTGCAGGTGCCTCCTGGCGCGCAGAGTTCTCTCGGCTCTCCGCCTGCAGCGCTTCTCTGGCCGGCGGGCAAGAAAAAACCGGCCCCTCGCCGGATACGAGCCGCTTGTCGCCGTGCGCCTCCATGTCCCCGCTCTCCGGAGAGCCGACCACGATCACGGCTGTTTGTGCGGTCACGCCAGTCGCGGGAGGATCGATGGAGATGTCCCTGCTCATAGTTTCCACCGCCAGAACGCGCTGAGTTTGTTCAGCTATAGCATGCCGCTTCAAACGACGTCTGAGGAAATGTCGGAGGCGCTATAACTCGATCCGGCGTGTTACAGTGGGGAGCCGCCCGCTGATTGTTGATCTCTTCTTCTCAAGTTCTTTTCTTTTTTTGTTGCGGGTTTTAACCGTTCACCCATTTGAACCCCCCCACCTCCTCCCGCGTGCAACGTTTATGTCCCGCCCGCGTACCGTTTGCTCTTTCACCCCTCTCACCCCTCCCCTATTCCTTTCACCCCTCTAAAACGTAAGCAAAAGCTATACGCCTTATTTATGCATTCATATTCTACCGTGGGCAGTAATTGGCTACAAATTAATCCCGTGCCTCTAATAGCCTATTATCTCCGTCTGCGGTCGGAGGGAGCGGCATGTGAGCGATGATGTGGGCCGTTGATATACGCAGCTGTCAGCTCACTTTCAACGTTAAGATCATTGGACTGGAAAGTCACTAAATAGGCTTATTTTTCCCCTTCCGTCCTCCCTCCCTCGCCTCTCGATCGGGAATGAGGTTAGGATATTGATAGTTCCACCAAATAGACCGAGATTTTTATAAAAACTCACGGACTAATCACAGAGTCGAATGTTCTCCATCTAAACCAAGCACACTATTCAAATATTACTCTAATTAATCCTTTTTTTAATGTAAGCCATACACTATACTGTTGTTGCAAATATTTGATGTATTAAAATTTGCAACATCCGATCACATTAAGCGTAAATGGTAACTGCGTTCGATAAAACAACTGCAATCATGTCGGAATTAACATATTATATAAATCGCAAAGCTCAGAATGTACAGAAGTTTCACAGATGACTTCTTTCTTAACTTCCACAGATCCAACTAGTTTAATATGCAAAAACCGCAAAGCAAAGAGCAACAAAATTGGATTTCTAGGTCGAGTGGGTGACACATACAAGGTCAGTTCGCTGCAATTACAGAGTGCAATGATCCTGCGGGAGAACGAAATTAAAAGTTAGGCAAAATAATGGCTAAAACAATCAGCTGTAATTTTATTCGGGGTGAACATGATTATCCCATCATGAAAGGACCCACGGGAGCCGCGATACAGCGCTCTGCAATAAAGTAGCAGAAGCACAGAGTGCCGCGTCGCGTCCGTGCTTTAATTTAACATCTATTAGCTCCTAATCAGATCTTCAGAGCAACCAGGCAATCAGAGTAAAGGGCTTTCAACAAAGCTGGTCTTTACTGAGCATGTTCTATTCCTTATTTTTGTAGCGATATTGTTAAATATAAAACGTAAAAATAATGTAGTATGTACCAAAATAAGGGTTCATTTGAATATCACGATTTTCTATTATTATTTAAAAATAAACCCCAGGGATACAATTCCTATATCGCTGTTTGATTAATAATAAATTTCAACTTCAAAAAATATTATTAAAATGTTTGAAGGTGAGAACTTAATTGGATGTTTAATATACATCGTGCATGCTTACTGTTTTCATTGTTCGTCATTATCACCGTCAGTCAGCTTTTGTAACAATTATACATTATAGTAATTATTAGTACTTTTTACACACCGTTGCACAACGGACAACAATGTTAAACTAAAGTTTAAATTGTTAATATAACGTACGCGCAACGTCTGTCGGGTGCGTTCCGCCGCGGTGCTAGTTGGGGAATTAAATACTGTTTTCCTTGTTGCATTAAATTACCCACAATCATTTACATGAACGTAATCTCCGACTCTTTTTCATTGTGATGATGACGGGATGCACAGAACATCACGCATGCTCAGTGACATCTCGAATTAATCAGGTAAGTAACAATTCAATTAC
Source organism: Corydoras maculifer (assembly GCA_019802435.1). NCBI lineage: Eukaryota > Metazoa > Chordata > Actinopteri > Siluriformes > Callichthyidae > Corydoras > Corydoras maculifer. Next base: position 665,906 of record JAFMOD010000556.1, on the reverse strand, counting down.
AAGCGCAATATAGGTTACTGATTGCATGCAACGATAACACACACGCACGCACACACTCTCGCTCTCTCGCTCTCTCTCTCTCTCTCTCACACACACACACACACACACACACACACACACACACACACACACACACTACTATAAATGGTACAACATTTACCCAACATTTAACGTTCCTTTAACCCCATTTATGACATAAAACATTACATTTAGAGGAATTAGTATTTAAGATCACTGTTGGTAAGATCTCTGTTCTAGTTCATCAATAATGTGTTTATTAGTGCTGTGAGGTCAGCCAACCAGATTCTTTTACACCCAACCATGCCCTTTTGGATCTTATTTTGTGCACTAGAGAATATTACAGAAAAAGGCCTTCCCCAAAATGTTCCACCAAGTTGTATGCATGTCCAAATTTTTGAAATGTTATACACTCTTAGACCGGGGACTGAATGAAACAGCAGAATTCGATAATTATGTTCAAATGGTGTATTTTTAGGATATTTTACGTTGCAGCACAAGGTCAGTAATATCTACACTTATTCACAGACCAGTGTTAATCACTAGACACATTACTAATTTACCAAATTATTCATTCCAATACAAAAATCATAGCAGAGTGCCGGTCTGGAACAGAGCCAGGCCAGACGACCTGATTCACTATGAAGGAAGTGACTGCCCCGTTAATGAGCTTAATTAAGGTTAATGTGCTACGCTCAACACCCTGATTATTGAATCAAACTGTTCACACAAATGAATAATAATGACTGTCTTTAGAAACTCAAATATTGTCTGTTCACAGTGTCTTTTTCTTTGGTTTAACTGCACCAACTCATTTAGACTAAACATTATGATTAAAAGTTGCCGTTCACATAATCGCATTTGGAACTGAATGATGTTCATTTTGAAACGTTGCAGCATTACAGCAGCAGGTCTGTACTCTTTATTCGAGCACGGCTCCTCTTTCTTTACAGGGAAAGCACTAATGTAATACACTCTGTCATTTTACTCCGCAGATAAAATATAGTGGTCTTAAAGAGGTTTGAGAAAAAGGCAGCCTTTAGTCGAGACAGCAGTCGCAATCTAACGATTTTAAATGAGCTCGGTTGGTAAAAACCTGACAATTCCCCATCACGGTGGCAGATGATGGTTAAAATGACCAGAAATCAATATTCTGACCGGGTGTCTCCTACTGATAAGGGAGGCCAAGACAATGTTGACTATTAAACTCGACAGCTTGAGATATTACACTATTAGTTATGCTATTTTTAATAATCTATAATATTTGTGCTATAGTTAATTAATTATAGGGCTCAGATAATATCTGGGGCTGGGATGAGGTCGAACGGGTCTATTAAGACTGGTAATGAGAAAGGAGAAATCTAATCTAAGGGATGAGGGGGCTGTAAAGGAACAAATATACAACCAGGATAGCGACAGAATAGAGAGCTAAGAGAGCTAAGGAGGGAGAGAGAGAGAGAGAGAGAGAAAGAGAGAGAGAGAGAGAGAGAGAGAGAGAGAGAGAGTGCGGTGCAATACCAAATACATGTAAATACTCTTTGTTTAAGGAGGTATTTTTACATCTTATGTGAAATGAGTGCTAAGCAGGCACAAGCTTTACCAGCTGGGGGCTTTGTTTCTGTAGTCCATGCAATGATGCCAATTACTGCACTTTGCCCCAGAGAGCAATTACACAGGATTTTGTCATATGAATATGGATAAACATATGTCTGACAAGTTAAATGTCTGGGTATCAGGATGAACCAGACAAAAAAGCGATGTGACTGCACTGAATAAGCTGGTTTACGGTTGTAGAGTTTACTAACTCAAATAAAATCGGTCAGGTTTGGATTGGTCCTTTCAAATGCATTTTGTATTTTATTATTATAAAACATCCAGGAGGCCTCCTTTTCGACAAGCACTACACACTTTATAGTGATGAGAAAAATGTCTGCCTTCAGGGTGATCGTTCTGATACTGGTTGGGGGTCTCCGTTATTGTGTCAGGTTGTGATTACACTGCCTCAGTCAATATGCACCACGGTCATTTGCCTCACTGATAAACATTCCCAGGCACATGAAGCGAGCGGACATATTGATGACAGGAGGGATTTTTCTTGCCAGTGCCGAACGCCTATTCGCCAGCTTTACTGGGGTATTTATGCACGGCGTATGTGGTATCTCCTGCTGCACTTGTTGTAGAGCGAGCCTTAAATTGTGCCAGTCAACAGTAGTTTAAATGCATTGAAACCTAGCGCCCCCTAAGCTTAATTAACAGACAGGACTGATGCAGTAACTCTGCTGACGAATCACACTTTTATGGCAGAAAGGTGAGAGGACAGAGCTCTGGGGTGCTGGAAATTTCACCTCGGCGAGCGCTTGCCTGATCAATCAGTCAATATTCATTCGGTGTAGCACCATTCAAAGCGAACAATCGCTTTCACGCTACACAAAATCCAAGCATCTGCAAGGATTAAATGGCTTGTGCAATTTAACATGTAGAAAAATCCCCCAATAAGACGACAAAACTGCATCAATATCATACAAACGTATCGGATGGGACCAAAGGCAAATATGCATTTTAAATGAACACATTAGTCATTTAAAATAAATTCAGCAGTGTTGTTTTTAAGTAGAGCATCTCTTATTTTGGGCTGCAGTGCGTTTGGATATTGAGATGCTTCCATAAACTGATGACAAACTGACTATTCAAACTATTCTTCTTTCTATGGAGCTCACAGAGCATGTTCTGCAGTATGTTTTGGATCATATTCCTGATAGAACGTTTACCCATGTCTCATCCTTATCACCCCGGTAATGCAAACACATCCATTGCAAAAGTTTACCAGTTCATGACTCCATCCGGCTTCAGTTTTTTCAATTATTTTATTTCCTTTAGCACTGTGTTCACACCAGCGTGAGCAGATAAGTTACATGATGCTCTCACCTCCAGACTTTACTGTAGGTTTGGTATGTTAAGGTCATTTACAGCGCCATTTTTTTCTCTACACACCGTGCTTGCTTGTTATTTAGTTTAGTTTCTACAGTGATAGATTCTTTTAGAGAGTGAATGAAGACAGTTGCGGTGGAGTGCGTTGTCAGTTTGTGTTTTCTGTGATGTCTTAACCTGCACGTCCTTTAAACTGGTCCATGGCTTCTTCATCATGCAGGTATTGAGCCTAGTGGTTTATGCACCACTATGGTTTATGGTTTATACACCTAGTGGTTTATACACAAATGTAATCACTAACCACTTCACATCAGTTTGATTTGCTAAATCAATCTTTAATGGATTGTAAATTTACAAATCCCATCGCTGTGTTGTTTTCATGATGCAATATTAATCTGGTCTCAATAAAAATGCATCATTTATATTACACAGTGTTCATCTCGTTTTATAAACGCCTCTCAAATTCTTGTCAAATTCAATCAACGCACTGAAACATCATGTCTATAAGCTTAAACACAGATAATTAAAACAAGATGTTCTATTCTTAATCAATTCCACTATATTCTGCTCCGATAGAGGTCATTTCTCAGTTAATGATATCTACTTAGCGCTTAATTATTTTTATATTACTTATTATGTAACAGTTTTGAAGTATGACGACACGTTATTACGTTATTCTAGCATTAAACTAAGTGCTGATACTGGTTGTCACCCGCTTTATTCTATCAGACAGTAAAAATATTTAAAATACATAAACTTGGAACTGAAATTCCAGTAAATTCATGTTAATCACTGAAGGGTAAATCGTTCATGGTTCAACACCCCTGTGCATGTTTTCATGGCTATTGTTAATTAAAAGCATCCTCATTAAGAGCCTAATTAGCAATTAATGCAAACATAATTAGCGAGTGGTGACATTTTACTAGGTACATTGTTTAAATGATTTTTGGAAACTGCCCTTGGAGAAATTCTGTCACACTTGCATAATTACAGCACTTTGTCACAGAAGGGCAGAGACATGTGCAAGATGCTCAGTAAAGGCTCAGAAACCGAGACGGATCTGTCACTCAGACAGAAAGTGCATACGGCACACACAACAGTCTACTGACAAATAAACCAGAATCTACAAATGACGACAACATTGTTTTTGCCCTCATGAATAAAGATATTAATTTATATATTGGGGCGGCATGGTTACTTAGTGGTTAGCATGTTTGCCCCTCAGCGCTGGGGATCCAGGTTCAATCCTGATCTGAATGGAGTTTCCATGTTCTCCATGTGTCCGCATGGGTTTCCTCTGGGTTCTCCGGTTTCAAGGTAAATTGAGTTTTTTTTCAAAAATTGCCCCTGTGAGTCAGTGTGCCCAGGGATAGATTGGCGCCATGTCCTGGGTGTATCTGCCCATCCCAATGTTCATCCCTGGATAGGCATGGGGACCCTAGTAGAGGATTAAGCGGATTAATGGATATATAGCATATTGTGTGTTAAGTTAGTATTTTTTAAATATTTTTTGTAAAAAGTATTTTGACTTTAACATAAAATATTGATTCAAACATTTAAATGCTTTATTGTGTCCATGCTGCAGATACACTGTAGTTACAATCTTCACTAAACATATTAGAAAATGTTTAAATCAAGTACTGGGGCACTATTTTTAATTTTTTTTGTTAAGCATCCGTTATGTGCGAATCTGTTTGAGGAAGTCTAAGCACTTCATAGGAGGTGAAGAGTACCTGACATCCAGTATTCCTACTCCAACAAAATCTGTATCTGCCATTGGTAAACTGTTCGTCTTGGGGGCATAATATGCTTAGACAAGACAAATCTGCCTGGCAAAGACAGGCAGTAAAGGCAGTAAAGGCTCGTGGAGTCAAAGAGAAAGCTTCACTGTCACACAAGATAAGTGGATACAAGTGGATTAAAGTTCCAAAGAAACAGATCTCTTCCTACCTTTAAGAAGAAATTATTTCCGTCAGATTCATCCACTGACATGGACATTTTTTGTCTATACTGAGGTGAATTGAGACATGCAGACTACGCTTTAAAGTTTGATGTAAATAAAATAGGGTTCACAAATGGCATTCTTGCTCAAATATCAATGCAGATGCGACTGAAACTCAAGAAATCCCTGACGAAGAAGTGCTGTGCAGATCACAAAAAGAAAGTTTATTGCAGGTGACAGGATGACGCCATGTCTCAGCCAATCAGCCTGACTACAGAACCCCTGCAGCAGCACAGCTGTTTATCAAACATTGCCTCTGTCTCAGATTGGAATTTGCAGACGGTGTGCCGTGATTAATATAATAGGCGGGATGGGGGTCAGACTTGGGAGTCAATCAGCCTAAATATTTGAGTGACAAACAAAGATATGCATTGTGACAAAAGTGAAGTTGTATTTTTTATTTTCAACACATCACACAAACTAATACAGCTAATCTGTTTCACACGCAAACATCTAGTGCATTAGTCACTGTGGTAAATAATGAAAGGGATCCGACGCTCAGCAGCCGGAAAATGCTGCATGAGGCAGACAGGGCAATGGCATCTTCGCACAGCTAGAAAAGCCGGGTCTCATCTTAAGCCCACTGGAAAATTTCTAATTTCCGTTTGGTGGCTGAGCTGTCTAATTGCTACTTAGTTTCAGCAGTCAAGTAATTCGGCCCAATCTCTTAAAAGCAGCCACTAGTAGTTAGGCTTTCGTGTCAAAGAGTCGCCTGAACAATACTGACATCTCATCACAGCCCTGCAGCTTCTGAAGAGGAGTGCGAATCAGGTCTCTCTCCTCTTGAATGGGCAAGCAATCTTCAGAAAATTAAGTCTGAAAAGCCAGGGAAGAGCTGTGCGATTCATCATGACAGACTCTGTCGGGCAGAGGGCTATTAGAGGGACTTGCGCTGCACGGCTGCCGCGTTGTCATCTGTGCGGCGGCTGCAAACTGATGCGCTTACCAAAGCCAGACACTACAGGATGGCCCGATCTGACAGAGCGCTGTGTACCACCGTACTGTATGACAGTCGTGATGTTTTCATCTGTCAAAGCGCCTTTTATGCGCCTGTATCTAAAAACACCTCCACGGACATTGCGGGAACGTGGATGGAGAGTTAAATTTGCCGTCGTGTTCAATATGACTACGTGTTTATAGATTCAGACACTGATCCAGGACCAGCATCGGAAACCAGATTTAAGCATTTAATCTTCTTGGGACTTTCAGGAGCCTCGTCAATGATGTCCTTTTTCTTAAAACAGGTTATAGAACTGAATTGGCCTCGTTAGAATCAAATTCATCACACGCGATTCCCAGAACCACACACTGGATAAGTGTGACATATCTTTGCCAAGTTTAATGAGATTCCTTATGAAAGACCTACCAATGAACCTCAACCCGTTTTTTAAATAGCATATTAGCCTAAATGACCCTATTTACCTGTACGGGAGAATAGCCATCAGAAGGCACTGTGGCGTGGAGTAAGGGCAGGATAAGAGCTGCTTAACAATAGAGGAGCCTTGGCTTAGCTCAGTGGGTTAAAGAGGCCCTGTGAGGAGGAACCTATTGATTTTAATTACACCGAACAGCCCTTGGGGACACAAGGACTTTGGCTGTTTATTTAGCCATTACCTTTTGCTGTGATTGTACAGGCTGAGATAAAATCAACCTCCTAATTATTACCATAATAAGGTAGTGAAAGGCTGCAGGGCCTTGTCCTTTTTATTTAAAGACAAACCACTGAGAAGCAACAAAACAGAGACATCAAAGTGGACCAGCAGAGGCACCTCTGATTATTTTCTGAAACTTGTGAGGGTAGAATGTCAAAACTGGTCATTTGTAAAGTGTCGTTTGTGGTACAGACTCCCTCGTCATTGATGCTTCTTGCAGTGTATATCAAGATTTCAATGCCCTGTGACCAGACAAGGATTTTTTTCCGTAGAGGTTGAATCAAATCAAGATCTGATAAAAGTTTGGACCAAGGTCAGATTGTGCTAATGATTGTCCTTCGGTGAATGTGGAGCATTAAATGACCTAAATATTGCAGAAGGATGCGATGCTTCAAAAAAAAAAAAAAGGGTCAATGTGTCGGATGGAAATTAAAAAACATTTTATATTAAATCTAACTATATAGTAAATAACTGATTTCTAAGACAACATTCTTAAAAAAAGTACATTTACGAATCCTATGGCTTATTATTTCTTCATAAATGACCCCCTTACACTATCATTAAAAAATTATTCATTATTTGTTGCACGCGTGTGTGGGTGTGTGTGTGGCGGGGGGGGGGGGGTAGGTTTCAGGTGCTGGGCAGATACACCCAGGACAGGACACCAATCTATCACTGGGCACACACTCACTCACACAGACACACTCTATATGGGGCAATTTAGAGCATTCAGGTTTACCTTTAATCCATGGTTTTGGATGAAAAATGTTCGTGGAGAACATGGAAACTCCACCCAGATAGGGATTCGAACCTGGATTCCCAGTGCTGGGAGGCGGCTGTGCTGACCGCTAAGCCACCGTGCTGCCCATGAAACAAAAATAAATAACCTTTTTTTTTTTTTTTAAACATTTTTATGTTTGTTTATTTAAAATTACACTTTTTTTAAAATTCCTTGCCGAACACAGTAGATCACACATGACTGTAATACCACCTTGTGATAAAACATAAGAATCAAGGCTCATTTAGATGTACACGTGTTTAAGTATTTTTATATAACTGATGCTTAGTTGATGACAGTACATGTAATATAGCAAAGCAGTGGTTTTAAATGCAGTGCCTACCAGGGCAATACAGACATGCCCACTTAAATCGGAGGGAATCCCAGCACTAGCACAGAACACGACATTTCAGGACCACAGTCCCTAACCTTTAAATTCGACAGCGGCAAAAGCAATCCCCTGTCAGACAAGAAACCCTGTCCTTCAGTTTGAGTCAGGCACCATGCCTAACAGAGTGAAATTGACCTGTATTAAGCCCCCTCACTCTGGCTAAATTATTTGATCATAGGCCCTGACAGTTGTTTGGGTCAGTAATTGCTTGTTTATTGGGGAAGAGGGGAGCTGGTCAATTGTGAGCTAAGGACAGGCATGGGGGGCTCGGAGACAGGTCCCGGACCAGAGCTGGTCGCCAGAGATAAGCCATTCAGATGGGCTGGAGGGGCTCCATCTCACAGTGGAACAACTGGTAATCTGCCCTTTTTGCCATGGGCGCACACCAACACACACACACACACACACACACACACACACACAATTCCAAACTGGCCATTCTGGGCATATTACTGTCCTTATAGCTGACATGTACCTTGTACAATTTGATTATTTTCCACTTGCACAATTATTCTCAAATGCCAATTTCATGGCAGTCAGTTTGTGAGATTACAATTACAGGGGGCTGGTCAGGCTAAGGATCATCCATGTTCCCCTTGTAGAGTGAGACACAATTGTTGGAGTTTCAGGTTACAGCCGACCTGAGTACCGTTTCACTGAAAACCTATAATGTTTTCAGCCTGTGTATAAAACATAATAAACTATTAAACTTGAGAAATATTCAAACCATAAAAATATACTGACATTCAAAGCACATCCAAATTAGGAAGAAAATGCTTCATAGAAAGGCCTTAGGACTATCTCGCTAAAGCAAACGTGCTGTACTGTCCATGCAACCATACAGCTAATTAAGATATCAGAGTGATACGTACACTCCATATGTTTGTCACATGGATAGAAAGGACAATCCCAAAACTGTATCCTCTGCTTCGTTCTCGAATTCCCACAGAATCTGACAGAATTCAGCGTGAGGCAATGATACAAGGCCGAAATTCCAATTTAGGCATCTCGCCAGACAGAACCTGCACTAGCACCATCACTGACAAACAAAAGTCGTTATGCAGCGCATGCAGATAGTGCTAGCTCTTTGGTCCATGACATCAATAATTCCGGGTTATCAGTCCGGTGGTCTTGACGGCCTCCTTTGACATCCCTGTAAACAGCCTGCTTTGTTCTGGTTAACACGGACCCTCTTTACCCACCTTTTCCATTCTGCTGCACTTATAGTAACACCACTGGCAATTTATCTAAATCTCTTTAAACAGTTTTATCAAATCTGGCAATCAGGCGAGTGGGCGCATGGCGGTGGCCTCAATCCCAAACACGGTGGCGTAGATTTTAATTTTAGAAAGATGAATGTTCCTCCTCATCCTAATGCTGCACTTCTCAGATATCTCCCTCGATGTCTATCAGCTAATTCCTACAGTTGGGCTGTAAATGACCTGCATTTGTCTGCACCGAGGGTCAAAAACACAACCCAAAACAGGACCCGTCAAGATGGGCAGAGAAAAAGCAATTGAGCCATTTTCTCAAATTTCCTCTAAATTAGAAAGTGTCTGGCCCACTCGTACCAGGTACTTAAAAGGCTGAAAGGGAACCTATTTCATTACTGAAGAAAACATCCCACGGGGACCCGAGAAAAACGGTGAAAGGCGATGCCTGGAAAACAAAACTGAGGAGAAATTTCCCAATATGTTTGAAAATGGTGCAGAAACTTAAAACAACGGTGAAAATGTTTTTGGTATAAGATATTTTTGCTGTGAATTCGAAAAAAAAATCCTTTGTATGAACTTCAACGGCTAAAAAAAGCCACTGCGCGACCACGACTGTTAACTCTTTTTATTTCGAGGTGTTTATTAAAATTGCTGGGGTGGATTGTTCGCATTAAACTAAATTAACATGACTAATAAATTTTTTACCCCCCCTCCCCCATCCACCCCCCCCCCCCATAGTTAACTTGTGGTCAAAGTACAAGGTGGGTTGAATCACACAGGTACTCACTCCATAAGCAATCCATTTTAATTACTATACACTGTTAGTTGCACAGTCAAGAGTAAAATTAAAATGGCAATCACAATTAGAAAATTGTAGCGTAAATTACAACAAATTAGCCGGAGTTAGGAGCGAGGAGAAAATGTTTCATTTGCTCTTTATTAATATACAAAGGACACAGAACAACGAACAGGCTACATCGTCGTATGATATGCTGCAATAATCTTAATAGGCTTCCTCTACCTCATTCAATTTATTTCTGTTCTACTAATAACACAATTACAGCTCGGATACGGCATGAATAAATGATGCTCTCCATCCTGTAGGTAACTGAGCTGCTTTCCTCCCAGAACATGTTCCTTTTTATAGAGAACTGTCTCACTTTGCAGTATGTGCAGGAGGTTAATCATTTGATCCTATACATACATAAGTACTGGCATGCACTTCGGTATGGTCGCTTTGTTTCTAAAAATGCTTCACGTTCCGTCTGCATTATGCTGACTGCACGATGGACCCCAGAGAATGAATACATAGCCCTGATTATTCTCTATTATCACGGAGGCTTCACATTTTGTGCTCAGAAATAAATTTGTTGCAGCACACACTGTTTTTTGATGGGGTTTTAGTTACAGGATGGGGGGTGGGGGGTGGCGGGTCACTGGCTTTCTTTTATGTGCTACATAATAAAATTACCAGCTTCAGCCACTGGCCAGCGTAGTTTGAGATATGCTTTACTCACTAAACATGAAGAATTAATTACATATCTGCATTTTAAAAGGATTTCTTGACCAAGCAGAGAATTTAAAAGCCCACACTAAGCATGTACCGATAATGATACCAACAAACAGAGCCTGAGGTTACAGCCTCTTTATTTTACAAGACAAAATTGCAAATCTTTTCGGATTTTTAGTCCGAAACTGTAGTGAGGAAGAATATGCTTGGCTGGTTTCTTTTAGTTCAGCTTCGGAATTGGAAAGACTGACATCAGAGAAATCGCCATCAGTGATGTGGTCAGTGGTCAGTGGAGGAATCTGTCCTGTCTGAGACCCATGATGACCTAGGTTGCTCAGGCTAATCCTACATCACTGCTATCAGACTCCCAAGTCTTGCTGCATTGCACACAAACACACACACATACATACACACAAAACAGCACACACACACACACACACACACACACACACACACACACACACACACACACACACACACACACACACACACGCACGCACACAGCACAGCACAGCACAGCAAGTTTGATACAATAGCAACCTTAAAAAACATTATAAGTAATAAATTTCACTTTAGGATCAATAATAATAATCTATCATTATATTTATTTTATATAATCATGAAACCCCTTCCACCCCAACAAACTAAAACTAGAACAACCTTCTTCAGATTAGACCTATTTATCCTCATATATAAATCCTGTGTAAAATAAACACATATTTCTGTACAATCGTATTACACAAGGGATGAACCTATAAATACATAGGCAGTCATAACAAGAAAATAACTTTCTTCAAATTAATTAAAACACTTTTCCATCCCATAGTCGAAGCAAAGGAACCCAAATACAAGGGGTTAAGGAAAGTAATACAATCATAGTCTGATGAAAAAGTGTCATGACAAACAGTTTTAGGGTCCTTAAATCACATTAAGGCCTATCCTGGTAAATCTCACATGGGCTCAAAGTCATGCTGCCATGGGACACAAGCTAATGGCAAGAAGTTAAAGTAGCTGCAGTCAATTGACCCGAGGGCAGATCACTTGACCCTGGCTCCCTCAGGCTTGCTCTCATATGAGCCCTCTAAAATACTGACGTGTTCATGCAATACACTGACATCCAACAGCATGGTGACATGGGACATCACTTTTTTAAAGGCGAAAATTTGAATATGTTAATGTCAGGAGTTCACATCAACAAACTAATGAGCTAACTGCACTCCAGGAACAGAAACGACCTTCCCCAAACTGTTTCCACAAAGATGGAAGCATACAGTTGTACAAAGCAAAAAAATGAGGCTTACTTTTTGGTTATTTTTCCTTGTTGGTTCTGTATAGCATACTTGGAATCATTTTTACAAACATGTTTTTACTGGAACACAATTTTGTTTATTCTACTGAGCTCTATGCCGTTTTTATTTTTAATGCAGACATTTGTACATGGTGCAAAGTGCATTGGCCTTGCTCAGGCTGCTGCGGCGATACTACGCATGCTTGATCTATCTGCTGTCCAGGTCAGAGCACGCCACTGTAGCTAGAATTAATGCCATGTAGGATGATTCATATTGAAGAGATCAAAGGCAAAATCAGAATGTATTACACTGTGTTTTTACTATATCATTGCAAGATGCGGGCTTTAGAGGGAGATTAATGCAGTCCTAGTAGGCGTCTCGGAGGCCAGTGGGGTCAGGCTCAGTGGGCTGGCTTTCAAATGTGTGCGCTGATCCCTACAACTCGCAACTGTAATGGTTTCTCATGGAAGAGAGAGAGAAAAAGATGGAAAGGGTAAGAAAAAGACTGCAGTTGCAACGACAAAGAAAAAAAAACAGCTCGGGGATTCTGAAACAATGAATAAGGGAGAAAAAAGACCAAAATACCAAACAAAACGAAGGTTTAAAATAGATATCAATGTCAACTAATATTTAATTAGGTAAAACTCATTGTTGTAATCATAAGACTTTATTTATGAGGTCAGTCATTAAAAATGTAATGAGATGCACCTCACATGCACCTCCCGGGTTTGGAACAGAGCCTAAAAGGTTGGTAACTGGTAATACAGATTATGGGCTCAGTGCCAGGTTTGTGCAGTCCTGGCATGTTCTCTCGTTTTGTCACACGGTTGTTACGACGCTAATCATAACTAATCATGCAGTAATTATGACGGCTGGAAACAGAGGGAATTCCCTCCAATTAGCCCGTGATGGTGGGAGGTCCCGGCGTCAGCACAGCCTCAGCAGAACCTTTGTTTCGTTTTATGATATTGGCAGAATTTTTAAAAAACAATTCATCATCTTTTCCAAATGTTTCTTGGTAAAATAAGAAAAATCCAAAATCCACAATACATAAAGGTTAAATATGAAGAATAATGTAAAATTCAATCTATTTACAAAATCCTGGGTGTTTGTCCAGACATAACTGATCTCTATCTTTTGCTCTCTCTCTCTCTCTCTCTCTCTCTCTCACACACACACACACACACACACACGCACACGCACACGCACACTGCCTCAAGCATGTGCAATCCCTCATGGCGCAGAGGCCCTGGCGATAGCTCTTTCGTGAATCAGTGATCCTCTGTGTACCAGTGGTGCAGTACTGCCAGTAGATACAGGCTATTTAAATGCTCCATTGGAGAGAGATTAAAGTTTATGCAAGGTCACTGGGGATGTGATAATTATAATCACAGGTTTTTGGCTCGGCAATGACAGCCATTTGTTATTTTCACTTGAGTAATTCCTGCGGCCTGAGGATGTTGACAAGCGTGCACTGATTTAGTGGCCTGCGGACCCCTCCTCCCTCAATGGTCCCCCCACCACCAGCCAGCCAGAGCTGAGCCAGACCTGAACCAGAGACTGACACTCCCTGTGGGACAAACACATCGCTCAGACCCCTACTTCTTTAGGGAGTCATACAACATCCCACCTCAGAGAAACTAAATGAAGTTTTACTGTGTTTAAAAAAAAAAAAAAAGTATTCATGTGTAATAAACAATTGTCTTTAACCCAAATGATTCCTAAAACTCAAATCCCATTCCTGCATTATCTCTGAATGGAGTTTGAATGTTTCTTTAATCATTAAAATCACTTTGTGCACAGACTGAAACATTGAACTTAAACTTACTCGAGCCTACTGCACACCCAGGAGGTAAAGAATTAAAAAGGAGTTAAAAATTGGTCTTAATTGCACCCCTTCTGCTTTCCCTCTTTGTTAATGCCAGCGTGAATTGATTGCCTTTAGCAGTAGGTAATAGCCATTTTAGCTTCTGACTCCTCGTGTTCGAGGTGATAATTCAAAGCTTATTCTGAGTGTTATTTGCGGTGGAGACTGTAGCACAAATCCGCATCGGCACACAAAGCACAGCCAGTGCATCGTCATACAGCAAAATCAGGAGAAAGCAAAAGAAAAACATTCATTAGGCATTCCACTGCGAGGCTCTTAATCCCAATTGGATTTGTGAGGAATCTGAAGGCAATACAATTGCGCAATTTGCACACAAAGTGGTCCGAATTGATCTAAAATAAACCCTCAACTTTAAATGTGCAAAAAAGACTGGCAGATAATTACATCATTTAGGAAATTGATTGCTGAGAAGTCAATGCAAGAGCTTTCGGAAACCGAAGATAAACGGCAATAGGGGCTATTTCAAGAGTGCCCATTGATGTTGACGATGACCAAAGAGAGATTAAATATTTCAAACAGCACAAAAAGGTGAAGGCAAAAATCAAAGTGCTCCGGGGAGGACAATGGAAGACAGAATTAGGGCCAACAAAAGATTTCATTAAGCCAAACAAGGCTTAACTACAAAATCAATACGTCATAATTAAAGCTAGAGGCATGCCTTTAGAGAAGAGAAAAGGGGCAGGTAAAAGGGACTTATTTGGACTAAATGATGGTCAGGGTTATTAAGATTAAACGATAAATACATTTCCTGAACAAAAAAAACCCCTATTCATCATATCCTATTTTTATTTGACTTGAAAGCTGTTAAACTTTCTTCCAGATCATTAAAGAGTAACTTTATCATAAAAGCTTTTGGCAACTTCGAACATATATGGAATAAATTATACTATATACATGTTAAAATCATGCACTTTAATAAGAAATAAGAGTATAAAACTTTAAAGTGAAAGAAGCTGACTGCCACATCAAACACTTTAGAGGTAAAATAGAACACAGAAGTTCGATATTGTTAAAATACAATATTTACACATACAGGGTTTCTGTTGAATTATATTTCAATTTTATTAGTACGCTGATACAATCAAAGTTACATAGCTGGCTCTTTATTTGTTCAAGTTCAAAATTAAAGTTAATATCCAGCACACAGATATGCAAATTGCCAACAGTGATGAGAACATGTTTACTCTTGAGATCACATGGGATGACATAAGAACCCAAGGAATTTGGGATCTATTTCTGATCCCATTGATTAGCTGTTAACAAAAATGTTTACTGAACGGGTAATTGTTAAAGATTAGTGTTTTAATTGTACAGCGTCTCCCATCTGCGAGTTTTAACCCTATATACTCTATATACTGATAAACAACGGCTCTGAAGTCGATTCTGAATAACACGTGTACTCAGAATGCAGCCCTGTGGTAATCTGAAAGGGCTGTGACAGTGCGACTGCAGAATAAGCTCTTTCATTAGTGGCCTGGCTGGTGGTTTGAGCGAATGAGTGGAGGGGTATCTCGCTAGGAGAAATAACAAACGAGCCCACTCTGTTGATAAGAGGAGCTGGTCGCTGGCTGTGCAATGATAGTGGGCCTTTGGTGCATCTATCTAATTTTCGAGGGTCAGTCTTGTACTGCATCAGCGCATTGCTGTGATGCAGAAATTAATACCCCCCCCCACACACATACACACTTTACCATCACAGGGTTGTTTTTTTTAAAGGTTTTTAAGCTTTGTATTTCTGGTGGCACTTTTGTTTCTTGTTCCAGTTTTACTGGACTAATAATAATAATAATATTAATAATCATGTTGAATTTGTATTTAATGTCTTGTACGAACATCCTAGACATGTCCTGGACAAAAAAGTATTTTAAAGTAGTATGTATGACAAAAATCTGATGATGCAACAACCACAAAGTGTGTGCAGACTATCAAACGGAGCCTGCACAGAAGACAACCGGCTTGAAAACCCACCAGACATGGAAAAAAAAACTGTATCTGCATGAATCTTTTGGCATTTTTCAGACTTGACAAACTGAGCTTGACAGAGCACTGGGTTAACAAATGCCCATCCATGTTATGCATTCTTAGTGGTAGGCTTGGCAGGCCTCACTGGCGTTCCGTTAACCCCTGTCTCTTAAAGTCAACACGTTTTCTGAAGCATTAATCTATGAAATTAATTTGTGTTTCACTCTGACACTGAGGCTACTAACCTGCTTTGGTCGCATGCATGAATGGAAATCTGCCGATGTACATCTACTGTGTTGTCGGCGGCTTTTTATCAGAACGGAATAGAAAAGGTTGAGTAGTTCTGTTTATTCAAACCATTATGAATTAGCTGAAGAAGAAATGACCTTCTATAAAAAGTCTATTATATAAATGCATAGACTATTTAAGCTTATTAAATGAGGGGGTTTTGATGTAATGAAAATTCTCCTCATAGAACATTTCCCTGCTTTTACTCTATCTACTCTATCTTTTCTGTACCTCATGAAGGAGCCACACTTATAGGTTTAGATGTGTGGAACGAGTGAGGGTGCTAATGTCATTATCTCAATACTGAGATGGAGCCTGGATTAGTGGCCAATGTAAATGAGATATGAGAAGGGTCCTGCATTAACAGCAGCCTTTCTTTGGCAGAATAGCTTCAGCAAATAGAAGAAGATAAGGAAATCCCTGTAATTACATGGAGACACATTGGTCAATTCAGCACTATAAGTACCTGAGCTCTCCAGGCTCGGCGTGGGAGGGGCAGGAAAAGCCAATGAGGAAGTGTTATCCTAGGTAATATTAAGTGATTCTGCACAATCAATAGAAATACACTGAGCCGAATGCGCGATGAGCACGGGACGTTAAGGCCTTTTTCGCCGGCCTGCTATCGCTCCATCATTTTTTGGTAATATCATTTCTGAATTAAATTTTATGGCTCATTACTTTTCAGGGCAGACGGTCTGTAAATGGAATCTAAAGTAGGTAAGGAGAAGCTTTGTGCCAGGCCGGGGCTGTTAAAATGATATTCATTTCTAATTGTCTGGTAATAAACACAAAGACCGTAGTTTTGATATTTATATGCGAGCAGCCGGCTGCCGGGAGCAATTAAGCTCTAATAGTTTTCAGTTTATTGATTATACTAATCATCAGAATCATACCTGTCTCTGCCTCTAGTGCGGATCCACCTTCAAATAATGTAGCTAGTTACATTAGTTAGTTAATAAACTCAGATTCAGGTTTGCAAAATGTTTTATCACTGTCTGTGGTATATTAACATAAAATAAATGTTCAAATGTCTTTTGCATGAAACGTATTTCGGTTAAGCCACTTAATCCTGATCGGGGTTGGAAGGGTATTGCAGCCTATCCCAGCACTCATAGGGTTAAAAATGTCTATCGCAATGAATAGAAACACATATACACACATTAACAGCATGGGGATATTTAATATCTCCAATTAACCCAGAGAGAGGTGAGGAGAACATGCAAACCTCACACAGTAAGGACGTTCTCTGCATGGGAAGAGAACTTAGACCTCTTGGTGTGAGGGAGGTACAATTACGTAAATTATTACACAAATCAGATCTGTGTTTGTGTGAATAAGGTAATTGTTATAAACTGTGGCTCGACACAGCTTAGACCAAATCAGCTATTGCACTCTAAAATAGCTTTTGGCCTTCACGCTTCTATTGCACAATGATTTTTAACCATAGAGGGCTCCCTTCGTTCCAGTCTCACTTACTGGATCAGGCTGGTCAGTCATCCAAACAGTGCATCAAGTAAAAAGTTGCGTTCTTTCTTCACAGTTAACTTTGTGAACAAGAGAACTATGTGAATCCCTTAAGATTCATTTTCTCACCAGTCCCTCTTATGGATATAAAATTGAACCCATTCTATGAACAAGATGACCTTTTCTGGATTCAGTTTGGCTCAACTGAGTGAAGTGAACGGTTGTAAAGGGACTCTATTAGGATGACAATTCATGTCTCATAGCGTCTCGGCAATAGGTTTCATATTCGGCCTGGAAAAAGATTCTTTTCAGAGTGGGTTGAAAAAAGAATTATACTTGGATTATACTACCTCACAAGCGCATGTTTTCAAGTTGGCTTCAATCTGAGAAGTAATGTTTCAAGTCGTTTGACGTTTTACAGACTGACAAGCTAAATAAAGTTTCTATCAAATAAAAAATGAATGAATTGAATCATAAGTTTCTTCGCAATTTCAGAAAACGGTCACAAAATCCTTTCCTTTCTTATGCATTCAGGGTCCTTGGCTGTCACAAGGTCAAAGGGAAGGGTTTTAATTGCTGTGGGCTGCGATGTGCTTTCATGAGCTCCGCCATGATAAATTGCTCATTGCTTGAAAAGCTAGTCTATATAAACAAGCTTATCTCTCCTTCTCTGTAATGAAAAATGAGTTGTGAGTATCATTGTTAATCACTGTAATTGTTAATGTTAAGAGGGCTGGATTTCCAAGTATCCTCATTATTGATTTTTTTATTTTTTTTATTTTTTGTGCTGAAGCACCCAGCTTCTCTATCTATTATTAAACGATCCTGATTCGTTATGTTTAACCTTTTCCTCATTCAACTCATCATATGTGATACGCTAAGCTGTACTGCACATAGTGTTAATATTTTAAAAGGTTCTAAAGGAATTGTTCCTTTATATCAACAGTAGATTAGCAACCACCGCTGCCATTATCTCGGGATAGGACCAGTGTGGAACAGCTAATTAATTATAACCCTTCAGAATTACTTTAACGATTGTAATAATTGTAAAAATCGGAGTAAGGGTTATTTGTACAATGTCCAGAATATATGAAGATAAACTGGGAAAAGTGCATGATACACCTGACATCATTAAACACTAACAAACTGTGAGTATACTGAGAAAAGTATACTGTATTCAGTAAATATCAAATAATCATTTGGAAATAGACAGGATGCTTGATTTTTTATTTTTGTGTACGTAGAATCCATATTGTTCTGGCTTGCAGTCTTTGTTCTAATTCATCCCAAAGGTGTTCAGTGGGGTTGAGGTCCAATATATGTGTTGGCCAGTTCAGTTCTTACTTCAATGCAGTAGACATTCAGGTCTGTATTCATTTATTCTTATTCGTAAGGATCTTGACAATCAATTACTTTGCTTTCTTAGACATTTTTGAGAATCCTTCAGAAGCCTTTGCAACATCATTTACATTTAAACTTAAAATTTTTCACTCCCAAAATATATCACCAAAAGCACATAATAAGGTGAAGCACAACTTTTAACATATACCCTACAAACAACATAGCACCCAAAGAGCAATTGGGTTTAGGTGCCTTGCCCAAGGGGACTTCAGATATAGCACTTGGAGGGACTAGGAATCAAACCAGGGACCTGTCCCTATTTAAAGACCTATTAATATAGCATCACTTCAGGTAGTTAAACAGTATATTGTCCTACAAGTGTTGCCATAAATGTAAAACAAATATTTCAACATTTAATGCCATGAAAAAGAAAATTGCATTTGTAATTAATTAGCTTGCTAACAGTTAAAACAAGGCCTGGGCCGTCCCACAGCTGCCGCTCTGATGTTGCACAATGGCGAGTAATTAACCTTTCTTCGGCAATGGGATTAACGACAAGATCATCACCGTGTTGATGAAATAATTATTATAAATTCTGTCTCTCTGTTGAGTTGACATTGTTAATTACTTGTCAGTAATCAGCAACCGCTGATTGCACTCCCATGAAATGGCCTCACACAGATGGGAAGAAATGTTTCACCCGAACCCTACTGACTGAGTCGGCTGCACTCCACGCGACAGTGGCACCAGCACTCATAATTAATTATCTTCTCACCCAAGATTTGCTTCAGATCACAGACTCTCCCCCATCTAATGAGATGGCTTCTCCAATTATCTCGAGCAGGGAGGCAATGCCCGCTTGTCAATAAATCAGGAGAAGTGATGGTGGCTCATTGAGACTAAATTTCTGAAATTATCCTATTTACAGACATGCCAATAAGCCATATTACTCTGGTGAATACTCTCAAACACGTTCAGTCATGTTTCATTCTCAGAGAAAATTGTTTAGCACAAAAGTGAGGACTAGTAAAAAAAAAAAAAAAGGTATTTAGGTGACAACCAGACTGTTTATTATCCTTCAATGTTGTAAAATATGTATTATGTTGGCCAAAACAGCAGGAAATGAAATTAAAATTGTTCAAAGAGAACATCACCGTTAAGATGTTTGTATTTTAGATGCATGATGTGTATGTTATAAATTTTGCCTATTATTAATACTGTATGTGCAGGTTCTTGCCTTCTCCAGTAAAGATGGTAAATTATATAGTTTGAGACAGAGGAATATACATCCAAATGACAGAAAACGGTGTTTGTGAAATGTTCTGAACAGAGCTGTGTATGCTACATTTACTCTCCATTCCACTCATCATTTTCATCACGAAGGACATTTCTCAACTCAGCGATTTCCAACTCACTAAGACTGTGAGTATCTTTACAAATGGGTGCCATCATGCACATTTATTCTCTTTTTCCCTCTTTTTACACTTTGACACAGTCAGGCATGTGAAGGGAATTAAAGATACACGTATCCTTACATCAAAAGCGGGCATAAATATTCAAGAAACACCTTTTGTAGATGCGCTGTTCCTGTTTTTTTTGTAGATGCGAGGCTACATGTCATCAATCCAGCTCAACCTGACAGCTTATATATAAAGCAGTCAAGACAATTAGTAAAATAAATATACATAGTTTAGAGAACATTTGAACCTCACTCATAACATTGGGGTTTGAATTTCATTCTCTTTAAAGTCTGATTTTAAAGAGTGAGTATTCAAAAGATATAAGGTAAGTGTTTGTCTCGACCATCACGACCAACTCGGAAGGAAAAGTGGTATCTACCTGCATGATTTTAATTAAAGATAAGTTCCTCTTTGTCTAAGTCCATTCTTAGGCTACTAATCTGAATTCAATACATCCATATGTTGCACATAGGAAGCTAATGTGTGAACAGGGAAAATATTGAAACCCATTGCATTTAATTTGGTTCAAATCAATTCTGATTGACTGCACTTAACATGCAAATGCTTCTCAGGTCAAATCTGTCTTTCCTCTTAGTTTGACTGTAGTCCCAGGGCTCCGTGTTCACACAGAGACAAATATTCACTTGATCTGTTGCAGGTCTGAATGGGTTTTTGGTGCTTTTAAGCCGAAAATATCTTTTGCGTTTGCGCTACCTGACAACATAATATACATAAGAACAGAAATAAGAGGTTTCTTATTAATATAAAATATATTAATATGGAATAAAATGGCTTTTAATAACAGTGCTCCAAGATATAAATTCCCTCACTGGCTTTACGTTTGTAGTTTCAACTTAACAAAAACCGGAGCTCAATACAAACTAGAGTGGCCCAAGATCAAATACTGATTATTGGTATCAGTGTCAATACGGGCTTAAAAACCAGGGTTATTATTGATGTTGTCTTATGTGAATGTGTTTGATGTGGACATACATGTTTTGTACAGAACGCAAAACAGTCACACCATTCCAATGACACAACCAGCTTGTTTGAACAGCTATTTAATGTCCTAGACAAATTTAAAAAAAAGTGTTTTAAATGATGTCCCGCTCATAGAAAACTAGTACTGGCTGAGAGAATTTTGCCAGAAGAAAAATAAATAGCACTAAAATCAATATCAATGCTGCAACCATGTTGTCTGTTTGATATTTTCCCAATTACACATTTCCACACTGCCGCTCTGCAAAGCCTGTTTGTTAGGGTTCTAATAGATGAACACTCAGCAGTGTCTGATCAGGAGTGACTGGAACAATCGCAGAGTTTACAAGGTAAGCATTCTCAAATTGATTTGTTAAACACCATTTTTAAAGACACTTTGCACAACATCTGTGCACTGCCAGAGCAATGGTCTGAAACAGAGGTAATTACAGCCCGTTTCTGTAAATAATTCCATAATGCGCCGAGATATTTTGACAGATATTCAGAGACGGGGAGCATTTGGGGTTTCCCACTGAGACACATTAAGGAAGTTTCAGATCTTTAATTTGTAATCATCAGCATGTTACACTCTCAGCTACATTAGTGACAGCGTGGAAAAATTGGAGTGTGAATAATACTAATAACAGCAAGAGAAACACAGATAAGAAACGTCTTTAAAAGAGAATGGGATCACCACGCTTCCACAGGACACCTGCTAGGGAACGTGAAGATGAACTAAACACAAAGATCAAAGCCTTTGGATTTATTACATTATCATAACCGTGTTAACGACTGAGTGATTGTTCTGAAAGTTTAAGTAGCATTTGAATTGTTCTGTGACAAAGTACATAATAATAATATGGTGAATTATCAGCAATAAACGCCTTATAATTGTCAATCTAATTGCACTTTTCAATTTATTCAGCACATTTTCCGGCCTGTTTATTATCATGTGTTTTGACTTTCAGCGTTTTTGCAATAGAAAAGCAATACATAAAAATGAAATTATTATAATCAATACTACATTCCAGGACTAAGGACAATTTAAAGAGTGTGTCCAAGATATATATTTTTAAAATACATTCCTTAGATGGTTTCACGAACATGGTTTCACGAAACCTTGGATTCCATGAAGAGTGTAAATAACTTGAATAGATAGTATCACCCGCTGAATCTAATCTTCTGTTGATAAAGGAAAAAAGACAAGAAGTGGAGAAGGAATACACTGCCCTTAAAATGTGTCTGGAGCAAAAGAGCAAATAAAAGAAGTCAGAAGAGTTGCAAGGTCGTCTTTGGTTGGCCTCTATGGGCCAAGGCACTCAGCTTTTCCTCAGTGCAATGGAGTGTGTTTATAGGGGGAAAAGACACCAGTCTAAAGGATGAAATTGAACAGATTAGCATGAGCCGCTCTGCTTTTGATTGCTTTTGACTGAAAATATTTGAAAGCCACAAGGGGCCCCTCAGATGTTATGATATGGTCAATTCAGTTCCCAATGTGTTTTGCTACCGGCTCCTGTTATAGAAATTGAATTGATATTTTGTAAACTTCATTTGCGGATAATGTGATCTGACAGGGACAAATGCACAGGCGAATTGTTTTCAAACCGACTCCAAATGAAACTTATTACAGGGTAAATGTGGATTTCTTTGTCTTCCCTGCTTTCTCCCAACATTCTTCGTCGCTCCCTCTTAGACCCTGAATATGTATCTATTTTCAGGGTAATTGAATTGGTACTGTCATGTGTGGTGGCCAACAGATTCGCGCGGCGGGGCGGATGGCCCGAGTGATTGAATTGAAAAAAGGGAGGAAAAAATTTCCTTTGCCGTGAGCCCGCTAGGTCACAGTGTCATCATAAGATAGACACACCTCACTGTTTTCTGATTACACCGACGGCCCCAATTGTCTTTCCAATAATCTGCCCCTCTGATATAATGCAGACTTTTCCAATTCTGTCGGCTCCGGCCAGACCTCAGATGTGTTACATATTAATTTCCTTCCCCCGTAAAATTTGCTCAGCTTTAGCTCAAATTCAGTTAGCTGGATTGATGAAAGTGGCAAAAGGATACGACATTTACTGATTCTCCCTTTTCACCTTTGATTAGCTCTACTTGTGAATTATTCCTTTGCTGTCAGTGTGCTATTAAGCAGCTGGGAAGGCTGAGCTCAAAGGGAAAATAAGGAGGCCCACAATGCGAACGCTGCAGCTTACTGCCCGTACAGGCTTAGGAAAAAGACAGGCTGGTTTTATACACATTAGTGATTGGACTGGTTGATTAGATTTTAAAAGGGTTTATAATACCCAGAATCCCTAAGGCTTCAGGCAAACACCATCGTAACTGGTGGGCACAGACATGTGGATGTTATAAGCAAATGTTGGAGTCGACGGGGTCAAAAAAATCACATATATTTTAAAAGAATAATATTTAAATAAGACATGTTAAGGGCTCTTTTATATATTTTAAAATTATATATCTATTGTGGGCGGCACGGTGGCTTAGTGGTTAGCACATTCGCCTCTCAGCGCTAGGGATTCCCGGTTCGAATCCCCATCTGGGTGGAGTTTCCATGTTCTCCCCGTGTCTGCGTGGGTTTCCTCCGGGTTCTTCGGTTTCCTCCCACAGTCCAAAAACATGGATCAAGTTAATTGAATTCTCAAAATTGCCCCCTATAGAGTGTGTCTGTGTGAGTGAGTGTATGCCCAGCGATGGATTGGCGCTCTTTCCTGGGTCTATTTGCCCAGCGCCCGAGACGTTCCCCCCTGGATGGGCATGGGGAACCCCACCGCGACCCTAATAGAGGATAAGCGGGAGATAATGAATGAATGAATATATCTATTGTGGTAAGCCTCGTTATTACAGTCCCAGGGATGCTTACACCTCAAACAGGTCGCCAGTTCATCGCAGGGCAAGATGCATTAATACATTTACACCTGAGGGCAATTTAATATATCCAATTCTGCTTACTTTAGCTTGTAAGCAGAAACTGAAACTTATGGGGAGAACATACAAACTCTGCACAGAGAACTGTGCATCCATTACTGAGACCCTGTAAGTTGACATGACATGATTTTAATTCAGTGCCTTTCCCACATTCATTTAATTAATCTAATCAGATAATATTAAATTGATGTGGTTTAGGAGATCATGTGGGATAAGATGGAGATCAAGGAAAATTTTAAGGACAGAGGACAAACTAATAAATAAAACTATAATGCTGTGCAGATAAAACTGTATGAGAGAATATTCCAAACGACGCCAATAAAAGCCATGCATTCTGATTTCATCACCTATTTGCTCATTTAAGCTCCTTTGTTAGTAAGTAAACAGCGGCTTAATTGCTTCGCATGTTAAATTATTTTAATGGACATTTAGAGGGCATGTAATTGCCATAGCAATAAACATTGACTTCTGTCTCCCAGACATGACTGGAATCCTGCTATAAAATCATCTCCCTTGGCAAGCTGCCAAACTCCCTTGATGTTAGTGAGCGGTTTGTCATAAAATGCTAATTGCTTATTGACCAGAACCCTATATGGAGATAAGAAGGCTGAGTACAGAGCACATAAAACTGCCGATATCACGGATCATTTGAACATGTGATGAGCTGAAAGCACTGTGAGACAAAATGTGAGATTTGAGCCATAGCTCATTTTAACATTCAGCACAGGTTCTAGACTCGGACTGACTGACAAACAGCAACAGCGGCGAAGCACAGTGCACCACCTAAACTAACTAGACTATATTATTATATATATAATATTTAGGTGTTCGCAACTTAAGTGTTAAGAGGAGCTAAGTCATAATATACACTGTGTACATAAATACAGTAAGTCTTTTGGTTCCATCATAACATGTTTAAAATGAGTTTCCTTTACATCTGCATATTGTACAATAATTATAAAATGACACTATATACACCATGATGCTTAATTTCATTCTTAACAACCAACAAACAATTCATTAAAGGTGCAATTTCATTGCATTAAAGGTATTGGCAACCTGAGATGTTGAATAACAACAGGAGTAAGTAATACATACATAATGGGAGCCTAAAGAGCTTGTAATGATAGTGCTCTCTAATATTCAAATGGTGTATTAACTCAAAATACTGAAGTGTTATGCTAAGTGAACTGGTAATGGCTTTATTAGCCATGGGCCTGTAACATTTGCTGAAAAGTTGATTAGGGCATTTTTACTGTCGGCGCATGGTAAGTAAGGAACCATTAAGGGGAAATGTGGCGATATGAAAATAAATCTATAATTACGCTGCTACAGCTTTTCGATAGTTACTGGATTTGTGTTTGGTTTTTTTTGTATATTTTATGTAAACATGATGAATACAGATATTTAAGAAGCCACACACACACACACACACACAGACACTCAGCTCACGATCACTGAATTGCCAAAGTTGTATAAAATCATATACTTTCAACTTATTTGTTGTTATAAGGCCCTGTTGTGCATCCATCACAAAACAAGGTCTATAATGTCAAATTTGTGACTTCTAGACATATATCCCGTGAAACATATTATTATTACTTTTCTATTTTATACTATTCCACGTCTCCAATATGTTTTTGCCATGTTGGGTTTTTATATTTATTTATTTTAGTTTCACATAAAGTGTGGATTGGATAAATAATCAATGTTTATGAAAACATTATATTTCTGCTGCTGTTTCTTTCTGGGTAAAAAAATGCCTTCTGGCTAAATCTATACTTGTTTATTGCTATATGAATAAACTGTCACCGGTATATCTTATTTTAAAACTTGTACTTTTGATACATTTGCTTTTGTAGAATGATGAAGATTGAAAAACATTTATTTATGACTATAATATTGACATATAGCTTATTGTATAACTTAAACTCTTGCACAGTTTGTTAATAATAATTGGGAAATAACATTTGAGTGACATCAAAAAAAAGAACTCAGGACGAATCAAATCTAAATCCAGAATATAATATGCTATCTTTAACGATGTAGGATGAATTATGAGTTCATTACATGCTACACATTTATCATCTATGCTCATTTTTATGTGATTAAAAAAAAGAACCACTGGTTTTGTTGGCCTCTGCGACACTAACCACAGTGATGCATCTTCCAGGGAAAGGCTGCATGCAAACAGAGCCTTGGGCAGTATTAGATTAATGGCAAACTTCCTCCAGTTATACTACAGATCGGGATCCATTGAACTTTTAGCTTTCTTAGAGATAAAGTCAAAGAAGTATACAGATAAAATCTCATGGTCTATGTGGGCCATTAGTTATTCGTATTATTGATTTCTATTATTTCATTGTTTCTGAATTGTTTGCGCAAATGACAATGCATTACAACTATTTTAAAAAAGCTGAGTCTGGTCTACAGGAATCATGTATGATGATGTAGACTCTTAAATACAAAACACATTCCACATAACGACTGTAACAGGTGCCTAGGGCACCTGTTCTATGTCTGTTAATTTACTTTCATTGACGGTATTTAGTTTAGTTAATTAAGCTGCTTTAAACCCTAGGTAGGCGAGTGTAACAATGACATCATTTATAGTTTATTAAGATTTATGTACATCTGGTCATGGAGTCTAAAAGGCACCACACTATGATTATAAGCACAGTTCCTTAAAAAGATTCTGAATGAGGACTACGGAACACAAAAGGAACTGAAAATTAAAACAGGCAATGTAAAAAGTTTCCTTTAGAAGGACATATCAGAAGTTATTTCTTTTATTCTGTGTCTGTGTATCACAACAACACTTGACATCAGTTAAGAGTCTGGGCGTGGTGCCACCTGCTCACCTTTCTGGTGGCAGTAGTTATATTAGACCATGCCAAAAAGCAAGTATGAGAAACCAGATTCATTTTTTCCATTATACAAGTAAAAAAAAAGACTAAACATTCTGCGGAGATTGAAAAAACAAGCTGGGACTGATAACAGTGTGTTGGACCAAGCCATGGTGGCACTGTGACTATTTCATCTTCCATGGTAACTTAAACAGAAGACAAAAGCCTTCACACTTCAGAGCTCACTGCTAGTGTGCCAAGATTGAGTGGGATTGGAATAATTCATAGACTTTAAGTCCCATATCTTTGAAGAAGACCGATCATATCAGACATTGATGAGGTGACCATTGGTTTCCACCGTTGAGCAAGCCACTTTATGGGAGCTGCATGTGGCTAGGGCAGAGAGCCAGCAACCTAGGGCTGAATAATTACATTGGGCAATGACATCATTTATGTCTTTTGCACAATAATGCACCATGACTGACCCTGAGATCTGTCTCTGAGCAAGCAAGTTAGGATACATTATGTATAATGATGGTGTAAAAAAGGCATCTTATCTTTACCAAGCCTTCCAATAATTATACAGCGGACAGTGTGTAGGTTAATCTAAAAATGTACAGTTGAGACAAAAGAAAATAATATTAAAGAGTGAACTCAAGCTATTCAGAACATAATGTCTGTCTACCCACTAACATTATTTTCCACCTCCCACCCGCCTTATCATCATTAACCATCGGATACAGGTATCAAATAAGAAGCTTAAGCAGTGTGCCATTAAACTGACATTTAGGCAACTGTGCATGAAGAGCCTTCGAATAAGGCGCAGTGCTGATGCAGAACCAAGATTTTAAAACATAGGCATCTGCAATGTGTTTAAATCACAGCTCACACCAATGCAGTCAAGAGTTTCATTAAAGAGGAAGTCATTCGGTAAGACAAATACTTTTCAAAGGGGGGGGGGGGGCATCAACAGAATGGATTAAGCGGGCAGGTGCATAAACTGGGGCATTTGGATAAAATAAATGATTTAATATAGATAAATATATCTAAAACAATTTAATAACAAATGATTATTAGTCTAATATCTTGACTATAGTTTCAGTTTAACATCAGAATTAAGTGACATCAGTTTAGTCAAATATTAATGTTTAAGCACCTTATTTCATTTCCATGCGTTACTTAATTTCAAAATAAAAATACATTTTGCACACGGTAATACACAGTTACTCCGTTGTCACCAAAATGATAAAACACAACAGTGTATTTAATAATAATTGTTTACTTTTTTCTCATAAATTTAGTTTCTTATAAGTCATGAGAAACACATGATTAGATACATATTCCATATAAAGTTAATAGTAAACCAACAAAACACGCCATTGAAACATGGTTAGCATATATATATATATAAATATATATATATATATATATATATATATATATATATATATATATATATATATATATATATAAATTCAACCCTGTGTACTAAAAACCCAACCGATCAGACCTGAGAGAAATATGGGTGCTGCTACAAATAAGAATATGGACTTCTGTATCACACCTTATTTAAATGTAGGCCAGCAGCTGGCCCTTACCACCTTTACATGTGCTTTATCATTTCTGATGTGAAAAAAATGATATTCCTCTATAAGCATGTGAGTGTGAGATACAGATTATGAATAGCATTGCCTTCCTGAATAAACTGCCTGCGCTGACACAATCTGCACCGTGTTGTGACCCTCTCCACATTTGTTAAGAGCCACACATTGAACAGAAGCTCAGCCCACTCCAAAAGCTGAATGCCACTACATTACATACATCAGAGCAGGGAGATGCTATCAGCTATAGCACTCATTCATGATGTGCCGCTTGTCGTAGAGGTAGCATCGCTCTGAATAGCCTTCCAGCAAGTTTTTTAAACACACTAAATCAGTCATATTCTCACCGATAACAGCAATTCCCGCAAGTCGTCATTGAAATGATATAATAACCGACATGGAAAGGGGTAGACAGTGTAAAAACATATTTGATAAATAAGGTATTTGCAAGTTTCATTGTGGAGTGGCCTTTTATGATGAGAGGAATTTAGGTGGCCCAAAAGGCCGGGCCAAATTGAATGCCAAAAAACTCTAAGCTTGTATGTCTAAAAAGAAATTCAATTAAATAGGATTTTAGTGTTCTGAATTCATGGGAGTCCTCGCTCAGCTGATAAGGGGCTCCGCCAAGCTGAGACCACCTTTATGCCGGCGAACGATCTGTTCCCTCTAAACGTGTAATCCTTACTCAGAGCACAATATGGATAGCTGAAATATCAATGCAGCCGGGATCCAATTTAAACACATCGAATCAACTGAAGGGGGACAGTTGAAGATGGACTTCCTGTGGCTTAGAGAAGAAGACCACACAAGATTTAGTAGTGCTTCCTGAAAAGGAGTAAAGCTTTAATAATGGGTCCTGCCTTACTAGTGGTAAACAATCTTTATTATACCTCTAGGAAGAGTATTTCTGGTATATTTTATTTTAATAGTAACTTTTCTTTCATATGTACACACAGGTTAAACATTCAATGAAATTAAAGAAAAATAAGGATATATATATATATTGATATAAAATATCAAACAGAAGTATATACGTGGTATCCGTCTTTATGTAACCTTGTGTATTTTGCCCAACAAAGCTAAAATACTACTATAAATTAAGAAAACTGTCATAAGGCACATTGACACATTCATTAAATCTCTTCATGTTTGGAAACGAAGAAACCTAAAAAAGCTAACCAAGGAATAATTTGTAGGTTTATTTTAATAGACCGTCTCATATGAGCAACTTAAAGACAACGATAAGGGATAATTAATAAAATAGGACCACACACACAATGGGCTGTAATTAATGCCGATATGCTACTGAAAGGATGATTTGCTGCATTAAATGTTTAACTAAATCTGTGGCAACTTAGTGAATGACTGTATTCTATTCTTTTCTAATCCGTAATTAAACAAACCCTATCAAATTAGTGGCTTCATTATTTTAGCCAGCACTCGGCACACTGTGGTAGGTTTCTCCTCCACCTTTTTAGCGGACAGGGTTTAAGTGCCTATTTGAAATCAATTTCTCTAATAATGATCCTAATGAGCTCATCCATTAGGCTGGCCATAATGGGATGTTAGTGTGTGGTTGCAGTTATCACGTTAACTCTGCCACTAATTTCCATGCTTCATCTATCAACAATGATTGGCTAATATTGTGTTGCTTCTGTCGGGCGTGATAGTCCCATCAGAGGAAGTCAAACGGGAGTCAAAGCCATGAGAAGCCTTTAGTAAGGGATAGCCGTTATACCCACTGTATTTTTAAAATTTGGTGTAAACATTTTCTAAATTGAAATTACATTTATTTTTTAGCAATAAATTAGCCTGAATGGACATTTCCTCTGTTGTCCTTTTAAATAAACAAATAACTATAATAAATATCTCTTAATACATTGTATTAACTGTGTTCAAGCATTAGAATATTTTGTTCTGTATAAAGATGTTCACTATTTTAAGCTGTTTATGCAAATGACTTGAGCCTCATTTACATAAGTGCGCTCAGTTCAGTAGCCGTTCCACATCAGGGATTCCATTATTTGCTTTCTTTCAGCAACGTTTATGAGCTTTGCCCTCTCCCCTGACCCTTACTACACACACACTCCCCAAAACGTGAGTCTGTAATGGCAATAACATGCACATAGCCCTAATGCTGATGTAATGTATGCGTTATTTAACCGCCAAAAGTGATCTTTTAAACTGTAGCGCATTATTCACATATCCTTCCAACAGAGCTACTCCATTCTGTTAAAATGCATCTTAAAGGAAAACCTGCATAATAAAAGCATCAGCTGTATGAGGTCCTGGTCTACACAAACATCCTTCAGGATTATTTAAGGACTTACTTTCGAAGTGTAGTGTGATGCTAAGTGAGCTCCAACTTTAAGGTTGACAGGTGGTGGTGCGCCGACCAGTCCCACCTTTTAGCCACCTGAGACTTTAATACTTTTAAATCACTTTCAGTCCTTGGTACAAAACACACAAATTTACACACAAGTCATCAATGAGTAATAAAAAGTGTCTCACTACCTCTGTCAATACTTACAAAAAAATAACAGATCTATAAGAAAAGAATTCAACATAAATATGGTACAAGTCTATTAAGTGTGATCTGCAACCTGATTTCAATATCATGTAGAAGTATGACATCATATATCAACATTTCAAATATATATGAGCAAAAATAAAAACAACCCAAAGTGTTTTCATCAGCTATGCTATGTATCAATGATTTATACTGCAAAAATTAGCCATGACACCAAGGGCTGATTAATTGAAGGTGGTCTGTGTGTGATTAATTGACGTATCTCATATGTTTAAGGTGCCATTTATTATTTCATGGTAAACATGCTAGTAGCTTAGCATAAATTCTGTATTGGCGAGAAGGTCAAACAGGGCTAAGAGGTCCAAACACAGAGCCTTTGGATTTTTCAGGATGGTAAAAAGTCCAGACACCCCTCACCCCTCACCCTAACAGTGAACCTTCAAAACAGGACAAAATCCAAAACTGATTTTATAGATGTATATATATATATAATAATCTGCACCAAATAAATAAATAAATAAATTATATATGTAACCATAAACCAGCAGACATCACACACACAGCATGTTATTTTATTTGTACAATGGCATAATTTTTAAATACAGTTCACATAGGTATTGAAGTAAATTCAAGGTAATTTATTTTTACCACTATTAAATAATTTAACATTTAATCTGTTATTCAATGCATGCCTGCAGTCCATGGCACAGATATGCAAACACATTAAAGGGCAGATATTCGACTGCAACTATTCCAAAGCAAATTATTTGATAAAATGAAAAGTGCGTAAACCATATCCAAGCTGTTAGTAAATACAACGCAGTGCAGGCAGAGGCTGTACATCAGTGAAGCAGTAATGAAATGCAAAAGCCCGCCTCACTAACAATTGCAGGCCTGTGTAGCAGCTTAGCCTGTTGGTCCAAGGCTATTCGTCATAATCAGCGACACTTTTCTCATTAGTAAAAAGCCATTACTGCTCGACTTTATCAGACGCTGAGCGTTATCGCTGCAGCGGCAGCAATCCTTGCATGCAGTAGCAGGGATGGAAGGTGTCCCTGCTCCTTAATAAGGCTACCGCTTCAGAAGTGTGTGGTCAGGTGTCACTTAGCACTCCGACTTAGTCGCGTTAAGCTGCCCACCGCTGCTGCACTTGAGTCACAAAAAAGAGTGTTAGTAATGGGCACTATCAGGCACAAAGCTGCACTCCATTCCTCATGATTCCTCTCCCACACTTTAGTACTATTTAGTATGTAGTGGGCCAGCCGCAGGAGTTCTGAATGAGGCCATTGTTTGCCTGTCAAGAAGATAAGTGAGGTCCCACTACGACACTTTTGGGACGACGCCTCATAAGTATCGCAGAGGTTCACACTGTGATTAGATCTGACAGCTTAATTTTTTCCCCAAATTCTGAATGATAAGAGGCGAGGATAACGCTGCATTACTAAAACGACTAAAATATTCGGAATACATTCAATGCAAAATGGCCTATTTTGAGGTCGGG